>QQNG01000108.1:0-483006 GCA_003666085.1 Pseudocercospora crystallina
TAGTAGAGCTATTAAAAAGTTTAAAGTAAGACTAGTTATAAGAGGATTCTCCTAGAAATTTAGAGTAGACTTCTAGGAAACCTTTACCCCTATAGTAAGACATAATACTCTAAGAGTGTTTATAGCTACTATATATAAAAGAGACTTAGAACTACACTAAGTGGATATAAACAATGTATTTACTAAGAGTTCCCTAAAGGAAGATATCTTTATAATTCTACTACCGGGGGTTAAAGTTCCACCTAATATAGTTTTATAGATCCTTAGGAGCCTATATAGCTTAAAGTAGGCCGCAAGAGACTAGAACAAGCTTTGTGTCTTAAAGCTAGAATAGATAGGGTTCTAACAGTTAGAGATTAACCCTTATCTACTTATCTATAAAGGAAGGGATATCTAGATCTTAACCTATATAGATAATATACCTATTGTAGCACTAACGCTAGAAGATGTCCTTTAGTTTAAGAAGGAGTTAAGTAAGGTATTTAAGATTAAGGATCTTAGAGAACCTAATAAGATTATTAGAATAAAGATTACTAGAGATAGAGTAGCTAGGACTCTAAAACTAGATTAGGGGCACTTTATCTAAGAAAACCTTACTAAGATAAATATAGATAAAGAGATAGCCTATCCTACCTTATCACCTATAGACAGCTATAGTAGCCTAGAGCCTATAGGCCTATATAATGAAAGGTGTAATAAGGTAGAGTACTAAAGCTAGAATAGTACCTAGATATAGCCTATAATAATGATAAGACTAGACATTACTTTCTCCCTTAGGAGACTTAGCTTATATACCTCTAATCCTATAAGGAGGTATAAGCAAGCATTAAAGAAATTGGCTAGGTACCTAAGATCCTACCCTAATCTTAGACTAATATATAGGAAGGGAGGAGGGAAGCTTATAGGATATAGCGACTCTAATTACGCTATAGACAAGACAGACAGAGTCTTAATCCTAGGAAGTATCTTCTTCCTTTATAGATCACCAATTTCTTAGATAAGTAAGAAGCAGAAGTCTGTAGTAATATTAATAATAGAGGCTAAGTATATAGCTATAAGTGTATATATAAAACAATCTTAGTTCCTAGTAGTATTACTAAGAGAATTAGGCTGTCCTAAATTAGTAGGGAAATACTTATTTTAACTACTAGTAAAAGTAGACTATAATACTGTTAGAGAATTGAGGCTAGTATAGCTTAAAGGCGACAACTAAGTAGCCTTAGTACTTACTAAGGATACTTATACCTATGAGAGATTAAAGTATATTAATATGGCCTATAACTTTATTAGAAAGCTATAGTAGTAAAGGAAGATTATAATAGAGTATATTCTAATAAAGGAGATAGTAGCTAATAGCTTAATAAAGCTAAAGAATAGACTACAATTCTAGGAGTTTATAAGGCAGCTTTAAATAGCCTAGGGGATAGGGTACTACCTATATAACCTAAGTGGGAGTATTAGAAAGGTATAGTTTAGATAGTTACGGTCAATAGTTACGTAACTACGTTATATAATCCTTATAAAGCTATACTTGGCTTCTCTAGTCTACGATATATAACTAACACAATCAATACGGTTGGTTCCTACCTATTGTTCTATCTTCTACTATGTACTACCGATACCTTCGAGGCCTCGATCCGGATAATCCGAGTCCAAATTTAACAGTACTTTATATACTATAGCCGCGCGTCGGAGGCTTCGAAATTAGCGTTAGTAGTAGGTAGTAAGGGTAAGAAGGATTCTACCTTCTTAATTTAATAATTATATACTATATTGTTAAGATATTATACGTTAATTAAGAAGTTGGTTATACTAAGAAATTTTGACTAGCTTAGTGGTATAACTAGCTTAGTAGTAGAATACGTTATCTATTTCTAATATTACTATTTACTATTACTATAGGCTTCGAGATTATTATTACTATTACTATTAATATAAGTAGACGTCTCGATAGTAATAGTAATTACTATCATGTTACTATTTACTATTTAATATTACTATGCCTATTACTACGCGAGAGACACTCGATTAGGACGTCGAGCTTCTAGAGCCTGAGAAAGAAGGCCGCTATTTTTGATGGCCTCCACTTGGTTGACGGCACCTACTGCGGGCTACAAAGCTACTTGCATCGGCTAGAGGAGCGTTGGAAAGTTTGCATGAAATGTTACGCGTCAGAAAACCGTGCCGTCGCCACTGCCAGGCGTCTGTCGTCGGCTGCGGGAGCGACTTCCAGACGCGCCATGCGAAGGGCAAGCAGGCAGGTCCATGAAGAAGACATGTGGGAGGAAGGATGGGGAGTGTCAGTTGTTAAAGTGTGCAAGTCAGCGTTGTGTGTGAAAGTCGAGTGGTGCTTGCTCCGTGCACAGAGTTGAGACAGGGTTCTCCCTCTCCAGACCAGTGCCAAGCCTTCCATCTCCATCCCGTAGAGCAGTCCCGACCCGTGCGTGAGATGCCACCTCAGGTACTCCATCCATAGAATCCATCCCGACCAGAAGCCACCACCGCACCCGCATTCGCTCGTTATTCCGCGTCCACATCACCACCGCACTCGTCGCGCATACCCTGTCGCCTCCCCCTGTGTGCCGCGCTCCCGATTGCATCAGCCGTCACCGTGGATTCAGACGCTGCTGTCCGCCAACGCAGCTCCAGCGTCAGGCAGAGCCAGCCGCTGAGCGGCAAGGACTCCAAGCCTCCATCCAAAGCCAGCATGCTCCTCCCCAAGGGCAGTGGGATCACATGGAAGAGCGCCCGCGCTCGATTACCCCCTAGCAGGGCCATTTGGAACTTTCTCACCAGGACGCGCTTCTTACTCTTTGTTGCGATTGCGGGCATAATTATATTAATATGGAATGGCGTGCGAGGGACAGCTGGCGACTGGCAAAGGTATGCGCTGCCTCAGACTTTGAAGATGAAGGGGGTTGCGTGGTGAGGTATGGGACACGCTGACAGGGAGGACAGATTCTACTGCTTTGGTCCAGCGAAATCGCCAATGCAGATGACAGCAAATGAACAGGCGCAATGGGCAGGGCATCTACAGACACCTGTCATCTTCAACCACCACGAGCCCATCGAGGTCAACAGCTCCAGCATAAAGCGAGTCGACCTCAACCCGATCACCTCCACCCCGAGAGCCGTCGCGAATGAGGAGCGAGTGCTCATTGTCACCCCCCTTCGGAATGCCGCGCCGTATATTGAACAACACTTCGACCTGCTCACTCAACTAACATACCCTCACAAACTGATCGACTTGGCTTTCCTGGTGGGAGACAGCACGGATGACACGCTGGCCGTGCTCGCGATGGAGCTGGATCGCATCCAGTCGCGAGCGGACAATATCCCATTTAACAGCGCAATGATTGTGGAGAAGGACTTTGGTGTCACTCTCAGCCAAGATGTGGAGGACAGACATGGATTTGCTGCCCAGGGACCAAGAAGAAAGGCCATGGGCAAGGCTAGAAACTACCTGCTCTCTGCTGCGCTCAAGCCAGAGCACAGCTGGGTATACTGGCGGGACGTGGACATCAAGGACAGCCCAAGTAGGATTATTGAGGACTTTGTTGCGCACGATCGCGACATCCTCGTGCCAAGTACGTTCAAGAGGAGCTGGTCAGATATGGGACAGGAAGCTGACAGATGGCAGACATTTGGTTCCACAGATACGTGGACGGACACGATATCGAGGGCCGATTTGACTACAACTCGTGGCAAGAGTCGGAGACTGGCCGCAAGCTCTCGAACACCCTGGATAAGGACATTGTGCTCGCTGAAGGTGCGTCGGGTTGTCGGCAAATTTCATCACGTGACCCGTCGCTAACATTCACACAGGCTATAAGGAGTACCAAACTGACCGGAAGTACATGGCCCGTATGGGCGACTGGAGAGATAACAAGGATATGGAGATCCCTCTTGACGGTATTGGCGGTGTCAACATCCTCGTCAAGGCTGATGTCCACAGAGCGGGTAAGCAGAACCTCTGCCCTTATACTTTGCAATCCTGCTTACAATTGTATAGGCATCAACTTCCCATGCTACGCCTTCGAGAACCAAGCCGAAACAGAAGGCTTTGCGAAGATGGCACGAAGAGCGGGATACGGCGTCTACGGACTACCGAATTACGTCGTCTGGCACATCGATACCGACGAGAAGCCAGGCAACGCGTAGAACAGAAGACATAATGGTCGGACGAAGATTATGGATGCCCTTTTCAACATTTGTCGACAAAGCCATTCGAATGTTAGCATGCATTTGCACAGTACTGACGACTCTCAAGTGTTGTAGATCGTCAGCTACTCTGCTGGTACATTTCGCGCGGCGTTTGTTGGGAGTTTTACAAGTGTGTGTGGTGGAAGGAAAGATATGTATGTATGGATGTAGAGTATTGGACTCTTTCTTCTTCCACTACAATCCCATTTCGTAATCTCGTGCAAAGCTGGCAGCCTTTCCAAAAATCATTGACCCCCAAGCTCCTTGCCCTTCATTCGCCGTTCCTTCCTATTCTGTCATCAACCCGCCCCACTTCACGCCCTTCGCGGGCCCGTCGGCAACAACGCCTCTGCCACCGGCATTATTGGAGAAGCTCCAAGCTCACCTCACCACAAGGGCAATGTCATCCGTATGACTTCTTCTTACTGATACTTCCCAGCACCAATGCCCTCTTCTGTACTTCGATCCGCTCTGTCAGCCACCTTCAAATCTCGAACACCTTCCACCGTCTTCACAAAAGGCCTAATAGCAAGAAGAGCGTTTTCAGCGAAGACTGTGAAAATGGGCAAACAAGAATGGATGTGTATCTTACCTGATAAGCCTGGGGCGCTGGAGGAGAGGATGAAGGTTAGGCCGTATGTTGTCTCCTCATTCCTCCTACCAATACTTCCTTCCCAGTCCACTACTTGGCTGGCTGCTCACTTCGTTCGCAGACAACACCTCGAAGCCATCAAACCGAAAATCGCATCCGGTCTGGTGGTGATGGGTGGTGCGTCTTTGGATGAGCCGATTAGTGATCCTGCGAAGATGAAGATTAATGGGAGTGTTATGATGGTTGAGGCGGATACGAGGGAGGAGGTATCGTAGAGATGAATCTGATATTGTTGTTAGAGCTGACCGCTGTGCAAGGTCGAGAAGGTTATTCAGAGTGATATTTACTGGACGAGTGGGGTTTGGGATAGTGAGAAGGTGAGTGGGCAGGTGTAGAGGTGGTGGGAGATTGGGGTTGTTGGTGGCGGTGCTGAGCAAATGCTGACTGTCTGACACAGGTGCAGATTTTCCCGTTCAAGAGCGCTGTTAGGGAGCCGTTGAAGTAGGAGACGAAGATGGGAATTGCTACATACGGACTACAAAGTCAAGAACAAACTACCTATCTAACGCCTTACACCCTCTCTTCCAAAAGCTCGCCTGGTACTTACATCACAGGCCATCTCGCACCAACAGCCTTCGTCAATCCAGCCCTCTCTACCACCTCTTTCGACCTCTTCTCCGCCTCTTGCCAAACACTCTTCTCATCCATCGACACCAACTTCCCACCCTTGACCACCTCTTTCCCATCAACAACCACCATCTCCACGTCCCTCCCCGTAGCCGAATAGACAACCGCACTCACCGGATTGAAATATGGCTGCAAGTGGACAGCCCTCATATCCAGAACCACGAAATCCGCTTTCTTGCCGACTTCAAGACTGCCGATCTTGTCGTCTAGACACAAAGCTTTGGCGCCGTTGATGGTCGCTGTCTCTAAGACGGTTTCTGCCGGTACAGAAGTGGGATCCATACGAGAGACTTTGTGCAAGATTCCGGCGAGATGCATTTCTTGGAGCATATCGCAGGTATTGTTGCATGGCGCGCCGTCTGTTCCAAGGGATACGTTGACTTTCGCTTCCAGGAGATCAGGAACCCGACAAATTCCTGAGGCGAGTTTGGTGTTGCTCGATGGACAATGGACTACGTGCGTTCCCGTTTCTGCGAGTTTCGCGATATCGGAGTCATCGAGATGGACCATGTGGACGAGCACGGTTTGAGGACCGAGCAGGTTCACGGAGTCACAGTACGACATTGCTGTGTGGCCTTGACTCTCGAAGAAAGTCCGATCGGCGGGCGCTTCGGCGCAATGCATCGTAATCGGTATCCCCTTCTCGCGCGAGATGGAGGTCATCTCTTTGTATAGTCCCTCAGAGACCCTATAGAAGTGTGTGATCAGTCGACAACAGGTGGGGTGGGCACTAGCCCGGCATTGAAAAGAACAGAACTTACCCTCCCGGCGTACGAGCGCCAAACCAGACGCGAATACGATCATCTGCTTTACCGTTCCATTTCTCGTGCATAGCCACAGCACCCAACAAACTCTTCTCTCGATCCTCAACAAGTCCAGCATGCATAGCCCACTTCGGATCACTAGCATAAGTCCCAACATCCATGACAATCTTCCCCAAACAACCCCTTATCCCACTCTCCTCGACAGCTTCTGCCAACCCATCGAACCCATACCGGTCTGCGAACATACTCTCCAGGAAACATGTCGTGCCGGAGAGAAGCATCTCCGCTATGGACAGCCTGGCGGCGGCATATCCGTCTGCGGCTGTGAAGTTTCCTTGAAGAGGCCAGATACGTTCGCAGAGCCAGGAGACGAGTTCGAGGTCGTCGGCGCAGCCGCGGAGGAGGGTTTGTGCGGTGTGCATGTGGGTGTTTATTAGGCCGGGGAGGATGATGCGGCCAGACAAAGATGTGGTTGGCTCGTCGGGGTGCTTCTTGACAAGTTCGTCTGTCTTGCCGATGGCAGAGATTGTGTTGCCTGAGACGAGGATGGCACCGTCTTGGATGATTTGCCGGGAGGCGTTCATGGTGATCATGGTGGCGTTTGTGTAGAGCATTTTGATTGATTTTGATTTCTTGCTTGAAATTTTTGATTCTTCTTGAGGTTGACTGGAGCAGACCAGAGTGTCGACGACGTGAGAACGCGATACTTATCCCTTGATGCTCTTGCATTGTTATCGAAAGTGGCTTGAAGTTTCTGGAGCTGAGGTCGCCGGCGGCCGCCTCCGATGAAGGACCTTCCTCCACCTTCAGCTTCCGACCTCACTTCCTTCTTGCTCGGTATCCACCGTCGTCTCAAGAAACGCCAGAACAAGATTGCGCGTGGTCTGCGATGTTATGAGCATGGGGGATGTTGCATTGATGGAGACCGATGAAACCGACGACCGACGGCCGTCGGCCCTCCGGTAGCACAAGAAGCTTGTAATGGCTGACATGTGCGGGTTGGTCAGCCCTCACAAGGGCCACCTGGATATACCATGCCAAGAAGAAGTAAAGTAGAACTTCACGTCTTCTTGACACTTCACGAGATCTTCAATGTCTCCCGCCGACGATAACAGAAAGAAGACGCCAGAAATGATTTCTCAATCCAGAACCCTCCAACTCCAAGTCGACCAAAATGACCCAGCCTCCTTCCGCCAACCTAATAAGCCTCGCCTCCGCGGAATCAAACCAAAAGAAGTCCCCTTCGCAGGCCGCATAGGAGGCAACCAAGAATTCACATTCGACCCCGACGACGAACACGCCCAACCCCTCCTCAAACAACAACCCGATGCCGCACCCATCATAACCATCAAACAAGCCCTCAACCCCCGCGGTTTCCTCGTCTTCGACTACTACAAAATGGCTTTCGTCGAAGGGCTCGGGACATGTCTCCTTGTGTTTCTCGTTGGAGCGGGAGCTTCAGGCCTCACGAGTCCGAGTTTGGGGATTGGACCTTTTGGGGTGGCGCTTTATGCTGCGTTGTTGAATTGGTTGAGTTTGAGTTTGTTCATCTACACGACTGCGCCTGCTTCGGGGGGACATCTGAATCCGAGTATCACGATGGCGACGTTCTTTGCTGGATTGAGCAGTTTTCCGAGGAGCGTGATATATGTGGTCGCGCAGTGTACGGGAGCAATAGTAGGAGGGTATTGGCTTCGTCTCGGGCTCGGCGAGGAAGCGTATTTCCCTACGGGTGTCATACCGGGCTGTACAGTCGACCCGACACTGGTGTCTAGAGGACAACTTTTCGTCCTGGAATACGTCTTCGCAATGGCTCTGATCTTCACAGCTTTCGGCGTCGGCCTCGATCCGCGGAATGCAGCCGTCTACGGTCCAGCCTTCGCCCCTGTCCTCGTAGGACTCACCCTAGGCGTCGGCACGCTCGCTTCGACGTTCGTCAAGCCGGGGTATACGGGCCTGTCGTTCAATTCTGCGAGGTGTCTGGGTCTGATGACGGCGAAAGGGAATTTGCAGTGGCATTGGATTCATTGGTTGGCGACTTTGGCGGCTTGTATGGTTAATGGGGTGTTTTATCATGCTGTGCCGCCGTATAAGAGGACGGGAGGAAAGGCGAGAAGGGAGGCGTTGCCGTGTTTGGAGAGGACTGCGGGGAGTAGAGGGGAGGATGGGGGTGGGAAGGAGAAGTAATGAAGCGCAATGAGGCCAGTCATTTCATCGAGAGCCATGTTTTGACAATTGTCAAGTTGAACACGAATTGTTTGGTCCTTGAACCGTGTCCGAAAGGTGATGAGGTGGACCGTCTGCTCTTCGATACTCACCTGAATGCGATAGCAAAAACTCACCTCGTCATCTCACCGATAGCGAAGTCCCGAAACTGCCAAGCTGGAGTAGTATGTATGGTCGTTCGCATCACGTTCGGAGAGCGTGGCATGAGCGTTTTGCCCTTCAACGCTCCGATCATCTGGGCCGTTATCAAGTGGGTATATAGCATGTCTATATCTTTGAAGTCCTCTGGCCTGCAGCCTCGTCACTTCCTACAATTTCGCTTTCGGCGCATCCTTCAACATAGCCTCTGCAACCATCCGCCTCTGGATCTTCCCTGTCGCCGTTTTGGGCATGATCTTTGTGAAGAACACTCTCTTGGGCACTTTGAATTTGGCAACACGCTCACTCATGAATGATTTGAGATCTTGCTCGCTGACACTCTGGCCGTCTTTGGGCACGACCGCAACAGCAACTTCCTGCCCAAGCATCTCGTCCGGAATAGCGAACGATACTGCTTCGGCCACGGCGGGATGTTGCGCGAGAGTGTTGTCCAATTCGATAGGGCTGATTTTCTCGCCGCCCTTGTTGATCAGCTCTTTGATTCGACCGGTGATGATGACATATCCATCTTCGTCTTTCTTGCCTTGGTCTCCTGTTCGGAAGAAACCGCTGGTTGTGAAAGACTCTCGGTTGGCCTTGTCGTTGTTCAAGTATCCTTTGGTCACGTTCGATCCGCGAATTGAGATTTCTCCTTCTTTTCCTTGCGCTACTTCATTGCCATCTTGATCGAGGATCTTGACTTCTACGCCTTGCCCGACACCGACTGAGCCCGGCTTTCTCTTCGCGGGAGGGAATGGATTGGAGGTCATTTGATGGGCGGCTTCGGTCATGGCGTAGGCTTCGAGCACGGGGGCTTTGAAGGCGGCTTCGAGGTCATGGAAGACCTTGGGTGATAGTGGGGAGCTGCATGATCGAATGAAGCGGATCTTTGGCATTGGCTGCGGCCAGAGGTCTTTGTTCTTCAGGAGGATCTGGTGGATTGTAGGAACAGCTGTGTACCAGTTTGCCTTGTGCGCTACGAACTGCTCCCAAAAGGTAGACGCGCTGAAGTTGCCTGGCACGATGACTGAGCCTGATGAGGCCAATGGTGTAAGAAAGCCAGCCAGTAGTCCGTGGACGTGGAACAGAGGCATGACCAGCATGGTACGGTCCGCGGAGGAGAGCTTGTACGTGTTTATGATATTCTGCATAGTCCTGGTCAAGTTCCTGTGGGAGAGCGGTACAGCCTTCGGCCTGCCTGTTGTACCGCTGGTATGCAGCACCAAGGCTGTATCTTCAGGCTGGGCTTGTTCAAGCAACGCATCTCCGTTGCTTGCGAGCTTTCCCTTCTCTTTTACATCCAGCACGACCTCCCGCCTCTTCACATCGAAATAGCACTCCGCGACAGCGGCATTGTACTTCTTCGCAGCCTTCACAGCTGGTCCATCTGCTTGCCCCTGCGGCACGAGCACCAAAGCCGAAGACAGATCATCGATGTAGAACTCGAACTCGCTCTGCTTGTATGCCGGGTTCAACGGGGCCGCGATGCCTCTTTGCCATGCTGCTGCAAGGAAGGATACGATGAAGGCGTAGCTGTTCGGAATTGCGATCGAAACGGCGTCTCCGGGCTTGATTCCTAGCTTAGCGAGCTTCTTCTGAAAAGCTGAGACATCGGCACAGAGCTGCTTGTAGGAGATGTCGAGAGCAGGCGGGCCCGGGAGAACGACAGCCGTGGCCGTGTCGGTTGGCGAGAAGGCATTGGACAGGGTCGACATGCTGAGGGGAATCTTGGGTGGGGGTTGCAGGATGTATCGATGTATCTGTACAGGAGTCTGAAGAAGTTCAATCGCAGAAACAAAGACCTACTTCTGTAAGGACCGAATGATGTTTACTTCTTCTCGAGATGGCTCCGTGGAGATGGTGGACATGTCGCCATTATCAGTGCCTTTCAGACGCGATACGGCATCGGGCGTCGCCGGCGGAAGGCTGGCTGGGGCGTCTTGCTCTGCCGACTTCTCCCATGTTTCCGACAACCAACACCGATACATTGCAATTGACATTGAGGGAGTGTGGGCTGCTTTCACATGAAGACCTGAGCATGTCGTAGTGATGGCAGCGAAGGAAGGGAAGATGGACCCGAACGGCCCCGGACGGCATGCATCGAACTCAATTGCGACCACAGCTCTAGGCCAAAGACGCAACGAGCCTCTGCTGAGCAAGACCTCAACCTCCATTTCATCCTCCCGTGCGGTCGAGCACTGCAGTTGCGTTCTAGGTATTGTGATCGGGAGCAATGCGGCTTCCAGCGGAACACGTCTCAAGACGCACCGATTTGGACGAATTGGCTACACCGCTACCTCTGCGGTATCAAAGAATCATCGGCATCAGAGGCTGTCGCACTGCCAGCACGAGGTGTAGTGGCACAGTCATCTCAGTTGCAGAACACCAGTACTGGTACGATCAAGCCCAAGCCTGAAGAAGTGAAGTCACTCTGGCAAGATTGTGCAGAGTGAAGAAATGGAGCGTTCGAGGAAAGGGGGAAAGTGCCACTCGCATTTCCCTTCTCAATTCTTGTTCTCAGTGCTCCTGCTGGAACTCCACGATCTTGCCTGCCTCACCTTCTGCCCTCAACCATCTGCGATCACACTGCGTCTCCTTGCATGACCACGCGCCGGCAACCGGCATTCGACGCCGAGGACCAGGCACTAAACACTATCATACTCGCCAAGAAGTTTCGAAGATACGTACGATGACGCTCGGCCGACTACTCTCTTGTACCATCTGACAGCCATTGTGCTTCGCAGCATTCCTCTCTTGGTCCATCAAAATGAGGCAAAGCGGAAGTTGCAAGTCGTTCGCACAAGATGGATCTGTAAGTTCGAAGCACCTGCACCACGGCTTTGACAGCCACGTTTGCTCTAGATGCATTCCGCCAACACTATGGCGGAAAATCGGGGCACAGATGATGCTCACAATTTCGCCCGAAATGTGTTGTCCCAAGCAACAAACGGCCTGCAGACCACGATGCAGCTAGAACACTGCTGGCTTGGGCACTGCGCAAAAGCCTCTGCGACATGGACCCTCCCAATGAACGCAAGGCGGGATATGAGACGATGCTGCATGGCTTGGCTGGGAAACGATACCGTCCTCGCAGTTCACTGACGTTAATAGACCTCAAGACCGCCCGTCGAGGGCCTTTTGCGAGCATCTATCCCCTGCACGCCATCCGCTCATCTTTGGCATTATGGGATTGATTCTCTACTGCGCTGCGTTTGGGGCTTTGTCATATCTATGCATGATACGACATGGATCCGCAGAGGCGACTTTTACACCTATAAAGCCGCCTACTTATCCATTGGCTGCCCGCAATCCGTATCTCTCAGGTGAGTGGAAGTTGTCTATATGTGGAATTCTATTGACTAACGATGGAAAGCCTGGCTGCCGGGAGACGAAGCTGCAGACCTGCCATCCGCGAATCCTGAGTTCTGGACTGGACAGAAGCTAAACTGGTCAGTCATCGCCCGAGTAGACGGCACACCGTACAGCCTGCTTGGAGTACCTTCATCGGCGTCCGGTATCAAAGCAGCCGTATTTCAGAGCGCACAATACACCACCACACATACAGTATTCAGCCTCACAGCTGGCCAGGCAAACATTACCTTGGACTTCTTCTCGCCCGTCTCGCCGGGAAACTACATCCGCCAAAGTCTCCCTTTCAGCTACCTCACGGTATCAACGTACGGCAACAACGACGCAACTCCCAATATTCAGATCTACTCAGACATTGACACCTCGTGGACCGGCCACATAGACGACGGCGCTTCGATATCCTCTGTTCAGTATGTTGCTTCAAACTCTACGCACATCAGTACGATGACTCCCGCAAATGCGGCGAACTTCACGGAGGTCAGCGACATGGCACAATGGGGCAAAGTCGCGTACTGCACAAGACCCTCAAATTCCAACGTCACCTCTCAATTTGGCAGGCTAAGTTCGCTGCGGGGTCTATTTTCAAGCAGTGGCGCAAGCGAACAACCGATCGACGACTCTGCTCAAGGCGGCGTCGCATATAGCCACGACTTGGGGATCATCGGCCAGATCGCGAATGTCACATTCGTCGTTGGGCTTGTGAGGAATCCAGATGTCAACTACCTGGGTGCAGGAAGAAGAGAATATTGGGTATCTGAGTGCAAAGGAGAAGATGAAATCGCTTGCGGTTGTGTGCTCGCTTTCCAGGACTTCGAAGACGCCGATGCGGAGTCTCATACCATTGACTCAGTCGTCTCGAGCAAAGCCGCAAGCGTGGGGGGCGCCAAGTACAGCGACATCCTGACACTCTCTGTTCGGCAAGCCTTCATGGCCATGGACCTGACCATCCCAGCCGACACACTGGACACAACAGACGTCCTGGCCTTCCTCAAAGAAATCAGCAGCGACGGCAACGTCAACACGGTAGACGTCATCTTTCCAATGCTCCCTCTGTTCTACGTAATGGCTCCCGAATGGATTCAGCTCGTCACTGAACCCGTCATGCGATACCTTGCTACTGGTCGCTGGAACGTTAATTTCACCATCCACGATATCGGATCCTCCTATCCTAACGCTACCGGCCATGATGATGGGTACGCTGAGCCGATGCCTCTCGAGGAATGTGGAAACATCATTCTCATTGCATACATGTACCAGAATGCCACTGGCGATACGACCTGGGCGGCTCAGTACCAATCTCTTTTCCAGGAATATGCCGATTACCTCGTGGAAGGTGGCCTGTACCCGGATCTGCAACTTTCGTCTGATGACGGCGCTGGCTCCATCGCCAACCAGACCCATCTGGCTATCAAAGCTGCTATCGCACTCAATGCTTACGGGATCATGTTCAATCAAGCGAACTGTTCCGCCGTCGGCCTCGACTTCGCCGACAAGCTGTACAACCAGAAACTCGGCACAGATGCCGCTCAGACGCACTTCACGCTCAGTCAGGGAAACGATACTACTTGGACGACTGCTTACAACCTCTTCCTCGACGTTCTGCTTAACCTCAACACTTTCCCAACCGAAGCGTACGCCATGCAAACATCTTACTACCCTGGAGTGAGAGCCGAAGCCGGTGTGCCGCTGGACAATCGCGTGGATTGGGCGAAGACGGATTGGATGATGTTCTCTGCTGCTACAGCTATGGCGACTGGCGTGAACAATGTGACTGTAAGGGATATGCTTGTTGATGATTTGCATGGCTTTGTGGTGAATGGGAAGAACACTGCGCCGTTCGGGGATAAATTTATTGTGAGTGGGGAGAAGGCAGGGGAGATTGATGGTTATAGGGCGAGGCCGGTTGTGGGAGGACATTTTGCGTTACTGGCGATGAAGGGGGCGAATCAGATACGGGTGGGAAGCGGGTAGCGGAGCGGAAGCAGGGTGGGGGCTTGCATTGTAGGTGAGGTTCCAGGTGAGGTTTCGCGGATTCACGGGCTCACTTTGAATCACATGCTAATTGCCGCAGGTCTAGCCAATCAAGTTGCTGTTCATATGCGCGATCGCGGATCGCGTTTCGGACTGCTTCATGTGCACTGACTACTTAAGTTCGAATTTGCACTGTCAATTTTCCTTCTTCTACATCCACTTACAACTTCGGTTCGCTTGCTTTTGCACACCGCTCTGACAGCATACAGCACTGCTCACATCACGACCGGGACACCCCGATCATCAACCGCTCTTTCGCCGCAGAAGATGGCCATCAACGATGTCCTACCGGGTGTCGAGGTGACCATCGCCGTCGACGGTCAGCCGCTTCGCGAATACATTGACGCCAACCAAGAGGAGGACGATAAGACCGTCACCCGCTACATCGAGGCGAAGGCTGGGCAGAAGTTCTCAATCGTCATGAAGACGAGCAGAAACGTCAAGTTTCTAGGAGATATTCTCACCTTTTGCATCTCCATCGACGGGCAGCGAGTCGACAAATCCACTCGCGGAAAAGCAGAAGTCCTCGCTCAAGCCTTCAAGGTCAACATAAGCGAAGGCCTACGCGTATCGCCGACCAAGCTCCTGCCGTACTGCTTCGCAAATCTCGAGACAGGTATGTTGAAGGCGATCGCGCTTCCGTGATCAAACTAATTTTGAATAGCCAAGGATGGCCATGTGGCCCAGGGCGAGCTCGATCGAATCAAGGGCCTGGGAAAAATCATCATAGAGGTCCATCACAAGCGCAGAGGTCCACACGTTGCTTTCAAGCCCCGCACAGCCAGTACGCAAGGCCTGGGTATCGTACCTGAAAAGTCTCTCAAGGGCCAAGCAATCTCTCAGAGCGTCGGGTAAGCTATTACAACACGAGATATCAGACATCCAGCGACTGACCCACCCAAGCTTCTCGGACCCTATTCACAAGAACAACCACGGACAACGTAGAAACAAGTTCGTTGACCCGGAGAAGCGTCCAGCCGCTGTTTTCGTATTCATGTATCGCTCTCGTGGTGAGTTTGCATCCTAATACTTCAGAGCTCAAGCACTAAATCTTCGCAGAGGATCTTCAGACTATGCTCATCATCCCGCGTACTCCATCTCCGGAGCCCATCCACCGCCGCGATCCAAACTCGCTCACCATTGAGGAGATCAGACAGCTGCAAGCCCAACTCCAGTCGCAAGAGGTACGATAGGGCCATTTGATGAACGCAAAACAAGCCGCTAATCTTTATAAATGGGATAATCAGGAGAAGAAAATCCGCGTCAAGCGCGAGCGTCGCGACGAGGAGCGAGCTGCAAACAAGCGTGCCCGCACTAGCGCTGGAGGCTCTCAGCTTCAGCTCGATGACAATTTCGCGAGACCTCATCCGCATCTAGCTCTGCCGCACAGAACGAAGTCATCGAGCTTGATTGAGAATCCGATCATCACGACACGCCTGCACTATCACAAAACCAAACCCCACATATGCGATGAATTTTGATATCGCGAGAACATGAAGAGAGATGGGGCTTGGGATATCGCGAGTACGTGCGAGACTGCACTGCAGAAGACGATTGATAGGATTACAAGAGCGTGAAACTGGCCCGTAGACTCAATCGCAGGCGAAAGAGTATCTGCGATGCTTGAGACATGCTCAGGGAGCAGAGAAGCTGAAGCTCTAGCGGAGAAGCATGAGTCTGGGAACGAGAGCTATGCATCGGCAACTCGTACACTACATATTTCCTTAGAACTCCTGTTCGAACAGATCTGATGAGATGATTCTGAAGGAATACGAACAGAGAGCATTCACATGACAGCGCTTTGGTGCGCACAGACCTACAGTTCGCGCGACGCGTGATCCCTGCCGAACCTTAATCCCTTAGCGCGATTTCCCTCTGGAAACCAGCGTCTGCTTCACCTTCTCTTTCCCGAACATTGAATATGCACTACGCACCCTCCGTTTCACATTGCTCAAGAATCAGATACACAACATGATCATCAACGAAACATTGCCGGGCGCCGTTGTCAGTGTGGTAGCTGGCGGACGAGATCTGGAGGAGTACAAGGACGACGACATCCCAGACGAGCCCGACAAGGCCACACGATACATTGAAGCCGAGTCTGGCAAGGAGTTTGAAGTGCATTTTGAGACGCCGCAGAACACCTACTTCCTAGGAGACGCCTTGACGTATCGAGTCTTCGTCGATGGATACAAAACATGCAGCAGGATCGTCGAGCCGCACCATCTCAGGTACGGATCCGACAAAGCCTCAGTCTGTGGCATTGAATCCGGTGACCTGTTGAGGAAGCACATCTTTGCAGATGTGAAGACTGGTATGTTTCGTCGTCGTGCTGCTTCCTGCTTCTCGCTCACTGGATCCCAGTGGAAGGTGCTGGCAGCGCAAAGGCAGACGTCTCAAAAGTGAAGGATCTTGGCACGGTTCGTGTCGAGGTACATCACAGAATCAAGGAAAACCAGAACCCAGGCCGATCTCGCTCGCGTCTTGATGTCAACGAGTTGGGTGCTATCTCTGAGAAGGCATTGAAGGGCCAGTCGGTGTCACACAGTGTTCGGTATGGCTTCCTTACCAGCGAACTGCAGTATTTTGACTGATCTTATCCAGATTTGGCGAAGCTACAAGAGGCGCCAAGAAGGGCAGCTGGAATCTTGCATATGTCGATCCAACCCAAACGCCCGTGGCAACATACATCTTCCACTACCGATCTCGAGGTATTTGGTATCACACACGCTTGCGTGTGCATTTTGCTAACTGTCTGCAGCTGCTCTGAAGTCCATGCTCATCCTTCCGCAATCCCGAGATGTGACACCGTTGCCTCTTGAAGAGCGAGATCCGAACACGGTAAGCCAGCTAGACGTCGCCGAGATGCAGCGCAAACTTCGCGAATTTCAGGTTTGTATATGTGTGCAGGCACGCATGATCTTCTTCCTGTTAGTGCTAATCGTTTGTAGAGTCAGAATGAGACCAAAGTCAAGATCAAGCGCGAGCACCAAGACAATGGCCCAACCCGCCGCAAGGCACCCCGTTCAAGTGGAGAAGTAACTATCATCGAGCTGGACGATGATGGAGAGATCATTCGAGAAACCACCAGACCGAGAACTGAGAGGCCGAGTGAGATGTTCACGATTAATGATGACTAGAGATACCCTTGGTTGCGATTAGCGGTCACAATGGCCGCTTCGTATGTTTGGCGGGAAGAGCCAATGAGGCTTTTCACCGAAATGTACATTTCCAGCTTCTGAAGTGTGTTAACATAGCAAAGCAGAGACTATACCACATCCAGGTATTTCCACATCAGGTAGCAATGTTTGCGCTGCCCGCTCGGAGTAGGGTACGACGGTGCTCAATGGCCGAAGCTGAGCTTCTCACCTTCCAAGTCAAGCAAGCTGAAGCATTTTAGACAAAACCTTATCTGGCACCTTTCTGATCCTTTGGCCGGTAAACTCTCCGATGTCCTCGTGGCTGGCTTGATCCCACGCGAGGCCATGCATTGGGAGGCCTGAATAGCAAATCGAAGCTGTATAAGATGCCACTCTGGCAGACGCACTCCAATGCATCATGCGCCACGATTCGACAATGGCTTCTTCGAATGCGCGTCTAGCACTTCTTGCTTTGTCCATTCGTACGATCACTGCGGCGATACCGTGTCCAGCGGTCGAGGTCGAGGTTTATGGCGCAAGCGATCAGACTTGCAGCGGTGGCAGCCAGATTGTGACTCTCTATAACAATACGTGTAAGATCATCAGCGCCAGCCTCTCGTGACTTGATATGCTGACTTCCATCAAGGCTTATACGTCGATGCCGGCTTCTCATCCGTCCGCCCAGGCCATGCGAACGACAAAGCCTGGGACAACCAATGCATCGTCTTTGACTTGGCAAACGAAACATGTGGCGGCCAGCTCACGTCGGGATTCACTGACTATAATGGAACTGAGAGGTTCAATCCTACTTGCCAACGAGCTTATAACGATGCAGGTCTCATTTCGCATGGATTCTATATGATCTGTGCTGTTGCTGGAGGGCCGACTGATTGCCAAGGTGCAAACGGAGGAGGAGGTGGTGGAACGACGACAAGCTCACCGACTACTACGACTGGTGGCGGCGGTGGACCGACTACGACTGGACAGCAGCAGACTACGCCTTCACCCACTGATACGAGGACTCCAAATCCGTATGTGACGAGTGCGGTTGCTTCGGCTTCTTCTGCTGTCAAGCAAGCCAGCTCGGCTGTTTCGTCGTATTCTGCTACACCTACTTCTTCACCTCTTGCCCAGGCTGCGGAGGACATGTTGGAGATGGCTATGGCTGTCAACCAGCAGGCTTCCGACGTAGCTTCAGACTATTCGGCTCAACCAATCGTTGACCAGATCGCAAAAGTCTTGCCGGCGTTGATGGATGCTGCTGTTGCTGCTGTGGCTGCGGAGGCGGCGCCTGAGGTTAGTAGGAGAGGTTCATGAGGGCGGTAGAATGGTGGAGCTGACATTTGACATAGGCTGCGGCCGCTGAAGCTGTCTCTTCTGCGTTTGGACCTGCGATTGCTGCTATTGCTGCTGCTGTTGCTGCTGCTGCTGATGCGAAGCAGGATCCGGCTCCCAGGTCTACTACCAGACCCACGGTGGGTATCAGTACTTCTATCCATCTTGGCGATACTGATGCTTTCCATACAGTCTTCCACCTCGTCAATGACATCCTCAGCCTGCACGATCAACGTCGAGAGTGCCGATGCTGCACTTGGAGAATCGTCCCCGACCTACGCAAATCTTGAGGGCGCAACTGCGACAAGTCTGTCTGGCAATACGGAGCCTACGGCCAAGCGACGAGCTGTAGGAGCTGAAAGACGGGCTGCAAATGCTATGCCGACACCGGAGCCTTTACCAGAATCTTCACCAATAGACCTGACAGACTTGGGCGAACGAGACCTTCAAGAACGAGACGATGGCCGCTACGGCGTTTTCTGTGGTCGCCAATTCGCAGTCCCTGACTACCAATCCTGGAGCGCCACAAGCACAAACCCTTACAGCCCCTTCTACAACTACTACACCGGCTCCTCTTGCGCGGCCTGGAAGTTCTCCTTACAATCCGCTTCCTCTGACGCCCTCCTCGGCCCAGCTCCTGTCGGCTCTACATACCCTTCCCACCGCTACGCAACAGAACACGTTTACGAAATCCAACAGATCGATATCTTCTTGCAGTACGCGAGAGACAACATCCCCGAATTCCAGAATGCGATGTACAATGGAAATGGAGCCCGTTTCTGCGCTGGGTTCGGAAGTCAATTTTACTCGACCCGCCAATTCGCCGCTACGGGGCTATGGGACTACTCTACCTCTCCTGCATCTCAAATCTACAACCAACTTGAAGGGGCGGGAGGGAGTTCCGAGTTTGTGTATCTGGAGGAACGCTGCAACAACCGGAAGGCCAAGTTCTTCTCAAATCAGGGCCCAAGTGGATTTACCGACTACCAACAAGAACTCGCTGCGATCTCTAGGACGGCAATAATCGCAAACTACCTCCAGCAAGCCACAGTCCGAAACATCTACGAAACATCTACAAAACCACATCGAACCGCATCCGCCAGAAATTCATCGATTTCGGCCGAGCATGCAACGCCTCAACATTCGCATCCTACAAACGATTCGGAACGATCGATTGGGGCACTTACTACGATCGCTGGGAGAGCGGGTATATCGATAATGTGCAGAGTTTAATGACGCAAGATGTGAATGGTGGTATTGCGGCTGTGAATGCGGTTGTCGGTGCTAAGCAGAGGGTTACGAATACGCCGATTGTGGAGCAGCAGAGACTTGCGAAGTTGAAGGTTAATATTGAGGTGGAGAGGAGGAAGTTGAGTGGAGGGGGGTTGAGTTTGAGTGGGTTGAAGAGGTGAGGTGGGAGGGAAGGAGGGTCTTCGGGAGGGATACGCCGTGAGAGCCGTTGGGAGGGTTTTGAGATTGATGTGAGAAGTGGCAGTGAGATGTACCAACGTGTCCCTGGGACTCAAGGTGGAAAGGTTGTCGGTAAGAAATTGAATGGGCGTTCTGGATGTCGACCTTAAGAGCTATTCGCTTTGATTCTAACATCTCATTAGCTAGATCTCTGTCTCCCTCACCCTTCCCCTCTTCCTCCGCAAAGCACCTCATTCCATTCCGGTCTCACGATCGGTGCGGGCGAAAGACTTCATCCTCTCTACCCGCTGATCCCCCGTCAAGGCGTAGTATGTATCAGCATGCATCGGCCTTGTCTCCTGCAGCATCCACAACACGAAGAGCCTATTCTCCAGCAACTTATTTGCCCTCTCAGGATGTTCAAGGTCCCAGAAGACATTCAGATACAGTTTTGCAAGTCGTTGATCGGAGAATACATGCACTAAGTGTTCGCTCTGTCCTTTGCGTAGGCGTTCCAGACCAATAGCCCGGATTGCGTTGTTGCGGTGGCCGTGGTTCACTTTCAGTTCCGGGTTTGCGGCGAAAACGGGACTGGTCTCCCCGTGTTCGAGAGCCACGATGTCATAGATCTTCAAAGCTCGTCGAAGCGGCTGATGGCGATAGAATGGAGAATTGCAGCGGATTTCGTGATACAGGTCGTCGATGTGAGACGGCACCGCCAGGCCGATTGTTTTGCGGAGGCGAAGAAGCATTCTGTTCCAATATTCCGTATCCTCCCTCATATTAATGGTCTTGGTTCCCGGCGGAGCCGCCTGGATGATGTGGTGATACTCGAAGATTTTGGAAATGAGAACTCTGAGGTCCTTGGCAGCGTGCCAGAGTAAGGACCTGTCGCGACGGATCTGATACTCAGAGATGCCCAAGAACTTGGAAAGCCGGTCGGACTGAGCGTCGATGTAGTGTAAGAGGAAATTGAATCTCACATGCACGAAGCTGGCCGAATCCATGGGGAGACTGGAAAGGCCGAAGATTCGATCCCAGTCCGTGAGGCACTCCAGGAGCGTCGGGTTCCCTTCTTGAAATCGTTCGTGAAATGCCAGACTCTCTCGTTCCCGTTCGAGACGGCCCTGTTGCATCTCGGCGTTGCGCTCGACGATGCTGTTGACATGGGTGTCGAAAAGATCGCGCATTGTTGCATTGATGGTGCGCAATTTGGCAATTGTGGGAGCCGGCAAGTACGAGAATATGTCGATAAGTAGCTCATTCGGGAGGGTGAATATGGATGGCATGACTGTGGTTGACCCCTTTGACAAGTTCCGAGTAGGTTGAAGTGTCGTTGTGGCGTCCGGCTGCTGGTATCGCTGTGGAGTTCTTCAGGTCCTCTGTGACTGATTCTCCTGTGACCTGTGAGCTTTTGGCAAGAAAGAGAGCGGAAGATCGCGACGAGTATTATGTCTACTACATCAGACTTTGAGGACAAGCAGCAAGCTTCGTATGAAAGCCTCAGGCTGCTAAGTCTTGCCAAGTTGCATGTCGGCTTCGATTGAGGACAGAACGACAGAGCCAGAGATTTGCCAGAAAACAATCGCCAACAGCCCTGGACTATCCCGTGTGTCAAGTTGACATTGGACGTGATGTTGTAGAAGGCTTAGCGCGAAGCAATCTCCATCGCGTCTCTCCGAGTGTCTAGTAGCGGAGAGATGTCGCGCAGATTTCTACAAGTTGCGCATCTCTTTGCACGACAAAGTCGAGGGATAGAGCATGAATTCCTGTTGCAAGGATGGATAATCGTTCTTGCGGGCATCAAGTTCGAAAACCTGCGTGTCACTTCTCTCGTCTTCCATTTCGTCAAGTGGACCGCTCAAGGTGAAGTCGGGTATTGTTGGATAGAAGATTGAAGCGGCGGATCTCAGCCGCAAAGTCGTCGTCTACCGCCGTTCCATCATGGGGCTACCATATGGCATACACGCCCAGAGCACAGTACGACGAGAAGTCTGTCGATGGCCGTCTGCTCCTCTGCCTGGTAGCTAAGAACGACCTCGATGGAAGGAGATAAGCTGAGTCAGCAAACCTCGAACACCGGGCACCTCCAGCTGCAAGGGCACCAGCACCCTTGCCAGCATGGTAGCACAGCTCCACTTCACTACATACTGCGAGAAGGACGAATATCGACAATGGCATCCCAAACATCTTCCATGCACGCCACGAACACCATCGAGATCATCCTGAAACCTGACAACCACCTATGGCTTCATCCTTGAGCATTCGTCCTGCTCTGGGCCTGGCGAGTCCAGCTCGCGTATCCATCCCACTATGTTCGACACTCTTACAGACCAGCGAGTCGAAACGATGCCACCGAGCGTTCTCCGCTTCTCCAATTGCCAACGAGGACGAGAAGAAGACCCGCCGGCCTATTTTGAAGTCGTCTCGGCATATGCACTCGTCACGAAGGACACCACAGCCTGATCAGCAACCCGAGCCGGACAAGCCGAAGCCTTCACGCCGGCCACACTCCGAAGCAGACATCGAACGAGCGGCTGAGCTGAAGAGAAAACAATTGGACTATGCTCTCGCGAAGCTAAGAGAACAGGCTCGCGTGACGCACAAAGATACCTCCCTGATCCGCATCAAGGCAGACGCTGCGTACATACATGCCACGCAGGAGGAATCCGAAGTTGGGAAGAGACTATGCAAGCGTCTCGTGCAGCTCCTCAGCACCGATGCCATTGACAACTCGCGTAAAGAGACGTGGACTAGCTTGACTTCCCTCGTCTTGGAATTCAGAACTAGGCTCAACGCTCGGTTGTACTACAAGTTCTGGTCGACGCGGTCGACAGTGTCTGCTCCGCGGAGTGAGGTCAGCGTTTTGCACCGGGTGGCGCGAGTCCTCGACTTCGTCCTGTATGCCACATATCATACGGTCATACGCGCGATGAATCGTGTAGTCCTCTTGATTGCGAAGCCCATGGCTCGCCGACAAGAAGCATGAGCTAAAAAGCCTCTCAAGCCATCCTGCGTGCTTTCTGCCTTTGCTCAATTGTCCGTTGTGCCTCGCCATGGAACGGCTTTCACGCGAGGAAGCCCGTGTCATAGTGCAGCCTCAGATGGTCGGTTGGAGCATTGAAATGCCAGGCGCTACGGACTCGGCGCTTTCAATCAAATGCACGCCGTTTCCTCATATCCCATTCTCAACATATACTTTCTTTCCCTGAGCCAAATTGTGATGCCGCTGCGCTTCCGCAGACACGGCTCCGTCGCCGACTTCAAGTGCCAAGAAGTGTCTACAGCCAGCCGTTTTATCTCGAGCTGTGCGGCTAAACGGCATGTTCCTAAGGTGCACCTCCATCCCCACCTCAACTTGGATCATCTGTTGAGACGGAGGTATTTCCGGTACCGAGCGGTATGGCCACCTCACGCGTCCAAAATCTCTGCGAAGAGGCCTGGGTGACCACGCAACACCACAGTCCACGCCCTGAAGCTGTGTTCTTGCCCGATGGGCGAATCAATTTCTGAGGCTGGCGATGAAGATACAAGCCCAGGAACGAATGCGAGCCAACCCCAGGGAACGGGTGCGGATCAAGGTCAGGATGGCCTTGCTCGCCGCAAACCGTCCTTCTTCACGCCTGGATCTCGCTCATGGACCAATGTGATTCCCAGGACGGCGCACAATGCCACATTTCTGGACTGCGACTTTGGGCCTACCACATTGGGTCCAATACCCGACTGGGGCCCTGCGTTGCGCCTGTATGCCTCTATGCTCTTCGCCGATTCACGAGCAGCGTGCGTGTACTGGGCACCGGACTGGATTGCACTCTACAACGAGCAGTTCAGCGTTCCTGCTGCGGGGGCCCATCCGGGTTTGATGGGTAACGCGTTTGCCAAGGCTTTTCCAACACTCGGCGATACCATCCTGCCGCAATTCGATCATGTCAAATCCACTGGACAGACCGTGGATGTAGACAACATATTGCTTTTTCCAATCCGGAACGATTTCCTCGAAGAGGTGTACTTCATTGGTCAATTCATCCCCCTTCGTGGCGATAGCGGGAAGGTCGAGGGCATTTACAATACCGTGTACGAATCGACAGCGCGCGTTCTCCACGACCGTCGTCGGGCCATCGTGGACCGCATTGCGGCTATACCGCCACTCCCTGTCAACGAGACGCTAGTACTGATTGTGGATGCTCTTCGTGGTAATCCGAACGACATCACAATGGCGATGCTCTACTCGCTTGAAGACCTGACACCTAGTACTGGCCCCAATCTGCAGCTACGTGGTAGTATAGGCGTACCAGATGGACATCCTTGCGCACCCAGGGAAGCTTCTCTGGAGACGAGCGACGCCGGCCTAATTCCGGTTTTCCGCCTGGTCAAGGTCACTGGCAAGCCTTGTTTGCTCAGCGCAGGTGACGGAAGCCTCCAGCAATACCAGCATCTCTTCGAAGGCATTGCTTGGTGCGGGTACGGCGAGCCATCCCGGGACATCGTTGTCCTTCCCATGATCGTGAATGCGAACCTCTTGGGCTTCTTCGTGCAGGGTACCAATCCTCGAAGAATGTATGATGAGCCCACAGAGATGCATGTCATTGATCTTTCGAGACAGATGGAATCGAAATGGATCTCATCCATATCGACCGAAGAAGGAAAGACGCGAGAGATGATGCTGGAGCGCAGGGCGATGGACACCGAGAACAGACTTCATCACATGGCTCAAAGCGCACCGCTGGGAATGTGTCAGATCGGCATAGACCACAGGATCCAATGGGCGAACGATCAGTTCTATGAAATAACCGGTCATGACAGGTCGGAGCCAGATATGGCCGTCTTCCGAAGAGTTCTTGCCTCTGAGGGGCGAACAGACGCCCGCGCAGGCCTGCAAACACTGCTGAATGGTGCGCCACGTCGAGTCGAGGAGTATCGGTTGGAACGCCGATGGACTCCGCCTGTCCAAAAAGACGACGAAGAGGAGCACTCGGCCTGGATTTTGAGCATGAGCTTTCCGCTTATGGAGAATGGCAAGGTGAAGCTGATCATGGCATATGTCACTGATATTAGTCATCAGAAATGGGCCGAATCAATCCAAATGCGCAACGCTGCCGTCGCGACAGAAGCCAAGCGTAGACAGGAGGAGTTCATTGACACAGTGAGCCACGAAATGCGGAATCCTCTCACGGCGATCACGCAGCTAGCGGACGGCATCGCGAAGTGTCTAAATGGAGTGGTAGACAAGACGTCTGACCTATGTCACAACATTGCCCTGGAAAATGTGGAAGCCGCGAAAACCATACTCTCTTGTGCGGCTCATCAGAAGAGAGTAATCGACGACGTCCTTCTCCTGTCCCGCCTTGAGTCCGAGATGCTGTCTATCTCAACTGTCTCCGAATGTCCAAGGAATATTGTCCACGACACTGTACGCATGTTCGATGGCGAGGTCGCGGAAAATGGCTTAACTTTCTCCATAAGAGAAGACGATTCGTACAACGATTTAGGCATCAGCTGGGTCCAGCTGGACCCCTCACGACTCACGCAGATACTCATCAATTTGATCAGCAACGCCATCAAATTCACAGCGACGAGTACCACGCGAAAGATCGAAGTCGTGTACGGTGCGCAGAACGACCGCCCTCCGCCCATCAAAACCCAATACGGTGAAATCGACTGGATATCCATTATGGACTCACAACGGTCTCACATTAGCCTGCCGCCGCGATCAGACGATGTCAAGCCGCTGTATTTGTACTTAAGCGTCAATGACACCGGAATGGGGATGACGCCTGAAGAGATTGAAAAACTGTTCAAGCGCTGGTCACAGGCCACGGCGAAGACTCACGCGGTGTATGGAGGCAGTGGCCTTGGTTTGTATATCTGCCGAGAACTTGCGGAAAAGCAAGGAGGCGGAGTCGGAGTTGCGAGCAAGCATGGTGTCGGGAGTGCCTTTGGCTTTTACATTGAAGTGAGACATTCTGAACCCCCTGCGGAGCAAGAAGGAGCAGAGAATGAGGTGCGACTTGCGCAGTCGCCTCGCTCCCGAGGGACAAATGCGTCAGAGCACGACAAGCCGGATACAGAGTGTAAACGGCAACAAGACGATTATTCGAAGCATGACGAAATGTCTACGTCGTCGAAGGCATTATCGGAGTCTCAATCGCCCACCGCACAACCAAAGAGTTTCCAGATTCTGTTGGTCGAAGACAACCTTATAAACCAGAAAATTCTCGCGAAACAGCTTCGCAAGAGAAACTGTACAGTCTCGGTTGCGAACCATGGTCGCGAAGCCCTGGAAGTTCTTGAGAAAACCGACTGCTGGTGCCACCCGCTGGATCCCGGATCACTCCCAACTCCACCATCAGAAGACCGGTTACCGATCGAGCTCATTCTTATGGACTGGGAGATGCCTCAGATGAATGGCTTGGACTGCTCGAAGAAGATTCGCGAGCTCGAGCAGAATGGGCGGATATCAAAGCATTTGCCCATTATCGCGATCACAGCAAATGTGAGAAAGGAGCAGCAAGATGAAGCGATTGAAGCCGGCATGGATCGTGTGCTGTCAAAGCCTTTCACCGTCGATGAGTTGATGGAGAGCATGAGGGAGGTCACTGAAGCTATGTCTACGGCAAAGGGGTGAGACACTCCGACACCCGGGCCGGTTCCGCTCGCCGAAATCATCGGTTTCCGCACTCGATCGAACAGGGGATGAATGTCCCGGCCGCGCATGAAGCTCTTGGTCCGAGGCGAGCACGATTGCCATTTTGGGTATGTCGAAGAGGCGCTTTTTTGATGCGGCCGCCGGCCAGCACTAGCGCTCCGGGGAGGCCCCGGCATCATCTTGTATCATCGCGCAAGGCCTAGATGGACGTCACCGGGCATGCGTCTTCCTCTTGTTCGTTGTTCCGGCCCATGAAATTAACGTCGCTGCTGCTCTCCTATTGAGAAAAGTAAACTTAAGATACTGGCATCCTCAAACTGGCATCACTCCAAGCAACGACTAAGAGCACAGTGGCATAACACCAACAACGAATACGAAGAATCTGTTGTCCACGCTCGATATCCACCGGAACAAGGACAATGCATCTCCTCGCTCTCCCCACCGAGCTTCGTCTCGCAATCTATGACCAAGTCTTCGCCGCCTTCTCGCTTGACGAATCCCATCAAAGATCTCACGCTCTCGAGATCGAGCCCTCAATCCTCCAGACATGCCAGCCCATCCGGAAAGAGGCGCTCAAGTTGTATCATCGGCGCATTGTTGAGATCGAAAACCAGGCACATTATGTTTGGATTGAAGGATTTGGAGTATGTGAGGAAATCCGCTCGGTGGGACACGGTGATTATGCGTTCTTTTTAGAATGTTTGCAGAGACAGAGGGATGCGGCTATTGTTTTGAGGGTTGCTGGGAATGAAAGGAAGCGAATCGCGGCGGAGTTGAGGGCGTGAAGGACGCAGATTCTCAGCCGAGATTGGCCACGGCAGTTGAATGTCACGAAATTGAGTGCTGCAGATTTTGAGCATCAATCACCTGCAAACCACTTTGTCATGTGCGCCGACGGCCGAGTCCGTGCTCTTGTCGGGGCCGTGACATTTACGACAATGGCGTGCAACCACCATCCAGGCACAAACATCAACAAAATTTGACGGAAGCCAAATCAGCAGACACGGGAAACAACAGCAACAGATCCAAAACACCAGCGAGATGTATGATCCAGTACAGTACTATGCTTTGACTTCGAGACAATCCAACAACGCAGTAGGTCGGACTCGGACAGCGAGTCCCGAAGCACAATGTCTGGTAGTCATGGTCTCGAGGCAGTCAAAGCAGAGGAGTGTCACGAGGAGCATAACAAGGCTACTGGGGGAGAGGACGAGGAGCATACCACCTTTATGGATATATCTCCTGAACTTCGCCTCGACATCTACACCTACGCCCTAACATCCGAAAACGTCAAGAAAGCACTGGAAAATGGTCGCGAGCCTGGCATCCTTGGCACGTGCAAACTCATCCGCAAAGAAGCCCTCGAGTTCTACTACGCATCTCTCCAGCAAGTGGCTAGCGATCTAGACACTGAACCTCACATGGGCTCGAAGAAGAAGCACAGGCTCACTGCCAACCAGAGGATCTTCAACATGCGCATGGGCAATAAGAAGCGGGAACAGGTCCGGGAAGCCATCTCTCTTGCTAACGTCGAGGTCTATGTGAACAAAACGGAGTTTCGAATCAAGGAAATGAGACGAAATCAAAAGATTCTAGAGCGGGCGAAGACAGTGCGGTCTAGGGTGTACGCGGAGATGGATAGGGATTGTGTGCTAAAGGGTTGAGGCGGGATGAGGGGAATGTGAGCGGTGGTATGGGACGAGTAGAGGAATGCAAACCACCAGGTCACTATCTTGACTATCATGTGCGATACGAAACGCAGATCGACAGCAAACAAAGGCACAAGAATATCCCTCCCGCGGGGCGGTCAACTGAATTTATTAGAGGAGGCGACAGCTGTCATAGAACACGTGGCCGGCGGCCGTCATATGAAGATGACATCGGGCGGGCCGCTGAGTTCAAGTCTGTGCCCTGCGCTCTCCAAGCCCGCTGTCACCAACTCAGCTCTGTTTCACGCTAAACAAACTAACAACTTACACCTAGCAGTTCAGGAAACACGCAACAGCGCCAAAAGAGACAACGCGCGAGATTCACAACTACGTCGCGAGGGTCGCAAGACGTAAGCTCTGTCTGTCATTTTAATATCTCTTCCATCAATTCTGACGTATTCAAAGCTTCGACTCGAGCATCTATGGCTGGCTTTGAGGAGATTGAAATGGCTGCCGCAGCCATGGCCGCCGAAGTCAACATCGTGCATCCAAACAGCACTGAGCTCAAGCCTGCGACCGCAGAGATCGCAGCTGCCGAGCAAGAAGCTATCGGCAGTCTGAACAAGGTCCCACCCGAACTGCGCCTCAGCATCTACGCCTATGCGCTCACGCCTGAAAATATCCGATTCGAACTACAGAAGGGACATGAACCTGCGATTCTCGACACGTGCCGCCTGATCCGCAAAGAAGCGCTCGAGTTCTATGAGGCATCACTGCCGGAGGTGGAGAGAGCGGAAGCGGATGCCGTTGAGAAGGCAAATCGGAAAGCAGTGCAAGCCCGCGCTCAGGCGCGGACTCAGCAAGTGAATGAGATGTACGGTAGGATGATGAGGCGATTTGATCCGGGCTTTATCGCTCCTGCATCTTGGGTCGTGCGCAGGAAGAAGAGTGAAGATGCTGAGCGGGAGTTGGAGAGGGCGGAGAAGAGGTACTGGTGGGTGAAGGATATTAGGAGGAGTGTGAAGAGGGAGATGCAGAGACAGATGGGAACGTATGGCAAGGCAACGAAGAAGTGTGATGAGGTCTAGAGGGGGGCGGACTTGGTATTTGGCTTGTGAAGGTGACATCACATGCTTTGATTTAGAGTTTGAGTCTGTGCTTCAGCGGTGCCCATGCGCCTGCTGGCTTCCGCGGCATAAACATTCCAGCATTGCAGTCCGACAACTCGACCTGCACACGAATACAGAACACAGACATAATCGAGCACAGTGTTAGCAAAGAACAGTAGCATTTGCATAGCAACAAAGTGTAAGCCCTCGTGAGCCGTTACCTCTACACCATATCTAACTTATTCGCAGCACAAGACCGCACTCTCTACAGCATCATGGCCGGCGCCCAGAAGCGAAAGGCCAAAAAGGCTAGAAAGAATCGTAACAAACGCTCCAACCTCCGAAGCCTCCCCGCCGAACTACGACTCGAGATCTATGCCTACGCCCTTACACCCGAAAACGTCAAATTGGCCCTCGACAACGGCACACAGCCCGGCATCCTCGATACATGCAAGCTGTTTCGAAAAGAGGCACTCGAGACGTACAGCAAGTCCCTCGAGGATGTGGTAAAGTGGGAAGCGCAGGCAGTATCCAAAGTCCTGCGCGAGGAGCGGCAGGCAGAGAACATATGGGACCAAACGCGGCATCCGGCGGTCGTGTTGCATGGACACGCCCTTATCACTTGGACTTTAAGTTCTCGGGCGGAGAAGCGAGCAGCGGATGCTGAGCTGAAGGAAGCTATTCGTGGACGGCAAGAGGCGGAGGGGAGATTGAGATGGGCGAGGGAGGTGAAGAGAAATGTGGAGGAGGAGATTGAGAGGGGATGTGTTTTAGAGGGATGAGGGAGGCAAGAGGCACTCAGAGTACCTGCTTTCGTTTGCATGTGATGAGCGCAGAGGCCAGCCAGTTCGATGTCTTGGCTGTCAGTGGTCACATGCGAATCACGGGTGAAATCCCGAAAAGGCGTCCAAGCTGCTGGTCTCACATTCGATTTCGCCTCGGAGCTCTCAACCTGAACAGCACTACCACACATCTACATCAACAGCGGCTCGGAGAAGTGTTGAAAAGCAGAAATGGCTCTGGAGGATTGAAGCAGCATCTCCGAAACACTATTGTCACACTCTTCTCTCTGAGAGCCGACAAGACGTCTCATGTGTTTGAGACTTCGAGCAGCATTATTTCAGTCCTTCTCTCGTCTCATTTGGGAGACCAAAAAGTCGAGACAGAGGACGAGACGAGACTAAACCATCTCCACTGCCAAGTCCTCAACCATACGTTTTGTCTTTGTGAGCTCGGCGCATTTACTCCCGAGTCCCCTTGCATTCAAGGCTCATGTATTGTACGAGCAGGCGAGCTGGCCATGCTCGTGACGAGAGAGAACAAGACAAAGAAAGTGGGCGACTTCGAGGAGGTTCTAGCTCCAGCCCCCTCCCAAGAACAAAGAAGCACTGGGAGGCCTAGCTGGCACCACGTCTTGACATAGATAGCGTTGACAGACCCCAGATATTGAGATCATTCATCATTCATCTATCATGAGGCTCCCAACTGCAGCGGCTCTTGCGAGCTTCCTCTTGGCAGATGCCGCAAACGTGAACCGTCTCTTCGGTGGTCGATTCGGGCGTACCAGCTCTTCCATATCAAGCACGACATCAGCAAAGACCACAGTGAAGACCACCTCCCCGATCTTGCCATTCGCAACGGGTCCTCTCCCCCCAAGCAAATCATTCACCTCACACCCAACGATCCTCCCAACCGAAATCCCAAAGTTACCTTTCTTCTCCACGCACTTGACGAGTAGCAAGACTTCGTCAACACCGATCGAAAGCGAACCCTCTTCTACTGCCGCTCCCACTCCAACGACCCCCTCGCCCACTTCCGCCGCTGCGGCAGTACCAACATCCGGCTCCTTCTCCCTTCCCTCCTCAACCACTTCGAAATCCCGCACGTTCAAGTTCTCCCCGGGGCCCTTAACACCCGGCTCGTACAAATTCGATGTCACCCTGTCGAGAGGGCAGTTGAGCGAGATGACCGTGAAGGATGGCAGCGGGAAGGTACTGGCTGATACGGCTCCCGGATAGGGTTGGGGAGTTACGAGTTATCCGCAGGAGATCAGCTTTGAGGTTGAGGAGGGGAGTAAGGGGATATCTTTCAGTGCGGTTTCGACGAGTGGAGAGGTGGAGGGGAGGTGGGAGTTGGTGGAGGGTTAAAGTGGATGGTTGATGGGTGGGGAAGAAGGAAGTCGGTGCGAGGGACTGGTGCTTGCGATCAGGTATATGTGAGTGCTCGTCGAATCGTGTGATTCCTCAACCGTGTCCGCAAGAGTCGAATGTCACGATCAATTCCTCCCTGAGAGAGCAACCGAATCTCGGCCATTCCTTTCTAGCCTCGCGTATTTCCCAGCATCTTTGCATACCTGCCAGTCTCCGCATAGTGCTACGTGATCGATTCAGCGATCCGAGGGTGACTGGTCTGATTTGTGGTTTGAAGATGTTCGTGAATGGTAGTGGTGGTCCATAGTGCTTCATGAGGTAGGCGATGTTCGCTGAAGACTGCCTTCCAAGACACACTTTCCACGACCACAGCGTGTACACATAGGTTTATCCATGGATGGCGGACGATCTCTTAAGAGCCAGACCCATCGGATCTGCTTGTTGTGCATCGGCTCTCACGATGGTTTCCCGCTTCCCGAACCAACGACCGCGTCCGCGGTCGTGCCCTGTCTTGTCGATACTCACTAACGTATATGCCACGCCCTGGATGCCAAGTGAAGTGCTGTATCACCCTTCGTGAGTCCCTACTGCTGGCAACAGCTCTTTCCTTCGTGTATTATTCCCGTCATTCACTCTATGCCAAAGTCCAATCTTTCCATCATCCATGCTTGCAACGCCAGATCATTATACTACGCGTTCCGTCCTTGATAAGTAGACTACATACCGCACACGTGCTTATCGCATGCCATGGCCGTTTGAACGAGAGGCTGTCGCTGAAACCCTAAGACATGGTAGGCATTGCATTCTTGCGAAACCGATCGCAATTGCATTTTCGCCAAAATAGACGCTAGCGCAAACTTTTCTGACATACTTGACGGAAGTAATTGCGTCCGGTGGCGCTGCAGTTTGCGAGTTGAGGTCTGCTGGTGCCTCGTCGTATTCGTCGTATTTGGACTTGGTTTCGCTTGTCGCACATGGATGCAACAGAATATCTCGGATCCTAAGTCCATTATCTGGCGGAGACACATGCTTTCGACGGCACTTGGCAGCATGATCATTCTTTCTGTTCTTCTTCGTACCGTGAGTGGCGTCTGGATAAATACCATAGCTCGGATCCTGTGCGAGGACATGCTGCAGCTTTTGTTGACCTAATTGCAGCCCCGTGAATCCATGTTTCGAGTCATGTATGTGCCTCGCAAAGCCTCGTTTATCGTACGTTGCATATGCGACATACAAACGGGCATCAGTCCGAGCAGAATGGACATAAATAAGCATCTGTCCATCCACTACTGTCAATGTAAGTTATTGCTTGATCAGATAATTCTTTCAATCATCAAAGAATATTCACCAGAATCGAAGTCAGCATATACAGCCCTAATCAGCATGGTCGGAACTCTAGCAGCCAAACGAGATGTCGACACCACGTTGAATTACTGGGCACAGCATCCAGGACAGGAGCTTGCAGTTGACCTCTCCCACCCATCCGGCGATAAAAGGCTGTCGCAAATCTCGCAGGAAAGGATGGCAGCATTCCCGGTCAAGGTAGAAGACATCCGTGGCCATGAGCACGAGTACACCCTGGAAAAAGATCATGTACAGATCGTACGTCAAGAGTTGCCAGACCTGGCGGGATTGTCGAAGACGGAGATTTTTGAGTTGCTGGCTGAGCAGGCGCAGGAGTTGGTGAAGGAGGTGTAAGTCAAGAAGCAGCGCAGTCTCTTCTCACGAAGAAGCGGTTGCTGACAACATCGCATCCAGAACAGGAGCGACAACGACTTTCGTCCAGAAATATCGTCTCCGCGACAAAGGCGCCGAAGACGATGATAACTGGAACAAGGCTGTCGGTCCCGCCCACGGAGTCCATCTCGACCACACCCTTGAAGGCGTCCTCAGAAAAGTTCGACATCGATGCGAAGTCTCCGATGAGGACGAGAACCTTCTCCTGAAGAACGGCCGCGTCCAGTACATCAATGTCTGGCGTCCCCTCGCGCCCGTCAAACGCGATCCCTTTGGCTGGTGCGATGCCAAATCCTTCGATCCAGAACGAGATATCGCTCCTTTCAAGTTTATACATTTCGACATGTGGAACACGATGGGGAGTGTGGTGTATAATAAGGAGCATAGGTGGAAGTACCTTGGTCATCAGAAGCCGGATGAGATCTTGCTGTTCAAGCAGTTCGATAGTAAGTTCATGGATGGGCATGCGGCCATATTGCCGCATAGTGCTTTTGTTGATCCGGGGTATGTGAATGAGGCGCCGAGGAAGAGTGTGGAGATTAGTGTGTTGGCTTGGAAGGCGGATGCTTGCTAGTAGTCTGTAGTTGCGTTCATCAGCCTTTCGTTTCTGTGCCTCCATACGAGATACTTCTGCAGCCAGGGCAGATCTTCTAGGGTTTGAGCACAGGCTGTTCTTTCCCTCTTTCAAGAGGCCAATAGGAACCTTGTCGTCGGGATAAGGTCTTAAAGAACTACTTGTCAGTGTTCCGGCCCATATACAATCCGCTTGTTGCCGATGTTACGGAGTTGATGGAGAGGGTTGAGAGAAGGGAGGCGTCAGCGAGGCCGAAGAAGTAGATGGAAGCCTCAGGCCCTGAAGCGGCTCGTCCCGAGATGGGCTTGGCACCGCCTCCAAGGCTTGAGGGTCGTCGCTGTTGACTTCCGCATCTCCATCGGATTCACAACAACGAGGAATCAAGGCCGTCACTAACATGCCAACCATGAGCCTAGCACATTCACCTCGTCGGTAGGCTTGAATGGATTTCTTCGTTCCGAGACTCTACGTACCGACGATGTACTGAGCTTTGACTCTCCCGGTACATGGACTGTCTGTACAGATATCTGGTCCTGGACCAGACGTTCGCTGCGGACATCTCATGGCCTCTACCTGGATCTTAAGGTCCCTCTATGGTTCCGGTTCTTCGTGCTCAGCCTGAGATAACGCTGAAGTTCCGATCTTCCGAAACTCCATGAAGCAAGCTCCTACTAACGCCATGCCCGAGAAGGCAGCGGCCATGACGAATACCTGCCGCAATGCCCTCGCATACTCTTCCACCAGAGCTTCTCGCGCCGCTCCAAACGTAACGCTCTGGAAAGCCGTCGCTCCAGCTTGGATTACTTGGTCTATATTGGCACCTTGGTCCATCAGCCGTGCACTGCTTCTCCGAAGGACATCGTTCAACACAGTGTCTCCGATGCTGACCCCGAGAGCTCCACCCAGACTCTGACAAAAGGTCATCAGCGACGATCCGGCAGCTACATCTGATTGAGGAAGGACTGCTTGGACACCGAAGAAGCCCGCTTGTAGCGCCAAGCCTAGGCCAATACCAAGCAGCACTTGATAGCCCGCCCAATTGGCAATTGGAGTCCCTTCGCCCACGGTTGTCATCAGGCCGGCTCCGATGAGCGTAATGCTCAGACCGAAGATTGCAGGTGGCGTGAAGTAACCCGTCTTGGTCACGCCTATGCCTGTGAGTATCGAGAAGACACTGCAAGATATCACCAGAGGTAAAATGTCCACGGCAGAGCGTACAATACCTGCATTCCGGATTGCCTGGAAACAGGTGGGCGGGAAGTAGGTATATGTCACCAGCGCGGCGTACATGCCAATGTTGGAGATGCTGGACGCGAGGATCGTCCGTTGTCGCAAAATACGAGGAGAGATGAGCCCATTCTCGCCTTGCAAAGCCTGCCATACGGCGAAGACGAGCGCTGTCACGCCCGCTCCTACCAGCAGGCCGATAATGAGTGACCTTTTCCATGCGAGGCCATCTGCAGCCTGTTGCAAGGCGTAGAAGAGCATGACCGCCGCTCCAAGCAGGAGCACAGCTCCTGGAAGATCCAAAGCCCGCATCAAGCCACTTAGGGATCTTGGTGTGCTGGTATTACCATTCCGTGGCCCGGGGACGCGAAGCCACAGTATCATCGCCAACATCACTGGCAGACCCACTGGCATGTTGAGGTAGAAGACCCATCTCCAGGTCACACCTTGCGTCAGGGCACCTCCGATTAAGGGTGCTACAATTGCACCAATGCTGAACATCACGCTGACGCTTGCGATGTATAGTGGCCTATTTCGTAGAGGTACAGTGTGGGCCACAACAACATAGCTTCCGCTCAGCACACCACCAGCACCGCATCCAGCGAAGGCGCGCCCGATGATCAGCGCTGTGGAGTTTGGCGCTGTCGCACAAACCAGACTTCCAACTTCGAACAAGCCGAAAGTGGCGATGTAGGTCCATTTTGTACCGCAGGTGGTGAATAATTGACCGAAGAGCGGCTGCACCGCGCAACTCGTGATCAGATATGCTGAGCCATACCATCCGACGTCTTCGAATGAATGGAATTGGTTCGTGATATCTGGAATGGCCACGGCAATGATCGTGCGGTCGAGGGAGATGAGAAACACGGCCAAACACAAGCCCGCCGTAATGATGGCCATTTGCGCTTTCGGAAGACCATAAAAGTCGTCGAACGCTTCCTGGGACTCCTGGGATGCTTCATATTCTTCAGTTTTTCTCGACCGCTGTCCATTGGTCACGTCCTCCTCTTGAATTACTTGCGTGTCTGGTTCCTTCATGGCTCAAAGGTGGACAGAGAGCCACAAACGCGGTGCAGTGGAGTGTATGCTGGCAAACCCAGAAAAGGATGCGACGTAGCTGCACTCTGGTGAATGCTCCTGGGATTGAGCGCGCGTGCACTTGGATTGATGGAGAAGCTCTTGTACAGGAGTCTGGGGCGTATCCTGCTCCTGCTGATATTAGACTTCGGAGATTTAGCGAAGCATGCTGACGGTATTCTTTTCTATCGGTGAGCGGTGAAAATCATGGTGGATCTTGTGCTGACCGTTCTGCAGTAAACTCGATTATATATAAGTCGCTTCTGGTGTCGCACAGCTGCCACTTTCGGTGCACACGATGCTGATCGCCCGAGCTTAACGATCCATGCATCACACCCAACCGCGAAATTCGCAGTATTTCAAGATCAGCAGGCAGCTCGCTCCATTCTATGGTACTTTCACAGTCGATATTCGACTCTTCGACTGCAACAGTGCCTGGGCGTTGTCCATGTACTGACGGCATGGCCAGGCACATCACCCTGCAAGGAGCATTGCTCTTTAGCGCACTGAACGCAACGCTCTTGTTTCGATTGACACTGTTCAATCTGCGTTCTTCGATCTCAGTATCATTTACCATTGGCGTGGCCATCTGCCTAATCTATCGAACTTTCATCTACCCACTCTACTTCTCACCACTACGACACATCCCAACCGTACCAGGGTGTCCGCTATGGGGCCATGCTCCGGCGAGGTTAATAAACGAGATTGGCGTCCCAGAACGGCAGTGGCACATCAAGTACGGTCTGATCGTCCGCTACTTTCTGCCATTCGGAGTCGAGCGACTAGCTGTTGCGGACGACGAGGCGATCAAGGAAATTACCATCCGCAGACCATATGATTTCATCAAATCTCCAATGGCTACGCAATGGATGAAGGGCATTTTGGGCGAACGCGGTGTGCTTCTGGCTGAAGGCGATCTTCACGCGAAGATCCGCAAAGCGCTGGCGCCTGCCTTCTCGACTTCGGCAATTCGAGACCTTGAGCCTAAGTTCTGGGAGAAAGGTCTCCTGTTGACCAAGCTGCTCTCTATGCAGTTGAGTGATGATGGGCATGGCGAGCCCATCGAGATGCTGGAGTGGCTGAATAGAGCTACGTTGGATGTCATCAGTTCTGGAGGGTTTGGCTACGAGATCGACTCACTCAACAACCCTGACACCGCTCTTCGACAAGCATATTCAGCAATCTTCGCCTTCGACCTGCCCTCATGCATCGCCCAAGGCCTTCGTCTTTACTTTCCCATCCTCAACAGCCTTCCCTTCCGAATGAACAAGATCATGGAACGCACCAGCAAGATTGTCATGGAGCACGCCAACGATGTTGTGAACTCCAAATTTGAGAAATCAGAGACAGATCATAGTCGAAAAGACATCATCTCTCTCATCGTTCGGCACAACAGCACCCAACCTTATGCAGAACGCCTCTCCTTCGAAGACATCGGCGACCAAGTCAAGACCTTCCTCGGAGCAGGCCACGATACAACAGCCACGGCCGTCGGTTGGACGATCCACCTCTTATCCAAAAATCCCAAAATCCAATCCCGTCTACGAGAGGAAATTCATTCTGTATTATCATCCCTATCCATCTCCTCGCCACAATCCCTCGCCGCCTCGAACATCTGGCCCCACCTCCCCTACCTCAACAACATCTGCCGCGCGAGCCTACGTTTTATCCCTCCCATCCCCATCGTCATCCGCGTCTCTGCTACAGACACCTCTTTAGCGGGCTACGAAATCCCCAAAGGGACGAGTATCTACATAACCTCCAACGCGATAAACCACCTGCCCCATTATTGGGGTCCCACCGCGGGAACTTTCGACCCCGATCGCTGGGAGGATTTGCCAAAGGAGACGTGGGTAGCGAATGCGTTTCAGAAGTTTCTTGAGGGACCGCGGGGGTGTGTGGGGAGGAAGTTTGCGGAGATGGAGATGAGGGTTTTTGTTTGTTGTTTGGTGGCGAGGTTTGTGTTTGAGAGAGATGAAGAGGGGGGATGGGCGGATCAGGAGGAGAGGAAGATGTGGAGGATTGTTTTGAGGCCGAGGGATGGGGTTCGGGTGAGGGTGAGGAGGATCTAAGGGAGAAGGGTGGATGGCAAAGGATAGAACGACGGCTTCAATGCTCTCTTCAGAATGCTGCGAGTGGTAGCTCTAGTGATGAGCTAAGCGGCGGTGGCTTGGATCCACGATGTTGTCTAGAAGTCGGCGTCCTTGACACTAGTCCGGAGAAAATTTCATTGGTAGTCAGAGGCAAGCAGAAAAAGGCTTGTGGTGAGGATGAATGGAACATTACATGCTCATAGGTCTCCGGCTTCTCTTGGAACTCACGGCGGTTCAGGAGGCACTTGAAAGACATGTGAAAGGGTTCTATAGAAACGCAGATGATTGGCATACTGATGAATATTCGTAGTGACACACGATAGATACGGGCGAGGCATCTACAGAGCATCCACCAATATGAACGTATACTTACTACTCCATATTCCTGTATGTCGTTCCTCACCTCAGACCGTCTTCCCCTCCCTCTCGCCCTTCATTCATCAGCCCTCAAGCCGAACACTCCAGATCTCCATCCAGGTTGTCCCCATCTCTCTACTACCATCCCCGGAACACGTTCAAGAATTAATGAACCACCCCAAGCGGTATAAACGGTGTGAAAGCCTCGAAGAACCAACCCAAGCCACCCATAAATGAAAGATGTGACATCGTTTCAGATCCCGCATATCCGTTCACTGCACGTTCCCTCCAAGGAACCAGGAATACCTTAGCATCAGGATCAAGGAACAAAGAAAGCATGCTTCATCAGGCACATCAGCCTGAGGATTCAGTCTCCGACACGTGTTGAAACCCATCCTGAAGGACTGCATGTACATATGCGTTCGGTGCGTAGGAAGAACACTGCTGTAGAGCAGTTTTTGAAGATGAGAATGATGAGAAACATTCTGATTCAGATCGTAATAGATACAAAGCTCGGTATCAATTCTAGCTATCAACTGATATCTTCTCTTTCCTATCCAGGCGGCGGTGGTGATAGTAACGGTAGTAGAAGAGTGGGTGTCGGGTGGGTGTGTGTGTGGTATTACGTACAAGTTGAGTGCGGTGGTGGTAGAGTAATTGTGTGGGTGTGTGGTCATATCCAACCCTTTTCGGTATCTGAGCGACCGGTCATGCACAAATCCAAACTCGAAAAATCCAAACTGGAATCAAACAAAAAAAGCTGCAGTGGTGGTATTCTGTCCTCCCCTCGAATGATATGCAAATGCTCGTGAGCACGCATGGAATCCCAAAACGCCCTCGCCATGATAGTTGGTAGTCTTAACCCTGAAAGATGAGTACCGACTCAATTTCCTGTCCCCGTGTGTTTCGTGTCCAATGGTGCCCAGCTTAGCGACGGATTGGATGTGGGCAACGTAGATGATGGAAGCAAATGCTTTTGGTGTGTGTAATCAAGTGACCGGGTCACCTCAGAAGTTCTGTGCAATGCCCGAGTTGCCTTGTTGATAGTTGCCAGGCTGCTGTATCCGTGTGTTCCGGCGAGCGCTGACGTCTTGCACGATCGGCATGCCATTGTCATTGCCACCGCCGTATGTTCCGTCACCGTAAGGGCCGTGTTGGCTGTAGCCGAAGCCGGCAGCTGGGTTATAAGCCTCGTATGATTGAGGCATGCTGCCCACGTTGGCTTGTCCATCGGAAGCATCCGAATGCTGGCCTGCGGAGTATGTGGAGGAAGCATTGGAAGGTCCGCGCTTCATTCCACCAGCCAGACCAGCACCAGCGACTGGTCCTTGGCCCAGAGATCCAACATCACTACTCATCGTTTCTCTCCGCTGATGGTTTGCACCTCCTAGCATGGCATCACCGCTATTGCCGTCTGAATTGCCGCCGTTCGGTGATCCAGGACCGCGGTACGGGTTGCTACCCGCATCCGAGAGCTGGCCCTGCGTATGGCCTCCAGAGAGCGTGGTAGACATTTTGCGGTTGGAGCCAACAGCCGCGCCCCATCCACGGTATCCGCTGTTGTCTTCTGACATCTCATGGCCGCTTTCCGAGGCCACGGCAGGTAGCGTCGGGTCATTGTTAGGGTTGAACCCATAGTCCTCCACCTCTTTCCTCCGCGCCTCCTCAGTGGCCTTCTTTTGCTTGCGCTTCCTCCATAATAGGATAGCACCGAGTACCAATAATGCGACAACCACTACAGGCACAACGACAGCGATGGCTGTGACTCCCGCAGTAGAGAGGCCTTTCCCACCGCTGCCACTGCCGCCTGAGCCGCCGCCGGTGTTGAGCGCCGCTCCAGATGAAGTGGTGCTCGAGCCCGCGGAAGACGATATGTGAGTAGTGACCGGTACTTCAGTTGCTGAGTTTGTCCGCGTCACGACCACAGTCACGGCTGAGTCGGATTGCCCGGATTGCGTTCCAGTAGCGGTGACGACTGATGTGATGACTTGAGTGGTGGGCGCGACGGAAGATAGCGAAACCGTTGAGGTAGATTGCACGGCGCTCGTGGACTGCTCTTGTGTCGTTGTAGATGTGTAGGATGTTTCGGCAACAATGGATGATGATATCGCGGAACTGATGGAAGAGAGAACCGAGGACGAAATTGGGAGCGAGGAGGTCGTTCCGGCCGACGACGTCGTGGACTGCGTCGACGCGGTGGCTGTCCCGGTGTTAGTCGACATGATGGTGGTGGAGTTGTGCGATGCGCGCAGCGGCGGCGGGGGGCGGCAGCGACGACAATGTTGAAGTCTAGAGTAGCAGTGCAGTGTAGCAGAAGGTCAGACTTACTGGTGGTGTTAGACATGGCGGGATACGAGTACAAGAGTACCTGGGCCGGTCGCGCGATCTGACTGGTTGAGGGCCAGATGAGGGCGGAAAAGCGTCTCAGCTGGTTCTGAAATGCTGCACTGGCGGCGACATCCAGGCCGGACGCTGGCCAAGAGGTCGTCTATTATCGAGGTCGGGGGTTAATTATGCTGGCTTGGGGCAAACAAAGAGCGTCTTGTTCGTCAAAGGGCCGGTGACTTGGTGCAATGTCGTTCGAAAGTCAACAATTCCAGTCTCTGCTCCTGAAACACTCGAGTCCTTTCCCCCGTTGCGGCGCTCGCGCTCAAGTCGGCAGTCTCAGGTGGGTCGCCTACGCGTTGTCGCAGGAGAGAGTTCGGCGTCAATGTCTCCTCACACTCCTGCTCGGCGGCTGATGATGGTCGATATGTTTGATGATGTTGTGTGGTATACCACAGCGACACACACCTGAGGCAGATGGAAAGCAAGAGGATGAGGTCGCGCCGGTGAGGTTTGCGCGAGGTGAACAGAGCTTCAGCCTCGTCGTCGCCTTGCAGCACGGTCGTTAATTTCCTCCCCCATCCACCGTTGCCGAGCAGCCCACGTATCGTCGTCGAATCTACTGGCTAGCACACTATCACTTTACCGCAAACAGTATTCAATCTCGTCCATTTCCCAAACTGTCCTTGCAAGCGTTGAGAGTCCCAGTCTTCATGACGCGATGCCTGCCATCTTCTTCTTCACCACACAGATGTTCGCTGGTAGCTTTCATCGATACGACTGCTATTTCCAAGCAACCACACGGCGAGGCTGAGAATCATCATGGTCCGCATTCGACTCCACCACTCATGACCTCTGCCCACACTCCTCGAGGAGCGACACCGAGCTTGAATTGGTCGCAGACGGCTTACAGCTGATAGCGAGCGACTTCCACCCAATGGCACCACGCGGCCGCGCCGGGCACTTGGACGTCAAAGTCCGATACGAGGAGCAGATCAGCTTACGAAAACCTTGCCCGTGAGGCTCTGCAGAGCTACTGTCACTATTTTCGATCTTCTACCTCGGTCAGACATATGCTATCATCTTCTCCAGATGCGACGCTGGACTGCGATACGGTATGCGACTTTACAGAGGCAAACAGCTTGCAACATCTCGCAAAGGAACGACTGCGAACACCGGAGCTTGTTCTCTCTGTACAATTGTCTCGGCACAAAGTAACATCCGCATTCATGCCACGGCATCCTTGGATCGCACATGTGATATGCCGGGTTCGTTAATTACTACAACCACCATTCACGGGATCCAGATGCGAATCGCTACATCAGTCAGGCGCTGATGGAGAGTGCGCTGGCTAGTGATGATATGAGTCGCCTCCGATTAAGCAGTTCTGATCCTCCTCGGCGACTTGCAGATGGCAGACTAAGAATGATCATCCACGGTTGCACAGCACCTGCAGCGAGCCCTCGTGCATCTTCCTACCGGGAGATGTGCCGGAGAACATCAATAAAGCAATATCACCTACTTACATGTGCGCTTTGCGATCTCCAGGTGCGATACTAGGATACCAGTAATCAGCTGCCATGGCTGCTCACGGCTTTCAGCACACTCATCGCGGCGATACTCGGCTTTCAAGCACTCCATGGTCTCAATCACAGGCTCTGCCGAGGGCACCCGAGTGTATCCGGAATCAGCAGCAGATGATTCTTCACCGGTCGGCAGTGTCCACGTGGCTATCCGAGAAAATGGTATAACTTGCTGGATACTTGCTATACAGACTCTTCTTCTTTCTTTGACATGGCAAGCAGATACTTTGGGAGCAATCCAACTGTCGGAGGAGCTGTACACGTTCATTAGGTTGCCTCATCGACGACTATGCTAAGGCGTAGTGTCGGAGAGGTACGTCAAGATCACATCTCAAAGCCAAAGAAAAAGACACCGATCAGTCTTCTCAACGATTGTCTCTCACCAAAATCGCAAAGTACCGCGCCTACGACAGCAGATGCACGATCGGAAGAAATACCCAGCTTAGGCGAGATAGGCCTTGGCGGGGACCATTGGCCGGACCTCAATGACGCAGATAGCTCGAGGAAATGCATTGGAGCAGCATCAGACACTCACACAAATCTCTTTCAGCTACACTAGAAGATCAAAAGCACCCAACATGGCCACCAAACCACCCAAAATCAAAATCGCCCTCTCAGTCGACTTCGACGCCATATCCGCCTGGCTCGGCACAGGCGCCCATCCCAAAAACACAACCTCCGACTATTCTGCTGGGTACTTCTCCGCCACGACAGGTGTCCCGCGCCTCCTTCGTCTCTTCCAAAAACTTCGCATAGCGGATAAGGTGACTTGGTGTATCCCCGGCCACAGCATAGAAACCTTCCCCTCCCAAACCAAAGCCATCATCGACTCCGGAGCCGAAATCGCCCTGCATGGCTACTCCCACGAAAGCGCCTCCCAAATGACAGCCGAGCAAGAAGAAGATGTTATGAAGAAATGTATTCAGCTTGTGGAAGAGCGAACGGGAACAAAACCTCGCGGCTACCGTGCTCCTCTCTACCAACTCTCCGAACGAACAATATCCCTCCTACAACGCTACGACTTTCTCTGGGACTCGAGTTTGAGTCATTATGATTGTCATCCCTATTACCTCCCTCTCAACCCCGCCCCCATTGGAGCTATCAAGTTTGGATCGGACGTGAAAGCCTCGAGTTGGATGCATCCCTCGCCAAATTTCGAGCAGTTGGAGAAATCGGGGTTGGTGGAGATACCGTGTAATTGGTACATGGAAGATGCGACGCCGTTGCAGTTTTATCCTAATAACCCCAACACACAGGGGTATGTTGATGTTTGTGTCATTGAGCAGATGTGGAAAGATCGGTTTGAGTTTTTGATTAAGGAAAGGGAGGAAGGGAGAGGAGAAGAGGGAGGGGGTTTGGTGTTTAGTCTCGTGCTACATCCTGAAACGAGCGGGATGGCGCATGTGATAGGGATGGTTGAGCGGTTCTTGAAATGGTTGCAAGAGGATCATGGGGAGGAAGTCGTATTTGAGAGGTATGGAGATATTGCGGAGGAGTTCAAAAAGCGAAGCCAGACGACGACGAAAACATAAACCTCCTCCCTTCGTTCCTTCAAATCGAAAGACGTGCTTACATCACACTTCAACAACACTCATATCTTCCTCCCCCATCTCTCACTCCCCCTAACCTCCTCCTCCCTCCAAACAACCCTCCCCTCCATCCCCCCATCCACACTCAGACACTGCCCACTCACATGCCCACTCGCCCGTTCACTCGCCAAAAACGCCACCGTCCTCGCTACATCTTCCGCCCTCGCAATCTTCCTCAAAGCAGCAGTCGCCTGTCCCTCAAAATACAGCTCCCTCGGATCATCCAATCGCGGTCCGATGAGGTCCGTATCAACCCATCCCGGCGCGACAGCATTAATCCTCGCCCGGCTGTTTATTCTGACGATTTCATTCTTAACCGTGGGAACGAGTCCATACATAATCCCCGCTTTCCCAGAAGCGTATTCCGAATGCCCTGCCTGACCGAATTTTCCACACTCACTTCCCGTCACCACAATCGCCAGATTCCTCAATTCCTTCCCCCCATCCTCATCTTGCGAGGCTATGGCAGCTCGCAAGAAATATTTGATCGTGAGAAAAGTTCCTCGTACGTTGACGGCATAGACGTTCTCCCAAGTTTCGAGGGGTAATTCCCAGATGTTTGGATGGGATTGTTCGTTTGTGATGCCGGCGTTGGCGCAGAGGAGGTTGATGGGGCCGAAATGGGTGACTGCTGATTGGATGGAGGTTTGGATTGAGGTTTCGTCTGATATGTCGCCGGTGATGGTGAAGATGTTGGGGGAGGGGGAGGTTTCTTTAGCTGGTCGGAGGTCGTGGGCTGTGACTTTGCAGCCGTTTGCTGGAAGTTGTGTTAGGGGGTCGTAGGTATGTCTTGGTCGAGGGGCGTAGACTTGCCCACTAGCTCTTTGACGATGGCGCTGCCGATGCCTCCTTGGGCTCCTGTGACGAAGGCGTGAAGGCCTTCAATTGCGAGGAACGACATGTTGGTCAGTGGTCTTGATATGTTGCTTGCTTTTACTATTCTTGTGGAAGTTGGACAGAAGAAACATTGAGCGTTTTACCTTCTTCTTGCAGGAAGCTACGATAGCCTCTTGGTATGGCTTACGTAAATGGGCTCGTATACTCTTGCCTTCGTTGTCTACATAGTACGTCGTGTGAATAAAAGGCATCTTCACATCAGGCTGTCGGCCCTAAGATGTCTGTATCTGAATTGTCGAAGATGCATTCGAGGGGAGAAGAGGCGAAGTCGAAGTGTCTCGTGTCTTGCAGTCCAGACGTGGCCAAGTGCGTGGCCATTAGCGCCAGCAAAGCACTTGCTATTGCCGCCGAATGGGGAGAACAGCAGAACATGAAACTTGACTCCACCTCCTCTTCCACTCAACAGTGCGTTGTCAGATGCACTGTAAGCGCTGCTGAGCTGAAGATGCTGTGCCTCAAGCATCTGATACAATAAAGCACAGTTGAAGGGTAGTACCAAAGTTTTCTCGTCCACTCACCTTCCTTTACCAGCAGCCGCGAGCAATACTTGGAACGCAACGAGCAGCACCACTACGCGGGCATCATGGCCCTACCATTCCTGGAATACAATTCTGCAGGACCTGCTGAACACGGCCGGCGGTGACATGATGGAAACTGCATGGCCACTCATTCGAAGAGTCCCGGAGCTGCTTGCCCGACAGCTGTCTGGCCGCCACGCCTCTGCCATTGCCATTGCCTGGGAGTGAGACATATGCACAGCGCCAGCGTGTGAGATTTTCCCAAGACATTCCAACGGACCCATGAAGCGACCTTCACATGAGATCTGCAATTGCGACACCGACGATCCACCTCCACGTACCGATGGTGTTCTGTCCAGACTCCCGGTCCAGAGCTCGAAGCGACCAAAGACTGGGTCCGATGTGGGAGAAGTGTTGAGCGAGTCGCATTAGGTCCACGGTGTCGGTCCAAAGTCCGTAGTTATCCTGCATCTCGAATCCTCTGCCTAGGACTTCTTCCTCCACTTGGAAGCTACAGCCCAGCTGTTGTCTCGGAGGAACGATGATGAGTTGATGGAGGGCTTTTCATGCGCTGCCTGCAACTCGGTCACAATGGTCGCACGGGCTGCGTCTCTGCGTGTCAGCTCTGTTGGCATCTCCACGTGTTTCTGAGCCTTGGAACGTTCAGCGACAGCTCGTCTGCGCTGACAATTAGAGGCGCCGCCATTACATCTACCAAGAAGCCACGTTCCGACAAGGTCCTTGGTGATGACTGCTTCCTGCAGAGATCCCTCTACGCAGCCGTAGTCTGTAACAATCCGTCTTTCTTTTCACGCGTTCTGCTTGTTTATAGAAGCAAAGAGTGAGGTGAACGAGCACAGGGAACAGTTCATCTAGAAGCGTTGGAGATCCTCAGGCATCTCGTTAAGCATATCTGGACCAACGTCCGATCTGCCTGTGGCTGAGCGGAACAAAACCGGCCGGATGCAGAGCCACTCCACTTTTGCAATTTCGGCTCTGCACCACCGCAGTCCGTCCAGGTAACATCGCCGTCCGGCCCTGGTTACATTCAACGAGAGGAGAAGACAGCCCAGCGTGATCTGGACAACGCTGCAGCGAGCAAGTGACGAGCACGAATTCTGCCGTGGCTATCGACCTCCAGGCGACCCAGCAGACCACTGCCCGAGCTTCGGCGCGTAGCGATGCTGCATTCTCGCCCTCCTGCGTGTCTCGCAACAAACCACAGCTGCTGAACGCCCAGCTGCGTGATGATGGGGCAATGGCGGCAGCAATCGTCCACGAAAAATCATCTCTGCGTGCGGTGTGTGGCTGCAGGTCAACGTGGCAGCTACGGACCATCCCAGGGGCTAATCAGCCGTGCCTTGCATATCGGGACGTCTCCTCACAGGCTGATTGGATACGCCATCTTGTCGGATCCTGCCACAAGAAGGGCCATACCGAAGTGGGAGTCGTGAAACTTTCAGGAACAGGAACTGACTTGCGTGTGCCCAAAGCGCACCTCCTAAGAATACGGGGTGGTCCTCAGCTCGTGTCGACGCAGTTGTCAAAAGTGATGACAGCAAGAACGGCACAAGATCGAACAAAAGAAAGTCCAGAATCTTGGAAACATCTGCCGTTCTTGCAGGCACTCAACGGAAGTTTGGAAAAGCAGCAAAACCATTGAGCACATCACCCGTCCTTCTGGGTCCTCCATGCGGCAGACATTTCTAGTCTCGCATAAGGCTTGGAGGTGGAGAATCGATGCCTTTGCGATCGTTATTTGATTGGTAGGATGACCAGCATCAGGGGTGGGCCGCCTCCCGTAAGGTTCGGATTTCACGACCGTCCGGATCTTTGACTGGCCACGGCGGTGGAGGCTGTTCACTCGGCTACCGCAGACCAGGCATCCTGTCTTCACCAGTGAGTTCTGCAGGTGTTTCGTGGCTGCCCCCTACAAGTAGCACACACCCGCAATCCTCATGCTTCCTTTCCCTCTGCACGCTTCACGGGTCTGAAGGTATCGCGCTCTCGTCCACCACATTCTTTACCAAAACAAGTCGTTCTCTTGGTCTTTGACAGACCCTCACATTCCTTGTGACGAGAATATCATTTGCGAGAACCCCATTGGAGTCGCCAGTCGATCCCTTACAATCCTTACTGCAATCGGACGAAGATCTCCAAGTCTCAGACACCCACAGCATCAAGATGTATACCAACAGCATTCTTGCCGTCTCCGGCGCCCTCTTGGGCATGGTCGCTGCCGTCCCAATGGCCGACTCGCCGCACCACCACCACCGTCACCACCAGCGCGACTACGTCTGGGTCACCCAGACTGAAGAGGTCATCGAGACTGTCGGCGTGACGAAGACTGTCTGGATTGAGCCTGGAGAGACTCCTCCAAGCTACAACAAGCCAGCAGGTTACAAGCCTGCTTCGTACAGCTCTCCAGCATCCGAGCCAGCAGCATACACTCCACCGGCATACTCTTCCAGCAGCTCCAGCTCTAGCCCCAGCTCAAGTTCCAGCTCTGTCTATGTTGCTCCTTCTCCATCTTCCTCATCCTCCACCTACGTTGCGCCAGTCCCAACTTCGACTTACGTCGCGCCAACGACCTACGCTGCTCCAACCACCTATGCAGCCCCATCTTCATCTTCGGCCGCCCCAGCACCAGCCTCCAGCTCTTCTTCCAGCTCCGGCTCTGGCTCCAGCGGCGGAACCGGTGTCTCTGGAATGGCAGCATCTGGCAAGACCTACACTGGAGACCTCACGTGGTACGACGTCGGTATGGGTTCTTGCGGCAAGACCAGCACCGCTAGCGACAAGATCGTTGCCGTTTCCCACGTCATCATGGAGGCTTACAACACTGGCAACCCCAACAACAACCCACTTTGCGGCAAGTACGTTACCATTACTGGCACCGACGGTCAGAAGTACAAGGCCGAGATCGTCGATACTTGCCCCGGCTGCGACGAGGCTTCGCTCGATCTGTCTCAAGACTTCTTCAACACGGTCACCAACAACGGTGACGGCCGTGTTCACAACATTGAGTGGTGCTTCGACTAAGCGCAACAGTAGCATCTTTCGTACACGTACACGACACGAGGTGTTTTGGACTGGAGTTGATCTCTACATACCACCACAGATGGGCACATATGGAGGAGCATTCTTAGGTGCTTCCAGCTTCACGATTTTACGAATGACATTTGCGAAGGCATAGCAAAAAAGGGGGAGGGAACAATGGCCTGGCGCATTATCGATGGACAGTCACTTTCTTCCACTGATCTACGACATCCTGTCCGGACAACATGTTTGGCAAGATGCTTGTTGATATCTTCCTCTTGATCTCTTTCTTGTGGATAGACTTTACATATGAGCTTGCGAAGATGAATCTTTCGAACGCGACAGCCACCTCACCTCACCGTTTCTCTCCATTCGTTATTGCACTATCTACTTCGGTCTCTCTACTCTACTCTTTCGTGTGTGAGTTTGATATCCTCATGCGCCACAGTGCATACCTTCCTCTGCGCATATTGCTCTTGTTACCAGCATCACCCTGCAGGGGGAGATTTGACTTCACACGGAAGCTGAGCTTACTTACCTTCAACAGCTTCACGTCACTTCTTGTTTGTTCGATTGTCAACAGTCTGAAACTTCGTATTGGTGCGTGACGCGTAGCTGATGGTACAGTAGGACGCTACCGATACTGATGACTGTTCTGCACTTTCATCCCTTGCGTCCGCGATCGAGCTGGCACGACTGGTCTGGGCCTTGGTCTGGCTGTGAGACAGACATCATGTAGGCTCGTCATAAAGCTTCATGCACATTTCACGTTCATTACATTATTCATATCTGTGTCTATAGGTAACGCTACCATAGTCCCGGCTGGATACAAACCAGCAGTAGCGATATCGCAACATTCATTAAGAGCGAGCCATATCCCACATCCATGGACCCCCTCGCTCCAGAGGTTGTCGTACTCGTCGAAGTACCTGCGGTCTGTCCACCACTTATTCCGGGCGCGTTCGTCTGAGCAGATGTCGTTGTCTCCGTCGACTGTCTGCCAGTCCGCCCTAAAGCAGACGTAGGTTTCGAAGAAGAGCTTCCGCTCGTACTGCCCACAACTACCGGCAATTCTACACTCGTCGACCCTACTTCGACTGTGCTGAAGGTGGACGTATGTCCAGAAGCAACCAGAACTAGCCCATCAGACCCGACAGTAATCGTATGTCCATTCGTAGTGATCGCCGATCCACCTTTCGAGAGTGTGGTTCCATCTATCCTATACATGGGGTTTGAGCCCGAGACAGCGTCCGCTGTGATGGTCATACCGTCCGCAGCGACGACGAAATTGCTTGATGGAGATGTGGTGCCTATGGCGCTGAGCGGTAACGTGCTTCCAGCAGAAACGATCGCAAGACCGTCGCTAGCCTGAGTGATGACTTGTCCGGAAATGGTCGCCGCAGGACCATTGACCGAAAGCGTTTGACCTTCGATGACCACGGCACCGAAGGCTGAAGATGCTAGAAATGCCGTGAGCGTGAGACTTCCATGGACAACAATAGACGCCGCTGCTGGAGAGCTGATCGCAGGCGATAGAGCGGACGCCTGGACCGTCGTGCTGCCGACAGCGACAGCGCCTGCAGAGTGTACGGCAATTGTCTGGCCAGAGACTGTTGCTATCTGGCCGATGCTTAAGGTGGAGGATCCGAGGATATAGTAATCGCTTGATTGGATGGCTGTAAATGTGTTGCTGTCCACGGTGAAGACGATACCTGTCTGCGCGGTTCGTTGTGGAATGGTGTTGGCGCCTGCGTTGCCTTGAGGACTGTTTGGGACTGCAGTCGGATCTGCTGAAGAAGGGTCTGCCCGGAAGGTGGACAATGCTTGCGTGAGGATGGAGAAAGCTGGTGCATTTGCTACGGTTGGGTCAACAGAGGGCTCCTTGCTTTGGGGTTCTTTCGGATCTTGTGCGCTCGCTGACTGCTGAGGATCATATTGGTAAGTCATCGACGAAGACACGATCTTCGTGACAGTCGGTATGACAGCTTGCGTCGGTGGTGGCGACACCTGTTCCGCTTCTGTTGAAGACTGGGGTGTCTGCTCCTGCTGTGCTTGTTTAGATGAGCTCGGCTTTTGCTCTTGCTCAGTCTTGGTAGCAGCTGAGGTCGTTGGCGTGCTCGAGAGAGCGGCGGGTGTCGTTGTCTTCGGGCTGTTCGGCACTGTCGCAGTCGCGGCGACCTCTGCGGGCTGCAATGCAATCGGAGGGTCGAACCAGAAATTGGCGATGTTACTGTTCCAAAACGAGCATGTCGCCCATTCAGGAGCCAACTCCTTAACTTTGGTAGGAACTGCCAGCACTGGATTCACATCGCTCCAGATGGTCTTGCACTCTTCCGGTTCAGTAGTTGAAAAGAAGCTGTAGTAGACATCACCGTCCGTGAATATAGGGGTAGTGGGAGGACTGTAGGTACAGCGTTTCTGGCAGCTGTATGCGCTGGCAGCGACGGGCCAGTTCAGGTCAGAGTAAGTAAGTTGTGTTCCTGGGCCATATGCGTGTCCCCAGCCTCCGCAATGTGTCGATATGTCGCTCGAATGCAGTGTCATGATATAATCGCTGAAGGTTGGCCCAATCTTGTTCCAAAATCCATCGTAGCTGGCGTACAGCGTCTTGAATGATACGTAGACCGAGTCATGAGAAAAGGTGTGGCCGAGTGTTGTAACCTCTGATAGGTTTGGATCCAGTGAACGGGCAGAGATCGAGCCAGGCGAGGTCTTGTTGCTGCACAAAGACTGATTGTTGCCCTTCACCGGAAAGTAGATGAGCTCGACCGGTCCTCCACCTACGAGACACCCAGAGTTCAAGTGAGCTGGCATGCCACATTGGCCGTACAGTTCATCCTCATCCACTGTCGCGAGATTTGTGTCATAGAAGAACATTCGGCAGTCATCTGGAGTCAGCGAGCACGGCGCAGCGCTGTAAGTTGGCGTCAGTGTCGAGGTGAAGCTTCCATAAAGAGTTGTGTTTCCAGTGTAGGTCGTTGTGACAGGCCGAATATCTGCACGGGGCGAGCCATCGCAGAGCTTATAGGTGCTGACGCTCGATGGGTAAATCGTAGAGATGCTAGAGGTTGTTGCCTGAGTAGAGGAATAGAAGGTCGTAATGGCCCAGGTCCGGTTTGCAATCTTCGAGTTCCACCATGCGTCATACTCGCTGCTGTAGGTCTTGAGAGATGACCAACACTGGAGTGCCGTTTGTATTCCTGACGTGCTATTGATTGAGGTGGACCCATACGTTGTAGATGATGAGGTGGTCCTTGGTAGAGCCGTGAATACGCTGCGGATTGAGGACGTGGTAGAGGTGCCATTCGACGCAGTGGAGCTCGGAAAAGATGAACTCGTGGAAGAAGATGTAATCGCAGAGGTCGAGCTCGATGATTCTGCTCCTAGACCCTGCAACACGTAGTCGCCAACACCGGTCGTAGAATTCGTAGCTGCAAACACTGTTCAGCAGGAATGATTACTTCCGAGCCAAAAGCTCTGCTCACATGTGACCGCCAGCGCCGCATGAAAATGTAGGCAGGAAACCAGTAAGCAAAATAGGAACGCCATCTGAAACGAGCTAAAACAGACGTGTGGTAGGACACAAACCAGAACGACAGTAGTGGTGCACAAAGAGCCCAGACGGAAACACCTAGAAGCGCATGGCGCGTGTGTGATTCATGATAATGAGAGCGAACGGATCGTGGTTTTCAGCCGCAGGCGTCCTCAACATTGGAGGCATCCAAGTGTGGTCGGGAGACATGGCATCTTCCGGTGAAAATGGATCTAGGTCCTCAATATAGGACGGCTGCGCCGTTCGGATGCATGTGCATAGTAGAGAAGTCCAATGAGCGTCTTCCGTAGCCGCCACAGCTGAGATCTGATTCTCTAGCCATTTGTTTCAGGCTGCTTTGATGATGCTAAGGGCATCTTAGCAGCCTCGTGATGCACCACTTTGATGCTAAACAATTTGTGCCGCAAGAGAACGGTGTTCTCAGGAGTCTTCGTGGGGAGAGTGTAAGTAGAGAAGTGAGACTGAAGTTCAGGCCGTGAGGCACCAAGACGGCCGTACCCGGAGCTAGTACAGATGAAGATGCCCGCTCCGACGCGGCTCGCGATGCTGCATTGAATTTGGAGACAGCATTGGGATCGCTCTCTGCCTTTCCACCACAACATCACCATGGAGAAGATCATACAACGAGTGGGGAGGGCATCCCGCTCAGCCGCCAAAAAGAAGGCCAAAGCAGAGGCCGCGCAGAAACGAAGCGAAGGGTGGGAGCGGAACCAGCAGCGAATCCGCCTGGTCAAGGCCAACCAACAACTCATCCGCGACGATCGAAAGAACAGGAAGCTGGATTGGGAAGCTGGAAAGCTGGCGCCGCGCCGAGACGTTGGTGAAAGAGAGAAGACATACGGCACATTCTCCGTCTACGACGTACAGCTGCACAACAAAGACAAGCCGATGAAGGATAATCAATGCCCATACGCTGTTGGAGACCGGGTCGTCATCACCAGGGGCAGAGATGCCGGTCAGATTGGAGAAGTAGAAGAGCTGGATCTCGAGAGAGTGGCTGTTACGGTCAAGGGACTCAATCAGATCGATATCAACCTGCCGGAATGGATGAAGAAGCAAAACGGCGATGATCGAGACGTTATAACTACGTCGCAAGCCATTTCCATCAAGGATGTCAAGCTGGTATATCCGCTCCCAGATCCAGAGACTGGAGCCCCTCGAGACGCCGTCATTGATGACATGTCTTTCGTGAAAATGGGTAGAGAGGAGAAGCCGCTGCGCATTATCACTGGAACCAACACCGCCATTCCCTGGCCTAAAGAGCAGGGCAAACCTGATCCTGAGGATTACGAAGACGACACGCTCCGTATATCAGTTGAAGAGCGCACATTCAGACCTTTCCTCATTCGACCTCCGATGCCCCTGAGCGTAATTGATGAACTGCGAGACAAATACAGCAGATTCCGAACACGGCATGACTACGATTACGTACAGCAAAAGGAAACACAAGCAGCAAGAGAAGAGAACAGAAAGGGTCTTATCAAGACAATGCGGACACCGCTACAGGAGCTGGCTGCGCTCAGGGAAAGCAAGAAGAAAGCGGAAGAGAGGGAACTCACACCCGAGCAACTGTCAAAGATTGGAGAGGTCATTGCCCAAGGACAGGCGAAGACAGGATCGTCTGCTCAACCTACGCTGGCATAGACCATCTCATTGTAGAATACCCTTGTACAGTACAGCATATCCAAACGCGGGCTACAGCCAGCTTCAACCGCCTCGCGCTCTGCTGTACGGCCAGGCCTTTGACGCGTCTGTCGACGTACCCAGCAAAGATTCTCAAATCTTGCCAAGCGTCCAAACCGTAAAGCAGGATGTCCAGATATTCAAAGGATATCAAATTTCGCGGACAATGCCAAGAAACATCGTTCTCGGGAGCTCAATTGAGTTCGTTGCTTACCATTACCCTGAACACTCCTGGCTTTTGGTTCTGCGGACGTCATATCGAAGAACATGCTATCAACAGAGCGAATGTCGAACATATCCCGCCGCAGAGGATTGTACGTACAACACTCACTGTTCGCTTGCCCAAAACGCGACTCTCAAAACGCGACTCTGCGGTGGCACGGGATCAGGACAACATCCCGCTCAAGACTTTCTTGTTTGCAAGATCACATCCGAACGCACCTCGATGCTCCTACGTGGAGACAAACAGCTTCAGCGAACATCCGATGTCCACCGTTGATGCATCAGCCGTCCTACAGAGGCCAGCCTTGGTGCACTGACCTTCGATATGGGCTCGATGGCCACCTTTGGCATCCCGTTGACTGCGTTGACATGCTTCCGCGCCTTCCGGAGGCTCTCCAACCCCTCTCGTAGAGGGGTCGGAATTGATGATGTGGTACACAGTCCACAACCAACTAGCTGAACCAGCAGGCTAATCCACCGCAGTTTCTAAATACGTCTCAACTGCGAATGGACGATGATCTCAAGAGGATTGTCCCACCTCTCGTTGGTGAGGGGCCTCCACCTACCCACAGTCATAACACTCGATGGGTGGAGAACTCAACGCGTCTACAGCTTGAAGACTTTGATCGATGATGGCACGAGGAAGAAGAAGCAGCGGCATAAAGGCGAGACCGCGCTGCAAACGAGACTCTCGACCGTTCTTGCACCTTCAGAGTTCACACATTCGCTCATACCCTCTCAATTCAAAATCAGCCTCTCCGCCAAGCCATCAAGATGCGTTTCGCTCCAGTCCTCGCCCTTGCAGGCATTGCCGCTGCCCTTCCAGGCAAGCGTGATGACCCAGGCTACTCCCCAAAGGAGGGCCACTGTATCACCAGCAGTGTCTGCACACCCGAGTACAAGACTACCACCAAGACTTTCCCCTACGATGAGACCAAGACGATCACCAAGACGGACTACAAGCCGGCTACTCAGACTACTCAGGTCTCGACTTGCAATACTATCACCACTTGGGGTATGCCTGCTTCGATGCCTTTCGGTAGTTGAATGATTTAATGCTGATGCTTTCTTTCAGTCCCAACCAGCTGGATCAAGACCAAGACCGTCACTGAAACCAAGAACGTGACTTCTTCGACCAGCTCCCTCACTACCATCGTGTCGACCGTCTACTTTCCAACCGTCGTCCCAAGCGTCACCACTTACCCATCCACCTGCCCAGAGTCCACCTGGGTGCCAACGTAAGTCACTTCCTCCCTTCCATCCGTCCACTTTTTCTAACCTTTCTACAGTACCTACACCAAGGAAACTTGGGTCCCATCCACTTGGGTCACTTCCGCCCCTGCCCCATACACCACCACCGAGTGCGTCAGCACTTACTCTACCTCTGTGTGCACTGAGACAGAGACGAAGTGTGTTCCTACTACTTCTTGCTGCTCGACTACTCCCCCCAAGTATGAGACTACCCCGCCACCCGCGCCGAAGTATGAGCCATCTACTTCCAAGGCGTACTAGAGGGCTCGCCTACTGTAATAAAGGGGTGAAGTGCTCGTCGACGTCGTTGATGGTATGGTCTTCAACTTGAGGTGAAAGTGTGGGGAGGGCTCGATGGCTGGTGGCTGATGGCTTGTGCCGTGGAGGGAGGACATGGGAGGAAAGTTAATCGTAGTATATAATGTCGATAGCTGGCTTGTACTTACACGTTGTGTGTACGTAGTGCCAGGCTATGCTGTACATAGATACCCGTATATGATCGGGGCTACGAATTGGAAGCAAGATGGATCGAGAGTCTATGTGCAAGAATCTCAATTTCATCGCCTCACTTGCTCGCCTTTGCTTCGTTCGCATCACGTCACTTGCCTGTTGCCACTCATGAGGGCTGCTGCCGTGGCGAGGAAGTCACGAGTACCGTCTCTCGCTACTTGCATGTTACCATTTCTCCGTTCTGCTTCCTTCCTTTTGCGTTCTTTAAAAATTAACCAACATCGACAACGTCAAGATGTCGTTGTGTGTCTCTCATCTATGCTTCCACTTCACAGTGGGAGGTGGGAGAGGAAGTTCAGGCCAGCGACGGGCAACCACGTATGCCAGAAGCGGAGCTCATGATGATAATGCAAGAGCAATCGCCCTATTCTCTAATTAAGAGCGACACAGACTCAAGCCTCACCTGCCCTGCCAACCGCTCTATCACAACTTCCATCCACTCAATCACTAAAGCACACCTCCAACAACTCAGGTGTCTCAATCCAACCATCACAACCACTCAGTGCCCATTAATACCCAAAATGTCATCCTCATCCTCATCCTCATCCTCCTCACCCAACGACAGCAACAACAACCAACCCCCCACCCGCTCCTCCTCCCTCCCACCAACCACCTGCCCCCGCCAATCCGCCTTCTTCCACCTCCTCCTCATCTCAAAATACCACACCCTCGCCTCCCACCCGGCCCTCCAATCCTACTTCGACGAATCCCTCTCCCGCCTCTCCTGCACAACCCCCAAATTCTAGGAGCTCCAGCACTCAACCACAACATTCTTCCGGAACCGAATCAACGCCGTGTTGGAAGTGGGTATTAGCGGGGATGCGTTGACGGGATATGCGGAGAGGAAGGTTGTGCAGCATTTGAGGAGTTTGAGGGGGATTGAGAGGGATGGGGGAGTGGATCTGGGGAGGGTGTTGGATTGGGGGTGGGTGGCGGTTGGGTTGGAGGGGGAGGAGATGAGGGAGGTGTTTGATGAGGAGGAGAGGGAGAGAGAGAGGGAGAGGGAGAGGGAGGAGCGAAGGGGTGAGGGTGGCGAGGAGAGGCTTGCAATAAGGAATATTGTTGGATATAGGCCGGCGGTCCAGCAAGAGGATACAGCGAGTGGGCAGCGAGTAGATTCAATTGGAGAGATCGAGGAGAGGGTTCGGAGTGATGTTGCGGGGTTCTTGGAGAAGGAAGCATGAGGGTGAAATGTTGATTGAAGGGAGAAGGCTTTGAAATGAGTCTGTCTTCACCAACCAGTCTGCCGTCACGTCGTAATTCGCAATCATACTCGAAGTATGCGCGGCCAGCCAAAAACGCCTTGCACCGTCGCATTACTCTCCACCCGTCTCCATCGAAGCAAACTTCTGCGCGCATGCGTTCCCGCCTTCAGCACTTGCGCCGCTCTCCTAACACTGATACTCGCCATTAACGAGAACATTACAAGTCGTATCCGGACCAGCCACAGAATTCTTAGAGGCGTCCGGACCAGGCTGAGTCAAAGTCATGGCTCCGCAGTTGAAGCCACTGAAGAACGGCACGACAGCTCCCTGCGCGAAAGCGTTATACACTTCGTAGTTCGCAGCGAGCGCCGGAGTCAAGAAGCCAGGCGTCTCATCAAAGATCGAAGTAGCCAAAAAGCACGAAGCGGCCGCGGGCGTCAGATCCGAGATATCCAATCCAAGAGGCACGAAGTTATTCTGTCCTTCATTGGCTCCTGGGATGGTCAGTTGACTGGAACTAGCCAGAAGATTGACGATATCAGCGCCCGTCTCTTCAAGAGTATACGGCGCTGACCTGCGGAACCAATTCGGCGGAAACGTCTCATTGAGATAAAAAGGCGCCACGTTCTGATAATCCGCAAGCTCCGGGTGCGTACCATTTGGTAAAGCCCGGAAGATGAATACTCTCTCAGCAGTAGTAACAGCCAACCATCTCACACCGGCATTGAACTCCGGGTTGTTATTCTTCGCTTCGTTGTACACGAGCACACGCTCTTCCGCGAACGCGGAGTTTCCAAACTCGCCATTGTACTTGTTCGCGATATCGACTAGACGGTTCCAGCGAGTGAGGTTGAAGTTGGCTTGGTTGCCGAAGTAGGTGTCTTCGCGGGAGATGGAGTTATCGACTTCGAAGAAGCCGTGGCGGGAGATACCGAGGGATGGGCCAAGGGTGTTTGGGACGCGAGAGTCGGCGCCTCCGATGGAGTATTTTCCTGATGGTAGGTCGCCTCCAGCGAGCAGGCCGAGTGCGCTGAGGAATGTACAGGTGTCATACCCGAAGCCCAGAGTGATTTGGCAGGCGTTGGCAGCTTCCGCGAAAGTGGTGATACCTGAGTGGCTGATGTAGCCATGGTTGGCCATGGTGTTCAACTATATAGATGGTCAGTGTTATGCCTGCGATTTGAGAGCATTGAGAGAGAACTCACAGTAGGACACATGCCGCGGACGTCGCCCGACACCGGTCGGACGTATGGGTGAGTTGCATCTGGGACGATCGCGAGACCGAACTCCTGAGGCGTTGGCACGTCAAGGGCCTCAAGGGCACCAGTGAAAGGCTGCAGGGCTCCATTGAGAAGACCACCTCCCAGGCTCAATAGACCTTGGCGCTTCTGATGATTGTAGTATTCTGCCTGTCGCTTGTGCTCGAGATCACGTTTGACCTTCCACTGCTTCTCCACAGCCTTTTCGCCTTCGGCCCGGGCTTCGAAGAAGTTCCTCGCTTCATCTGCTGGCAAGGCACCTCTCTCCGCGAGTTGTCCTAGATCTGCTGTCAGCAACCATTCCAGACCACCCGAGCAATGAAGACATACCATATGGACATGGAGAGGCTGCAATGAGCCCGAAAAAGGCAGCAAGAGCAGTGAGAGACTTCATTGAGGCGTGTGGTCCTTTCAACGATGGAGGAGAGGAGAGTATATCAGTGGAGGAATAGAATATGTCACAGATTCGAGGCAGAGAAGACTGGCTTTATAGATATCGCTCCACGTCCTTTCCAGTACCGCGAAAGATGATCTCCTTGAATGCATGTGCCTGCTATCTCCCACCTTCATGTTATCTTGCTGCTTCCTGCCACAACCGGTAGTTCATTCGATGATCGTAGCTGTCGTTTTGTGCCTCCGGCTTCAACAGGCCTTCGAGTTGATTGCAAGTACCACATACACCGAGTCGTTATCTCGATGTCTGCTGTTGGGAGCGTAGTCCTGCAAGCCCGTGAGGAGAAGTTTACAGCATGTCTCCTGATTTGGTTGATCGGCAGCAGCGAAGGGGTGTTGTCGAGGATTGAACATCTCCGGAGAGGTGAGCACTCATGCCTGCTGGTTGTGGGATCAATGGTAAGGTTAATGCCAAGGAGATTTCTTGTGCAGCAGCGTGGTAGCATTGCCGCCAGTAATGCCATGTGTGATCGACGCTGGCACAGGGCCCTGGTCTTGATTTGGGAGCGGGCACAGGTGCATGTCACAGTCAGCAGTAACTCTCGCCACTGTCTACTCAGGGTAATCATGAGATTGATGAACAAGCACGTCACGCGCGTTGTTTGAAGAGACTGCGGTTTCGAGGTGTTAGCCATCTCAGACTCTCTACGATCGGATGTGTGACTGCTCCTTCTCGAAGCCCCTTCGATGCTGCGGTGTGCTATCTTTTGGCGGAGTCAGGTTCTTCAATTGGCGTTGCTGGCGATCGGCGGTTCATTCGGAGTGCCCAAAGGTTACCTGCCGTTGTGTCCCGGTTCTCGGTGCTAGCACGAGCGACAGGGGTTTCGTCGGACCATTTGGCATGTGATGAGGACCCTCCACATACTGGTTGCGGCGTCAGAAAGAGCACTTCAAGAGTTTGACAACGTTGAGCTGTCGACTAGGACGCAGATGGCCACGTAGATGGTAGCCAAGCTGGCGCTAGGCAGTGTTTCCGGCGGTTTCTGGATGGGCCTGCCAATGTGCTCAAGATATGTTGTGGAGGAAAAGAGGTGGTCAATGGGTTGAAGCTGGATGCCATGCAAGAGTGCTTTCTCCGGTCATGCTCTTGAGGTGTCGCAGAAGGAGAGGCTGATAAATGCCAGGGCAATGATTCGTTGGCGCATGGTATAGATAGTGTCAGGACACCTGAGGTCCAGAGAAGCTTGACCTGTCATCTTTTGTAGCGTTTGCGTGCTTGCTGATATGCCTCTTCTGTCAAGTTGGTATGCCGATCTGTCATTTATCCGGCAAGTCCTGAGTTTAAGCTCATGGTAGCGGCATGCGCCTTCTTGAAGCGGTCGGCCCGGATAACGCACATACCAAGATATCAGGTTTACCAGCGTGATAAGTTCTGAAGGGCTGCATTGCAATGGAGCAACGTTTAATGTTGCAGTGGTGTGATGAAGACCTGAAGGATGTACCCTCGGTGCAGCAACAGCTTGCGCGAACGCACTTCTGGCCTTATCTGTACCTCTGAGGAACCTTTGCGATAGAGAATAGGATCATCGCGAAGTGGCCGAGGCATTGAACCGGTCGCATAATGTATTGAGAGGAAGGTGAAGACCAAGAGACCTGCTAGACAGACCCCGCTGTGATCTCAGGTTCGCAATCAAGAGATCGACGTCCGCTCCCTCTCAAGCTTGCTGAACATGACTCCCACGAGACAGAGAACCGGTCGCCTAATGTATTGAGAGGAAGGCGAAGACCAAGAGACCTGCTAGACAGACCCAGCTGTGATCTCAGGTCCTCAATCGAGAAATCAACGTCCGCACCCTCTGGAGCTTGCTGAACATGACTCTCAAGGTCTTTGAGAAGACAAGACCTCAATCGCTTTGATCGCGCAAGGTGCATCGTCGCGATCCATGGAAAGAAGCGAGGAAGAGCTGATGTCGGCATGATTGGCAACGTTGAAGTGCAGTCGAGACGTCGCCAAGAGGAGTTCGACTTCGCCAAGGGCCTCAAGATATCAACTGGTCATGTTCGACACGCCAGGCCCCAACGACTAGCAGTCCGCTCGAGATCCCAAAGCTCGAAGGCATGATGCAGGTCCAGCTACGCGACGAAGATCGAAGCTGGACTCTGGTAGACTTCCAACACAGAATACCGGCGACGTCAACATTGGAGAGCCCAATGCCTCACAAGCTGTACCACATCCTCCTCTTCACACGGGCGGACGGGCCATACAGGATCGATAACCTCGAACCACATCCTTACCGCACCCGAGCGTGGAGCTGCAAGCCATCCAGCCACGTGCCCGCTTCGCACCGCATGGAAGCCAGGTCGCACCGTTTCACTCCATTGGGTATCCACATTGCTCGAGTACAGTAGTACTTTCCCCAAGTATGGAGAACTGTCTTCGTCGACATCCTGTTCCTGTTCCTGTTACTTCCGAAGGGTGGTTGTGAGAGTTTCGATGTATCGTGGGGTTGCGAAGAACTAGATGGATCCATGCCAAGAGTCGTTCGAGAAGTCAGACCGCTGTCAAGGTAGGCCTGCGAAAGACCTGCGAGCTCAGACGCGTACAGGATCCGCAAATGCCGAAGTTCGGAGGATGTGAGGCCGAAGTGATGGGTGAGCAATCTTTGTATCCGGGCGGACGCGCCCTGTGTAGGAGTATATGGGAGTATCCGCTCAATGACCAGGTTGGCCTGCTTCCACATGATCAGCCAGATTGATCATCCGTCAGTCAGACTCTTCGAACGGAAGTGACATGTTCAGGTCTCTGTGAGTCGGACCTCGTCTTCGTGGTACAGTGACAGGAATTCGTCAGCCGAAAGCCTCTCAAGGAGGATGCCGAACCCACTGAAGTCGAGCAAAATGTCAACAGCGCAACAGCAGGCTTTGAAATCAGAGTGAAGATGTTTAGTAGGTCGCTACCTTCTCTTACTACTCCAGATGAGCCTTGGCAAGTCACTCTCGATCTTCGCCGAGATCTCGCAGATGCTGACCATCACATCTGCTTGGCCCATTTCCGTACTATCCGGACTGCTGGTAGCACGCAACCTGCTTCAATACAGAAGCAAGACGGCCGATTCTAATGGGCCGAGTGTCCGTATGTGTCTTGACTCATCGCCTCTTCATCGAGATGCCACGTGCATCTTGGGCGAAGTAGTTTTCTGACTGCATGCTTCTACTCAAGCATCAATCTCTGGAGTTCCTTGCGGATTTCCCGAACGTGTACGCCGTCATTGCTGCTCTCTCTCAAGCCGCTACACTTGCCTGTTCCTCCATAGGCGTCTGGTTGAATGGGTCCTGTCCCTCAGGTTGCACTAGAGAGATCTTCTCGGCTCCCTCGGGTTGTAGACTCCATTCAAGCGTCTCGAACTGTATCCATATCGTCAGCGCGCACTCTCCTACCACCAACATAGGCAATAGATAGCTTGAAATGGCCATCCAATGCGGCAATGGTGTATACTCACAAACCCCATCCTCTCCCTCCTCAAACTCCGAAACCTCATCAACCCCCTCCCCCTCGTTCCCTTAACCCAAAACCAAATATCAATCCGTCCATGCAACTGATTCAACTCCCCATGAATCCACGGCACCTGACTCGCAAAATATATCTCATTCCCCAGAACCTCTCTCGCTTTCTCATTCGTCCGCAGAGCATACAAAGTACTGCTCACCACCGACGAACTCGTCTTTTGGTAGTTGAAGATTGCGAGGCAGGAGCCGGTCATGATGAGCGCGAAGATGGGGAGGGTTTTGAGCCAGCGGGAGGTGCCTGTTGAGACGGAGGGGAGGGCGCGGTCGGCGCGGCGTTCGAGGAGGGGGCCAGAGCCTGGTTTGGGGGCGGCGATGAGGGTGCGGCGGGAGACATCCTGTCGGAGGGCTGGGCTGGTAGGCCAGCGGAAGCGTATGCGCGGTCGAGGTAGCATGATTATTGTGCGTGTAGTGTGCGTGGTGATGAAGTTGAAGGTTTGTTCATGCGGTGGTGATCGCTGGAGATGTCGGAGTAGGCCAAGCGATCGGCGCTGGGATGTTGGGGTTGGCAGCGGTGATCAGTTCTTGTCCGGACGGCATTGGCACCATTCAGGAACATACACGTTGGTGCACAAGAAGAAAAGAGAAGATGCATGATGAAAGTCTCGTTTCCCACTGGAATCGTAAAATTCGTCCTCTTGGTGATTAGACAGGTAAATATCTAGGTTCTTCCTTTTTCCTGTGCGCCCGTATTCTGAGCTGACAGCTACGCAAACGACAACGCTTGAACGCTCCATTCATTACAACCAAGTACAAAGCAGACCGTATCTGCATCGCTCAAACGCCTTGTCAAGTTTCTGCCTGGCCTCTATAAGGCGGCCAGTCCTGTATCAATATATCTCATGTGCATGTCGCCGATCTTCTATACGATCGTGCGACCGAGCATATCCATCTCTGCTCGGCGTGTTTCTTCGCTGTCCGGTCTTCAACCCATGCTGCGATGGATGCATGCCAAGTTGCAGCGTCAGCTGCGGTCAGAATTCACCGTGTGTCAATTCTGCGGTCGAGGTGAACCCTGCCGTGATTCAAGGCTGTGTTGATCTCAACGCCCGACTCAGAGTCAGACGTCATCCGATCATGTCGACAAATTCATCCTCATCATCGATCAGGACGTTGCAGTTGCTGTCATCGTCGGGAGACAAATTGTTATTGGAGAACCGAAGTCGCCGGAGATTGTCGCGTACTTCATGAAGGTAGTCTTTCGACGCTTTGCATCGCAAATCTTCGCGTGCAAGCAGAAGTGCGTTGTTGAACGGCGTCTCTTCGTCCAGTACCGGTATTGACTTCCAATCAACGTTGATGTCGGCGAAGATGTAGTCTTTGATTCGTCGTCTTACAACGGTCTGTATCTCGTGATGCCTTGGGTCTTGCGTGGCCGAGTCGCGCATCAACAGTTTCTCCAGTGGCTTGCGATTTAAGTTCGTCGATGAAGTTGACGATGGTATTGTCGTCAGACCGGTCGACGTGGACAGTTGCGACAATGATGTGTCGACCGTGCTTGCATTTGATGTCTTGCGCCCTGTGAGAAGTGGCGATGTTGAAGTCGATGCAGCAGTCGATGTCGAGCCCATTCCAGGGTAGTCGTCTAGTTGGGTGAGGAGTGTAGTAGACAGCAGACGTGAGGAACACGCTGACTATATGAGTCCAGACTCCGGAAGGTTTTATTGCGAGCTTGTGACTGCCAAGGACCCGAAGACTCAGGTGTGACTCCGGGAGCGGAGGCGGAGTGCAAATCTAAGACAAGCGCCACGGGCCCACCAACGATCATGTGATTGTATCGCGATTGATAATGCATTCACCCGATCATGTCGACTTCAATAGAATGTCGTCCTTCGCTTGATGAAAAGCTGCTGAGTTGACGCATTTTTCGTTCGTAGTCGGCCGCCCGTCTCCGAGCGACTTCCGTCGCCGATATCGTCAAGTCGACCTCGTCTTTGTAGAACACATCAAAAGTTCTCCAGTCGCGGCATCCCCGAGTCTGCTTCATGGAGTCGACGATTGCGCTATATGTTTTCGGTTGGCTTAGTCGAAGACATCTGCTTGCTCGAAGTTCCGGAGGCACCGGCATCATGAGCCCATCAATCTTGGGATCTGAGCCCGGTCGTCCTTTGCATGGCGGGAGCCTAGATATACTAGAATTGGATGCAGTGCTGCATCGCGACGCTTGCGATTGGTTGCTGCCCTGTCTCTTGATGGTCTTCTTTCTTGGCGTACGAGGGGCCTCGTCTTGGTCGATTGGCAGGCCGTCAATTGGCGCTGCGCAGAAACAGTTGAGTCGCATGATTGTGAAGCCGTCAGAGTATTCGAGGTGACCTCAAGGTGGTCGACAGTCGAGTTGTATACCAAAGGCTGAGCCGCTTGTTGTGACGTTTGATCGATTTCAATGCAGCCGTTGCGGCCAAGGCTGAGTAGCAAGCCGCCCGGATAAATGCACGGGCGGTTCCAAGGAATGCTGTGCAGTTGCCAGTCGGCTATGCTAACTGGCTGAGTAGTTTGTGCGTATTAGGTGCTCGTCCACACATCGATTTGGTTTGGTCGTCCATCGTTCCATAGCAAAAGCAGTGTGTTGTTGGGAGGTGCAGGACCTGCAGGTGGAGGTGCTCAAGATATGGATTCGAACGGCAAATCTCAAGCACGGCCTCTGCTGGAGCGCGGCGCCGCGGCGGGTCTGGGCATGAACTTACAATTGGCTTTGGCCCTTCGTGCCGATCTTGCCGTGGAAGCTCGGACCAGCGCAACAAGTGAATGACCTCTTGGCTTGTCGGGCCTTCTACGTAGGGACACCCGATTTGATGATGCGATCGTCCGGCTTTGTCTTGTCAAGCTTCTTCGCAACGCAACAAATGCTTGGCCCGAAGCACAAATAAAACCTACTCTCATGAGCGCGCCTGGGTATATTCTCAGCGCTTCTGGTCTATTCTCAGGGCTGGTTCTCCTTGTCTGTGAGCTTGAAACAATGCTTGCGCACTTGCCAGCAATCTGCCCACTGCGATGCCGGACGAGCAGGGCACTGGCCAGCAGCCTCGCAGATGTGGAGCGTCGGCTATTGCGCGAGCTCGTGGCGAGCACGAGGACGAATTAGAGCTCGCAACACACCCATGTCAGTCACAGAGTAGGACGCAGACTCCCCACGGGCTACGTCTCACACGTCCTGCTACTGCAAGAAGCCGCACACCTGCAGCAGGCGCTTGTGCTGGTTGCAAGCTGCAACTCCGGCGAAAGTGGTTCTGACGGCGCCCGCCGGTACGAGCGGCGTCGACCTGACCACAGGGTCGCTGTCACACTCTTTGTTCTGAGATGCCGAAGATGCGAGGAGGCAAACGATCTCATAAGCAGGTCTTTGTCCGCTGTTCGTCCGCGATCACGTATCCTATGTCAGACTGGAATGCGACAATGGCTTTGAATGACGTCGGAAAGATATTCATGGAGTCGTGAGAAACGGATAGACGGCCGCAAGCAAGCAAGATCACGATTCGCAGCATCGGCTCATCGGTGCCTGCATAGCAGACCATGACGCTAAGCGCTTCAGGAACGATGTGGTGAACTCCTTCGGGTGAGACGTTCATTTGGACTTCTCCGTCTCACGAGAATAGGCACTCACACTGGTCGCATTGCCTTCACCCGGTCGTCAGGTCACAAGCAAACATGCGGTGTCTGGCGCGGCTTGGAGCTTCGCCGCGCGCGTCTCCTGTCAGCTTGGTGCCAGGATTGCTCTTGGACCATCCAAGCGAGTTCACCGGTCAGCCTGGTTCGTATCCTTCCTCCTGATTGTGCACCTAGACGCCAAGGTCAGCATCAGCCTTGCAATATGAATTGAAGGGGCATTCAGAAGCCTACAGGAAGATGTTCTCTCGGGCATATTCCTTTCGAGCCGGGTCGTCATTGACATCCTCGACCAGGAATGTCTTCTTCACCGCTTTCAAAAAATGCATATCGGCGCGACGTCTGCGTTTGAAGCAGAAGTAACACACGGTCGACGGACCTATGAGGTCCTGCAGTGTCTCTTGCAACAACGGAAATGCAGGCTCAAAGTACACGCAATCTGCTGCCAGGACGACATCCGGTTGTGGGATGCTCTCTGGTCGCGGGTTGCCCCAATCATACACAGAGGCCTTGACGCGATGCTGGAGATGATTGAGGGATATATTTTGCTGCATCAGAGCAAGCATCGGTTCCTGATCAGTGATGTGCACGACGTCCTTCGGACTGCATCCCACGGCGACAGCCAACCTATCACTGTCAACAAATGCCATCTGCCGTTGAGAGGTTGCAGATCCGCTGCCCACGTAACCTACCCAACGAGCCCACCGCCAGCACCGAGTTCGACGCTGTGAAATGGACTGTCAGCTAGATGTGGACATTGCACGGGCCAACGATTCACACAAACATCGAAGAGGCATTTTGCAACTCATCCCGCTTGCGCCGCAGTAAGTACTTGGTCAGAATCATGCCGGCCGGCCATGCTTGACCTCCATTGCCATTTGCCAGGTCTTCGTGTAGATTGAGGGCAGGCGTCAGGAGACCGTCGAAGTCCACCGCTTTGGTAGACTTCTCTTTGTAGACCGGGGCCGAAACCAGGTCTTCGGACAGGCCAAACTCGCCTGGCTCCGACTCGCGGTCTGAGGAGGACATTTTGATTGGGGAGAGAGTCAACTGTGCAAAGACGTCGCGGCCTGCACAGCTCGTCCGGCGAAAGTGGCCGCACTGCCAATGCTAATGCCGAATGACGAGCTCGTCTAGCAGAGTTCGTGCTATTGGCGATGCTTGGATGTCTTGTCGCTGCAAGCGAAGGAGGGAGAAGTTTCTGACTTTCTTCCTTCCCCAAGCCACCAAATTCGAAGTGCGTCTTGATCGCGGGGGTCGGCGCCTCGGAGAAAGTGGATGCGGGGCACTCAGCGCTCAACTTTCACACCTCTACCCATCTCAGCACCATCACCATCGCCGGCAACGGATCATATCACGAGCCAGTCATCCCACACCCAGTCAGCTGGTTCTTCAATACCGCTTCTGCTCGGGCATCTCCCTGTTGATCGTGCTATCCTGGTCCGGCATTTGCGATACAACTGGACCCTGAACAAGGACGCCTGTCTCAGCTTCTACTTTTCCTGGTCCTCAAACGCAGACACTGATACCAACATCTCCAATCCCAAAAATCGCGCAAACGCCTCATCAGCAGCCATGTGGTGAGCTATCAGCGGCCATCAGGGACATCTCGATCGTGTACAGGGCCATGTATGCCTGGGAGCATCGCCCACGCCTGCAGCACACGGCCCCTTCCTTCACGAACGCAGGCCGGACCTCACACTTCACGCCACCTAGGTTCGCACACGGAATACGTACTCAAGACCCCACGAGCCACTTGCAATACGCCTCAGGCAATGATGTTCCTGGAACACCCGAGTTGGAGAGCTGAGCTTTGTCGACGCGCGCCGTATGACGACAGCGTGCTGCTCGTGCCTTTCCTGAAGCTCGAAGAGGCAGTCGAGCGGTTCCGACTTAGCGATATAGCTCCAGATTCGGTGCATTATTTTCCGTCCACTTGGGCGCAGGCTTGGAATAGGCAATCTAGAAGCCAAGCCGTCGGATCGTCTTGGACTCAAATGCAGGTTGTCTAGATCGGAGCATGCTATTCGCAACCAGCAGCCCGCATCCGAGGTCAGAACACAGGTGAGATTGGAAAAGCTGGATGTTATTCAACAAGGACTCTACCGACTCTCTGAAAACTTCAAGAGTGCAGAGAGAAGCAGTGTGCGTGAGTCAGAAGACAACTCGTTGCATGTGCGCCTGCTCTACGTCCTTACCCGACTCTTCCACGGAAGGAAGCCACAAGCAAAAACGAGACAACACGCTTGCTAATGTAGTATGCCGTTATGGCGAAGAAAGGTAGGTCATAAAACACTGAATATCGAAAGCCAATGGCTGTGCTCCCAGTGGCTACAGTCAATCCCTTGCTTGAGACCGCAAGACATTCCGTCTCCATTCTTGCGAAGCCACACCCAGCAAGGAGCCTAGAACTTCCTATGGCCTCTTTACGCGTGAGACGCGCACTTTCGCGTGTGGAAGGCGGGATGCCTTCTGGCTCGCAGAGTATGCCATTTTGTGGTCATTCGATTTTGAAGACTTCGACATTGACAACGACTACACGAAGCGACTAGCAGCGGGCTCTAAGTGTCTCGAGGCCAGCGACGCCGTTCAAGAGGGGGGTTGACACTCTTGAAACGTATCGACGCAGGAGAACATGGGCGGAAGAACTGCGCGAACACTCGCAGGGGTCGCATGCGCGGTGGGCCTCCTGATCGCATCTGCGACTGCTACACCAACCATAGCCTTCCCATTCAACTCGCAGGTTCCGACAGTCGCGCGCGTCAATCAGCAATACAGCTATCAAATATCTGGATCGACTTTTGCGCCAGCTTCGAGCAACTACGTTTACAGCTTAACCAGCCAGCCAGCATGGCTCACGATCGACAGCACAACGCGCACACTTGCAGGAACCCCTGGTGCAGGCGATGTGGGATCACACGCCTTCACCTTGACGGCTGCTGATAGCACTGGTGCTGCAACCATGCAATGCACTCTGGTTGTCTCATCAGATCCGGCACCACAGTTGACTGGAGACGTGAGCAAGCAGCTAGCAGAGACAGCGAATCTCTCAAGCAGCCAGCCTCCAGTTGTCACCCTGCTACCTTCGACGCCATTCAAATTTGACTTCGAAACAGCTTCGTTCATCGACATCATTCAGCGCAAACTGTACTTCTATGCAACTTTGGCTGATCACACGCCACTCCCTTCGTGGATGAGATTCGACTCGGACCAACTGACCTTCTCGGGAACCGCTCCTGATCTCAGCGCCTTTCCTCAATCCTGGGACACCAGCCTGATCGCTTCAGATGTCGCTGGTTTCGCGGGAACATCTGAATCGTTCACGATCGCAATCGGGACACAACAGCTTGTGTTTGTACCAGAAGAGCAAGAGCTCAATGTAACAGCAGGAAAGCCAGTGAATATCACCGTGCTGAGGAACGAGCTGTTCCGAAACAACGCGAATATTAGCCCAAGCGAGTTGAGGAGCGCGCAAGCATCGAACTTGCCATCTGGACTCACTTTCGACGCCTCTACGCTGGAGATTGAGGGGACAGCGCCTGCGGGTTTCTCAGGCCAGAACGTAACAGTCATTGTTACGGACTCTCAAGGCAATAATGCGACAGCCATACTCAATCTGCTTTCTGGGAACTCTTCGCTGTTCGAAGGCCAGATTGGCACTCTATCTGCGACATCTGGCCAACAGTTCCGGTATCACCTGGACGATTCGCTCTTCAGCCAGTCTAACTTAAACGTCAGTGTATTGATTCCGACAACGGCAAGCTGGCTGAGCTATGATGCGGAAACTAGAAACCTGGAGGGCACGGTGCCCAGTATGACAAGCGCTCAGACAATCAGCGCAACACTCACCGCAAGATCATCCGCTGAGGATGAAGGCCAGACGCAGACTGTCACCATCGACGTGAAGTCCTCCCCTTCTACAGCAACCAGCTCCAGTGTCCTTTCACCAAGAACATCCGCGATCAGCAACCCAACGTCCACTCCAACGACGGCTGCAGCAGGATCCGGCTCAAAGAGAACGCTCGGCGGTGGAGTCATTGCAGCTATTGTGATCTTGAGCATCCTTGGCGCAGCACTTTTGCTTGCTGCTCTGATCTTCTGCTGCAGAAGGCGGCGTACGGAGCAGAGCTATGTCGAAAAGTCTTCTCCTGCTTCGAAGAGAACCATTTCTCGGCCACTCGCGCCGCCAGATGGCAACATTGCCGTGACCACAGAATTCCAGCATGATGTTGAGAAATACGCTGGCTCGCGTGCCGTCTCTCCTACAGTCTCCGTTCATCCTGTGCATCCCGGACCACCGCCTCCGCCAAAGGTTTCAGAACCGCCTCCTCAAATTACGATGGACTTTCCGCTCGCCTCACATTCTGTAACGAACGCTGCGGAGAAGAGGAGATCAGGATGGAGAAAGAGATTCTCGCGAATCAGCCAAGCATCGTCTTTGGGTGTAGGCGAAGACGCGATACGGGCGGACCAGAATATCCCCGAATGGGGGCAACAGTCCATGGCTCTGCACACACCACACGACAGTTTCTCGCTCCCCGCGGAGATTGCAAGAAAGTCGAGACAGCTCAGCGATAGCTCGCATCAAAGTCCGACAAAAAGAGCTTTGAAGCGGCTGCAGCCGAAACGAGACTCAAAAGGTTCGATTCAGAGATTGAGTGTTGGGTCTAGTGCAGTCGGTGGTCTGGCGAGACACTCCAGCCGGCGAACAGGTGGCAAGCATCGACGAGGCAGGAGCAGCTTTGGCGGACTATCGACTACACGCGAGGCGAGCATCGCCACCAGGAGTGTAGGATCTTCTATCCTCTCGACGGGGGCCTTTCCACGACCGCCATCGTCAAATCCAACCGGATCACTCTCCATGCCCACATTATCCGCATTCTCTACCACCAATGCCTCAGAACTGGATCCAAAAAGGAAGAGCATCGGAATGGTCGAGCGAAGCGGCAGCATCATCGACAATCGACCACTGGACAAGAAGCGAGAGTCCTTCATCCGCAATCGCGCGAGCACACACATGCAATCTCCACTATTCTCCCACGGCTCCCGAGCCTCCTCAAGCCAGACGAAAGTCACAGGCGGCCGTTCAGTCAACGCCTCTCTAGCAGGCAGTGTCCGAAGATCCAGACGCATGAAGAGCGGCTTGACTGGGTACTCTGAATCGTCCTCCCTTGAGCCTCAAGGCCACCACCGCGACTCTCCACATCGTCAGAGTAAAAATGCGAGTCGAGATTTAACGAGAGCGAGCCGAGAACTCAGTCAGGCAATCATCGAAACAGCAGTAGCGAAAGAGAAAGAGAAAGAAGAGGAAGAGAAGAAGACGAAACGCTTCTCTCAAAAACTCCGGGAACAATTCTCCACGGGTTTCCCTCGCGCCATCACAAAATCTACCCTCTACGCCACCGAAGACGAAGGAGGTCTTGGATCCAAACGCGCCAGTCGTATAACACTTGGCGAGAGATCGAACTCTTCAAACTGGGACGATATTAGCAGTGATGCAGACCCTGAAACAGATGCGTTCGCTTGGAGACATGAGATTCATAAACCTATCAAAGATAGAGGTTGGGCGTTCACGGGTGAAGCGTCGCCAACACCTCCGCCCACAGCTCCTCCGACGAATACGAGGGATGGGACACCCGATGCCTCGCCGGGAGCCACTGCAATATCAGCTGTCTCTGGCGGCTCTGCGGCAGAACGCCTCAAACAGAAGATCCGACAACAATCTTCTTCCCCTCTCGCCCAGTCCGCCACGGGCAGTGTTCGCCGTAACCGTCTCTCCGAACCCTCTCGTCTCGTCTCCGCAGACTCAATGCATAAAGGTCGTCACCGCATCGGAGGTACTCGGGAACGGAGACCTGTGTCAGTGGAGGATGTGAAGAGGTTGAGTTCCATGAAAGCCGAGACGGATGCTGCTACTGTGGCGGGGAGTGAGAGGGACTGGATGACGGATGATGGGGGGAGTGATGGGGGGAGTAGTGTGAGAGGGGCGGGGATCATAGAACCGCACGGCATGGAGATGGGGAGTGGGAAGAGGGGATATGGGGGGACGGGGAGGAGTGATTTGAGTGGGCCGGCTTTTCTGTAGGGGGGAAGAGGAGGGAGGCAGAGGTTGGGACTGGAGGGTATGAACCAAAAGGAGCTCTGTGTAGGAATTATGATACGAATGATATACTTATGACTTGACGTCCATGAGTTCTCACACTGTCATGTGAAAGTCTAGGCTCTTTCATGGAAAATTTGACGGGGCCTCAATAAATTGCTCCATCAATTTAAGCTCCGCACCTTGATGTCCTTCTCCTTCTTCTGTTTTCATCACAGTCGCAGTCTCTTCTCCGTCGCCTTTCTTTCCATCGGACTCCACTCCGTATCACAATGCAGCGAAGAATGCGTGGTGTGCCTCATGACCAGTCAGCTCGATCCCATTACAAGTTCTTGAAGCAACCAGTGCCAACCAAGTCTTGGCCGGCAGCTGGTTGCTGGTCGTCAAATTCTCGGCTTCCCGTTTCCACGCATCCTCACCTTGCAGTAGCTCCCGCTGTACCGGCTCTTATAGTGCAGCACGTGGAGCATCGATTCGTTGCATACATCTGACGAGACCTGGCCAGTGAAATTGGCAGCGTTGCTGGTCGTAATTTGGTGGTGAAGGCTCTCGGTGCTGCAGGGCATTTGACGTAAAATCAGAGACACTTGGAGAGGAAGGGAAGACGCTGTCGTCGATGCTTTCGAGGGGCAGTGACAGTGGGGCTCTGCTTTGCATGTGACTCTCTGCTCGTAGACTACTGAGCAAGTTACCTTTGCCGTCACTTTGGTACGAGAAAAGTCTCTCGCTCTTGTACATTTTCACAATCAGCTGGTCAATCACAAGACAGCTGCTGTCGTGCGTCGTCCGAACTGCCTTCACTGCGCACACGATGAACCTCTGAGCCGCTCCGCCATGTCGACCCACCGAGTCCTCCACCAGAGCAGCATCAAGTAGCTCTGACCGCGACCCAGTACCACCGCCGGGCAAGGGACCACACGCGGTCCCTTCTCACACCACGCGAACATGTACGTCAATGCGAGGAGGACGCTATGCAATGCGGAGAAGAGAGATGGCTGATGTGGGTGGACGAGCAGGAAGTTCGGAAAGCACATCCAGAAGCGCCAGCTTGACATACCCGAGTATGCCGCCAGCTTCGTCGACTACAAGCAATTGAAAAAGGTGAACATATACGAGGATGGGTGATTGGGGATAAGGCGCTGACTCGCGCGTGATACAGCTCATCAAGAAGTTGAGCGCGACACCCGTCCTGACCGCACTGCAAGCTGGTCCGGATGGCGAGCCGTTGCAAGACTCCCAGGCTTCGCTGCAAGCCAACAAGGCCACCTTCTTCTTCAGGCTCGAGCGAGAGCTCGAGAAGGTCAATACTTTTTACCTTCAGAAGGAGGCTGAGGTGAGTCTTCAAGCTTTCTGCCGCGGTTGAGAGCATGTCATCTGACTCTACCACAGCTCAAGTTGCGATTGAGAACACTACAGGACAAAAAGCGAGGCCTGCAGTCCCGCGCAACGCCCGCCTCGAAACTCTCATCCCACTACGTGACCCTCGACGAAGGCTTCCGCCTATTCAGCAATGATCTCGACAAGCTCCAGCAATTCGTCGAAGTCAACCAGACAGCCTTCTCGAAGATCCTGAAGAAGGTGTTTATTTCATGCACATTGGTCTTGGGTTGAGCTAACTTATGGCAGTGGGACAAAACGTCAAAGGTGCAACCCAGCCCTGTCTGACCCTTTCTGGATTTGCTTGTGTACTGACGATGAACTTTTGTAGTCTCGAACCAAGGAGCTCTATCTTTCCAGAGCTGTCGACGTCCAGCCTTGCTTCAACCGCGATGTCATCAGCGAGTTGTCGGATCAGGCTACTACTGGATTGCTGGAACTTCAGGCCTGGGCTGAAGGCGAGAAGATTCAGTATACACCGGCGCCGGAGCTCGAGTACAGAGCACAGCCAGTTGGGCAAGATGAGGAGATTGAGAACCAGGTCCTGCAAGCGATCAACGCGGGTAATGTTGGTCTCGTCCGGGAATGGTCCTCTCGAATCGCAGGCAGCGAAGAAGCCAAAGAGCGTATCAGCCGTGTCTTCCTGAACACAGTGAACTCCGCTGCACCGAGCGCCCAAGAGGTCCTCTACTCGACTAATCTCGTGGACTTCAACTACGCCGATCCTATCAATGAGCGTAACGCCATTCATGAGGCTGCTGTTAGTGGCAAGTACGAGGTGCTTCAGGCTGCTCTTGCCAAGGGAACCAACATCCGCGCGCCTGATGTCTATGGGCGCATACCGCTGCACTATGCCTGCATGCACGGAAGAGTGGAATTCGCCAAGACGCTTGTTGAGGCAGCGCGCGATACGGTAGACTTCAAGGATCTGGACAACTTCACGCCACTTGTCCATGGCATAGTGCACTCGCAAGCCAGCAGTGTGCAGGAGATGCTGCAATTTGGAGCTGTTGTCAACCCGACTGGAAGCACAGATCATATCCCATTGAACCTGGCTTGTCAGTATGGATCGGTCCCCATTGTGCAGCAGATCTTGCGATTCCGACCTCAGATAGTCCCGGATGCCGAAGGCCTCTTCCCACAGCATCTTGTGGCACGATTTGGTAGAGACAATGCACTTTTGAAGATGCTGAAAGAGTATGGCGTGGACATGGATCAGCCAGATAAGCTGTATCAGTGGACGCCCATCTTTCATGCGGCCTCCGAAGGCCATCTGCACTGCCTGCGGCAGCTGCTAGAGTTCAATGTCAACCCGAGCGCGATTGACGAGAAGGATCTCAGTGCCATGTACTATGCCGCATGGGAAGGAAAGCTGGACTGTATGCAGCTGCTCGCACAGGCTGGAGCTGGCGCTGTTGGTGATGCGCATGTGCGAGACCCGATGGACTTCCAACCGATGCCAAATGGACCTGCGCCGCTTACCGGAGGGACACCTGCGCTGCCCGACCTGGACGGCGAGAATATCCCTTCACTCATACTGCCGCCTCCCATTATTCCACTTAGAAGATATGGACACAACTTCTTGGATACCACGAAGACGTTCATCCAGCTGTCGTTCGGCGACATTGATGGAGATTCGATTGAATTCTATGGCGACAGCAAATACCCGGCTGCGCGTCTCACCATCTCTTCGAAGTCATCAGATCTCATTCCAAGGAATCTGCCATTGCCAATTCAGGACGACTTGAAAAATCTGTCATTCCAGATTGAGGACCTGGATAACTTCAGCATCGATTTTGACATCTTTCCCACTTTCGGCAGCAAAGTCATTGCACGAGCGGCTGCTTCAAGCCGTGTCTTTACTGGAAAGGCTAGCAGCTCCGGCAAATGGCATCTGGAGCTTTTTGACCCTCGACTCCGCGCTATCGGTCGCATCACCTTCCGATTCCAGGTGGTGACACCTTTCCACGGCGTGCCGCTGGAGATCACGCATTTTGCGACTTACTGGAAGGCAACTAGCCAGGTTGAAGACCACCCGAGCAATCTCATCACCGGAAGCAGCTTGTCAGGCGACTTCATGCGCTTGTTTGTGCAGGTCACGAGAGATGGTGTGCCGGTGCTGTTCAATGACTGGGCGTTGCCTAGCAGTCGTAACGACCTCGTTAGCAGACTTACCTACAAGGAATTCGAAGCCGCTGGACTGGAAGCCGGCCGCGGCAAGGGTGTTATCCAAGGACTCGTCGGATCTGGCATCGACCGTGAAGATCTGGCATCCGCACAACGACAGGTCGCACGCTCTTACGCTTCCCTTGCTGATGCGATCGCTCTCCTGCCTGCGGATCTGCATCTGGAGATTCATGTCTGCTACCCCACGCGAGCGGAGGAAGAAGCGTATCAGCTCAGCCCAACGCAGAATATCAATCTGGTGATCGATAGCGTGCTAAAGGTTGTCTTCGATCACGCGAGACACCTGAGAGGAGTCAAGGATAGTCCGCAGAGGAATTTCGTCTTCTCGAGCTATAATCCGGATGTCTGCACGGCGCTGAACTGGAAGCAGCCGAATTGTAAGTTCTACAAGAATGTTTCGTTTGGAATGTATACTGACTGTCTACAGATCCTGTCCTCCTCTGCAATGAACTCGGCGTCGCACCCGCCACGAACGGAGACCACGCCGCGAATCCGAACATGGTCGCTAACTGCGGCCGATCGGATATGAGTATCAAGGAGTCTGTTCGCATTGCACAAAGCAACAACTTCATGGGTCTCATCTGTACCTCGAGACTACTAGACCTCGTCCCCGCATTGATCTCTTCTGTGAAGGAAGCTGGACTTGTGCTCATTGCTGATTATAGTCGTGATTATGGGAGGACGAAGCCGGCTAGTGTGCTCAGTCTGCCAAAGGGGGCGGATGGACTGTTGATGAGTAATGCTGTGCTGAGGTTTAAGGATGCTATTGATCAGTAAGGGGAAACAATGAGGCGACGAGTCGAGGCATCCGATAAGTGAGAAAAGGGTGTGATATGAGGAGGCACATCTCTGAGCAATCAGCAAGGCGTTCTGTGGTGGTTGGTTGGTGGTCGGGGAGACCAAATTGAATGAAAGTTTTGAGCTTTCGGCATAGTGATGGGTGGGCAGGGAGGCACTTTGGTTCTTACACATTGCGAATCCTGAAGACTGCCTAATGCCTAATGATAGAGTTGAAGTAAGCTCGATCACATATGCCCTATTCATTGAAGCGAAAATGATGTTAAACATGAAGATCTTGCTTTCTGTGCGTTGCTATGGCTTCCATGAAATGATCCCGAGCGTCTCACTGTGAGGGTGACTGAAGCGTTCAAAGCTAGTCGTTGACCATAGTCGTACCGTAGTGCTAGAGAAAGCTATCTATGCCTACGCGAAGCCTTTGATCTGGAGAAACGCACAGACCCGTCTCCTACTTCGCATATAGAGCTGCCAAGTAGATGAAGGGGTGGCTTTGGGTGCTGTGTCATTTGATAGAGAGTGTTGAAGGGACGGCAAGCAAAATGCGAAAGAAGTACCGGTCCCGCATGGTCTGTGCACTCGGCAAAGCTGCCGCCGACGCGTGACGTATGCATGTGACGCGCCTGCCTCAAATCTCAAGCTGTCAAGTTTTAGTTGCGACCTTCACAACTGAAGCTGTAGGCAATCACTTTTGCTATAAGATGCTCACTCAAAGCTCCCTCTCTACCTGAAACCCACCTCTACCTACACCGCGACCATGGCATCCGCCCGCCTCCGCAAAGCCTTCAAATACCCCGCCGACGAAGACGATTCCGAACCCGAAGACCTCGACGAAGAGCACCAGGAAAAGTTGATTGCGGATCTCGAAAGGGAAGATACGCAGAAAAATGAGCTTTACAGGAAAGCCTTTCTGGCTATACCGCTCATCGGGGTGCTCGTCTTCGTCTACACCTTCATCGCGGCTTCGAGCGCAAGGCAACGCCTAATCGCAGTGCTAGGAGTAAGCAGCCTAGCATGCACCGCTTACATCCTCCATTTCCAACCGATCGAGAAACCTGAACGGAAAGGGAAAATTCCAATCTACAAACTGGAAGCAGCGAAAGGACCGGTGGAGAAGTACCTAGTATTTCTGAATGGGGGATTGGCCGGGTTGTTGCTGGTAGCGGCGGTGATGAGTTGGAGGAAGGGGAATGTGGAGGATACGTGGAGGGAAAGCTTGCCGATGGTGATTTTTGGGTTGAGTATGTTTGCGAGGGAACAGCTGGCGCCGTTGGATTTGGAGGGGTTGAAGAGGGCGAGGTATGAGTTGAAGGGGGCTTGATGGGAAGAGTTATGGGGGTTGCAAGAGAAATCGGGAAGGAGTGAGGGAGATGCATTAGATTTGAGGCATGTGATACCCTCGGATTTGCGCGCCAGTTCCATGCTGCATACGTCGCGACTGGGTGGGACAGATATCATGAAAAGCCTGGAGTCCGACAACTCAATGATCGCGATCTGAACAAGACGAGTAAAGAACTCCACTCTGTCACTCGAGCACTATCTTCGATGTACCTTCCATATTCAACGCATTGCTGAAAAGCTCGAGAGAAGTCTTCTGCGAGGCCAAGCAAACTTGATCAACATACAAGAAGGGCCATGACCGACATGCGAATCAATCACCAGAATGCCGCACAGCATGCTGTCTCGCGATCAAAACCCCAAAATACCACAATTCGGGCACGTAAGATTGACCACCGAAGATTTTGAGGAAGGCAGGGTTATCCTTCCAACGCTGCATTCAGCTACGTATTCCAACTCCACCAATCCATTTCCTGACACCAGAACAGCGCCTCAGGGCGCTCCGCAGCAGATCGAGGATGGCGGTGGAGATGTCCAGGCTCAGCCACATTCGGATATTCGACTTACTCGAAAGCAAATGGCCCAGAGGCGGAACCATCGAGACACACACGTTACACCCATAGACACCATGGTCACAGCTCATGATGCTCTGCCTGGACAACTCATCCTGCAATCGCAGCCTGTTTCAGCGCAGTATTACCATGCTCTGCCTTCGCAGCGCATCTCACCACACACACCTGCACTTACACAACAACAACAACCTCCACCTCCGCATCATCAAGTACAGCAGCCCAATCCGAGCACCTGTTATCCGCCTCAACAGCCCATTCCCCCTCTACAACCTCCGTTTGCGCAGTATCATCAAGGATATCAATCACAACCTGTCACTTATCATCATCCGCCTCCTCCAGCTCCGGCTTCAGTCTCATTACAACTCCAACCCTATCTCCAGCCATTCGACCCCCTCCGAACCCTCGAAGAAATCGCCAGATTATTCAATTACCATCCCGATCCCTACGGCACCTCAATCTTCGACGGCTCCATCCTAGCTCCCTTCTTCAACACCACCGATCGAATAGCGAAAATCGTCGGTGTGCTAGTCCTGCTCCATCGCCAATTGAATCAACTGGGTGGAGAGATGGGGAATATGCATCAAGGGGAGATGTGGTCACGGGCGAATGGGCGGGATGAGAATGCGATGATGTTGCAGGCAGAGAGGATGGCGCTGTTTGGGGCATTGAATGGAGAAGTGGATGGATGGGTTCGGGCGGTTGTGGCCAATTTTGACAATTTGTTGGGGTTGGGGGATGAGTTGGGGAGAAGGGCGTAGCTGTGGGTGTCTAGGCGCTGTGGATTTGGTGATTGAATGGCAGGCGGGGGAAATAGTCTGGAATAGGCCAGTACAGAAATCTCGGTAGGGCATGCTGGAAGAGAAGCCAGTTGCGATCGCACTCGAACGCTGTACTCTGGAAGATCGGAACCTGCAAAAGGACAACGCTGAGAAGCTCGTTCACGGTGTCGGCCAACGCTCCGCCAGTCTGGATCTTGGGTTCTCGGGATCTCGCACGAAGGATGTCTTTACGTGCGTGCGTATGAATTTCATGCATGTATAAGGAAGCTTTTTCTCCGATGATCCAATCGATTGGTGGCCCGGACGTCGATCACACCCCTATAGGCAACTACACTTCCAAGCCATTTTCTCCACACGGAAAGTCGTGACTGCTTCTCTCTCGTCCGTGCCGTTCGCAACAACAAAGTAGGAAGGCATCTTACTATTTGCAGAGCGAAAAAGTATTGTGGACTTCCTTCGATCGACGCCACTGTCAATCTGGCTCATGTTTCGCTTCCGCTTCTACTGCGCGACATGTGATCTCTACCACTCGACTTCTCCACGCTTCCACGCCTTCAGGGCTTGAAAGCACGTCGCAACCCTCTTGAATCCCGCACGTCCGTAATGAGGCGACATTGAATTGCGTTTGAGAGGGGTTCTCGGACCATTGAGTCAATGGCTTTTGAGAAAGCAAAGACTAGGCCTGTCCAAGTATGGTGAAAGAATGAACGACACGTCGAAATGCGGATTGCCTTGTGGCGCGCGGCAACGGCATCGAATGGGGCCGTACGTTGGAAAGACGTTGCTCGCTTGGCAGGATGGCAGCCGCGTGCTGATCAATCTTCTCTTGTATAAGAAGGACCCTTGTGAACGCGAACTCGCGGTCTGCTTGCACCACACACAGTCGTTGCCTCCGTCACAGTCGCCAAGATGTATCTCGCCAACCTCCTTCCGGCTCTTGCCGTCCTGGCCTCAGCTGCCTCGACACCATCGGGACAATACATCGATGCCAATGTGAGTCGGGAGAAGTCGCAGGTTCCAAAGACAGCCTGTTAATCACCGCACAGTACGACGACATCACTGTTGTGCCAGCTGTCCCGGCTGCCAACACCCTCGGCACCTACAAGGGCCTGAACTACACCGGCTTCGCGACAAACCAGGTCCTTGGCGTCACCGGTGTCGCCGCTCACTCCAAGCCAAACAACATCGTCTCTGGTGTTCAGCAGACTGCCACAACTGGCCAAAACGCCGGCTGGAGTGTCGCGTCTGGGTATAAGTACTTTGACTTGCTGTCTCTGTACTACGGATGCTCTGCGAACACCGTCGAAGGTGCTGCTGGCGCCGCGCAGTCTTGCACGTTCCAGGTGAGTCCTATTCTACTATGCTGAAAGAAGAAGTAGGAGCTCCCAAACTGACATCCTCCACACAGGTCCTCGGGTACCGATACAAGTCCGATACCAATCCTGTCGCCTACTCTCAATTCTCCTTCACGCCCAAGGTCACCGACGTGCTTGCGCAGCCACAGAAGGCTACTTTCGACAGGTCTTTTAACTATATTCAGAAGGTTGAGGTCGTGCAGATTGAATCGACGTCTGGTGAGGCATTGAATGTTATCGTCTTTGATGATGTTACGTACAATCTTTATAAGTAGAATGCTCCCGGTTGGTTGGAGTGGAGGACTGTTTGCCTGGGATTGATAATTTGAAAGAAAGCGAGTGGAGAGAGAGTTCGACGGCCGTGAATGGCCTTTGCTGCAACTGGAAGTGTAGCAATCGTGCCAGCGGTGTTTGAAAAAGTCATCAACTTCAGTATCCTCGGCACAGTCCATTTCATGTGCGTCCCACGTTCCCGTCGTTCTTTTCACACGCACCGCACATAGCCAAGAATCAGCAGCCCATCCGAGCCCTCGTCCCCGTGACATTCACCTCCAGACCCTGTCGAGTGTGGCCGAAAGACACGGATCCTGACAGGCTACATCTACTTCGTACCTGCCGTTTTCAACACACTTCTTCTTCCTTCCTTCCTTCCTCCCTTCCTTACCGCGTCAAGACAGACCTCATCCAAGACTCCGTCTTCGATCTCATCAGCATACCTGCTAACTGCAGTTTTCTGGAGAGGTCGAAAATTAAGTAGAATCAAATCGCAAGAACGGGCTAAGCAGCAGATCATCTCGACTGTTGGATTGTGGATCAATTGACGTCGTGGTTGCGGCCACAAAGCTTGCTGCAAGTGCAAGATCCATTTTAGGCAAATATGGACGCCAACAACTACATTTTTTCTCATCAGAAGCTCTTTTGACTCGTGCGTTGGGGGTGTTGTGGTTCATTATGGGCCTGGCTGATGGTAAAGCTCGATCATCAATATGATCTTGGGATGCCATACCCATATCTGTTATCACTCGGCATTGTGATCTCGTTCGTCCTTTAATTTATACCTCTGACGAAGAGCGAGCGCAATGGAGGAAAAATCCAAGGCGTCCTCAATACGAGGACCGACGACACCGCCAAGCTCCCCGGATGGCCGAGAGAAACAGAACAATCAAGATAAAGAGGTGAAGTTCGCCGAGAATGATCCCGAAGATCCTCGAAATTGTATGCCTCCAAACATCCAACAACCGCTCTCTCAAACCAAGACACTGATCCCAACCCCAGGGCCACACTGGAAAAAGCTTACCATCTTCATCCCCCCTAATCCCCTTCGACCTCTACGCCTCCTTCGGAGCATCAGGCTACTCCCCCACCACCACAGCCTTCGAAAAAGCCTTCCACGTCTCAACCGAACTCGGAGTCCTAGGTCTCTCCCTCTTCACTCTCGGCCTCGCCATAGGACCCCTCGTCGCAGCCCCAGCATCAGAATATTTCGGCCGCCGACCAATCTATATCGTCTGCTATGGACTCGCTCTGCCGTGGTATGTGGGCTCTGCGCTAGCACCGAACCTGACGGAGTTTTATTTCAGTCGTTTCTTTGCGGGACTCTTTCAGAGTGTGACGCTGGCGAATATTGGGGGGAGTATTGCAGATTTGTGGAAACATCATGAGACGGGGCCGTACATGTCAGTCTTCATATGGGCGGCGACAGGAGGGTCACCATTGGGGTTCTTCCTGCTGTCGTTTGTTGCGCAGTACCGGCCTTGGTACGATGTCTTCTGGGCGATTATGGGGATTTCAGGAGGATGCTGGCTTGCTGTTGTTGTGTCGTATTGTTTGATTGGGGAGACGAGGCATTCGATTATTTTGAGGAAGAGGGCGGAGAGGTTGAGGAAGGAGACTGGGGATCAGACGATTGATGTTGCGCCGGAGTTTAGGAGGAAAAGTTTTGGACAGGTTTTGCTTGTGACGCAGACAAGACCATGGAGGTTTCTTTTTACTGAGCCGGTGGTTCAATTCGGTGCGTTGTACAATGGGTATCTGTTCGGCCTCAGCTTTCTACTCAACGGCGCCTTTTCTCTGGTCTTCGGTCCCAAGGGCCATGGATTGGACACCTTGCAAGTTGGACTCTGCTTTCTAGGGATTATTGGAGGCATCTCCGCCGGTCCTTTGTCGAACATCATCCAGGAAAGGTACTACCAGAAACGGGTCCAAGAAGCGGGCGGAGTCAACCTACAGGAGGCTCGAGTGCGAATGGCGAAGATTGCTGGAATCACGTTTCCAATCAGCCTATTCTGGTTCGCATGGACAACTTACAAATCCATCAACCCAGCAGTCCCTGTATTGGCAAACGCTTTGTGGGGATGGAGCTACTACACGCTGATTCTGATGACATTTCAATACACCGAAGATGCGTACAAAATCTATGCTGCTTCTGCGTTGGCAGTCTTGGGATTTGTCCGGAATCTCGCAGGCGCGGGCTTCCCTCTTTTCGGCAATCAGATGTTTGAGAATCTCGGATATCAATGGGCTGGAACTGTGTTAGCATTTTTAGCGTTGGTCATGGTGCCCATACCGTTCGTGCTTGAAAAGTATGGAAAGCGACTGCGGCAGCGTAGCCCTTGGACGTCTCGGCATCTGGATGAAGTTGATTAGAGTAATGAACGATTCGTCTGTGGAATGATAGTCGACACTCCTCATTCCAGCGAAACCATACATCGATGTCCCCTTGGGCTGACAAGGAAGTAATTGGCAAACTCCATGCTCTCTGGCGTTGTCGGCTTCGCCAGTTTAGCGCCTCTGCACTCCCTGAAGAACGCCGCGGCAGTGACATGGAGCTCCATTTGCGCAATGAAGCGACCAAGGCAGCTCGTCGAGCCATGGCCCCAAGGTGAGTATGTTCCATTGGCGCTGCCAGCGGTGACGTTGTAGACTGAGTCTTTGAGGAAGCGAGTATGATCAAACGTCTCTGCATCCGGCCAAGTCGTTGGATCCCGGTGGAACGTGTATGCCTGAGTACTGACGACCGTGCCGGCCGGGAGGAAACGACCTCCAAGTTCTGTGCCTCCTGCAGGGACTTGGCGTGGGAGGGCTCCTTGTGCTGGGCCATAAAGTCGAAGGCTTTCCTGGATGACAGCCGACAAGATTGGAAGTTTCTCGACGTCTCTCATGCCAAAGTCGGCCGACAAAGCAGCAACCTCCAGCTCGACCTCCTCCTGTAGAGCTGGTCTGGACGAGATAGCCCATATGAGATACGTGAGACTGCTCATCGTAGTATTAGTACCAGCAATGATGATGCCATTCGCTTCGGTCATTGCGTCCTCATCATCAAAGCTGATCTCATTTTTGGCCTTTTCGGCTTGGAGGGAGTTGGTCAGGGTGTTCGGGTTGTCTTAGACGTGTTCTTAAATGCTTCGACAGCTCTTTGATGCAGAAGACCGCTTACTGAAGAGATTTCTTGAGCAGATTGGAAAGGCAGCCATTTTAGGATGACCTCCAGCCAAGGCAGCTCAGACCCAATGATGGCACCGATGTGAGAGCTCTGAAGACCCAGAAGGTATTCATTAGGCTGATCGCAATCATCAGCACTAGTCAAGAGATTTCAGACCATGATACAAACCTCTCCCTTCTCAACCTGACCCAAACTCTTCCCATGAGCGACTTCATTTACGAAATCCATAGCAAGGAAAGCAAACCACCTGAACAGATCCGCCTCGCCTTTCCGTCGACACTCTTCCGCAATCCTTCGAGCCGCAAGCTTGCAGCGCTGTACAATCGCATCATGCCAATGCTTCATCAGAAACGATTCGCTCAAAGCTCGATTGTAAAGCTTCCGACGCTCACTGTGCTTCTTCTGATCGGCAATCGTGAAAAGCTGCAGTCGAGGGAATCGCATGAAATGCTGATACCAGTCGGTCTTCGGAAAGCCCGTACCAACTCTATGGATAATGGCATAGCCAGCAGGATCTGCGACAGAGACCTCGTTGGGCGCAACTCGCACGTATTGGCCGTAGATTTGGTGCAGCTTGTCGATGTAGAAGATACGGCGGCCGGCGAGAACCTGATATTTGAGCGCGAGATTCGTGAATCGGGCATACCATGGACCCGGGATATGGCGCAAAGGGTCACGACGTGACTGTGAAAAGATCTTGCTGGCGGTCAGCATGGCTCTTGCAGTGTATGTATATACAGCCAACCTTTAGTCCTACCCCAGCCAGGATTATGATGAGTACGGTGAGGACCCAAGCACCCTGAGAAAGGCCTGATAGGCACAGCATATTCATTGACGTGAGGTCAGTTTAACCCAGCAGAGGGAAGATGGTAGGCCATCACGAGCATTTACCTCCTTCGGCTCCGGAGACTCGTGCTCTCAGCCCGTATGCATGATGCCCCTCTGCCAAGTAGAGGTTGTGCAACGCTGGCTGAAAGCCCCAAGTGCCCGGTGGGTACCCCGAGAGATATCCTTGTTGCGATCATTGGACGCGTGCGATAGCATCTGATGTGCCTCTCCAGATGATGTGCTGCGCAGAGCGTATTGAAGGTCGCGTGGTGCGCATGGCGTTCTTACGATCATCAAAGATTGAGAGCCGGACCGGGCGAAGTAAGCGGTTCTCACCTATGGAACTCCCGGCTGCATCTCATTCATTTCATTGTTTTTGAGGCTCTCAAAGGGAGCCGACAGCTATTTTCATGGTATCGTAAACGCCCGAGACGCCTGCATCTCCGTAATCCGGCCTGTGCCAAATAACCATACCCGTTCGGCCGTATCTCATCGCTCTCAAAATTGAAATCGCTTTTGAAGCCCCCGGAGGACGCCTCAGATGGAAATCATTGGCTGGGTCTGATGGGGATGCCCTCTGTATCCGCCTTTTCGCCTTCCTCTTGCTCAGGCTCATCCGACACACTCATACCCCTCTGTAATATGGACGACTCCTTCACTGGGCTACCGGAATTACCACCATTGTGGCTCGTAGTAGGCTGTAAACCAGGCGGCGCGCCGGAGATGGAGCCTCGTGGGCCGTTCTCGCCTGTCGGTGTGCCGGCGGACTGCACTTGAGAGAGGTGGGGGATGTTCTCAGGGCTGTAATACACCAGACAATTAGCTCGGGGCGCCCTTCCGACCTTTGAAAGCGCATGTGCAGAATGAGAGAGGTAGAAAGCTTACGTTGGGTGCTCGCGACCTAATCCTCCTCCCAAACTAGCTCCATCGCTCTTTCCCGCCTTGCTCATCGCATAATCGCCGGAGTCGAAGTACTTGCGCTCCTGAAGCTTCTTGCTGAACAGGTCCTTCTTGTTGGGCAGCTTGCCATACAGCCGGAAGAGCTTCTGTTCCTCCTCGCTCAAGCTCTATCTCCTGATTAGCTTCGTCTCCAATGGGTGGTCACATCGAACGTACGCTGACGTCCACCTTGTTAGTCTTGTGAGGATTGAGCGCCATTGTGAGAAGGTGTCAGTGGGTTGCGGGTGGTGTGACCAAGAGATCACGTTCGAGAAGTAAATGTGCAGGCGTTCCTGAACCTGCAGGAGCGCGGGAGGTGCTTTCCTTTGTCAACGCCCTCGTGACTGACGTGTGTAGCACTTTGGGCAGCTGCGGTACAGACAAGGTTTGCCCGGCACAAATCCGATTGGCTAGCGCTTCGGGTCGAACTCAGAAGCCGGGATGCGCGTCCTCACTTTCGCCTTCACTTTCACGTTCACTGATGACACATGCAAGGATTGCAGGTATCTGATAGCATGTGAAAGTGCGATACCACATGGCAGAGAGTACGCGCCTTGGGAGAAATATTGTTTGATCTCTAAGAGTCGTGAGGATTCCGTACCATCGAATTGGCCTCCAGGGGCTTTTGAGAACGGCAGACTGTCGAGAGCATCCTGAAATTCAACTATCCAAGCATTACATCCAAGTGCTCGTGGCAACGAGCAGGTCATATAGCCCCAACTTTGGCCCCCTTGGCAAGACCGTCATACCCGCCAAAGGCCATCGCCATGTAATCCGAATTGTCCGCGCCATTGAGCTTCATGCCATGCACAAATCTCCTCGCCAGATCCCTGGCAGAGGGCTTCGTAGCCAGAGCCTTGGCACTGTCCGCATACGTCTTCTCCGGCTTCTTGGCGATCTGCGTCTTCTCGGGGCGGGATGGTAAGGTCGGTCCGTCGACGATCCCCTGCCTGGTCTCCTCCATCCGCTGAAAGATCTCGCCGATGGTCCAGGCCCGGACATTGTGGCGCTCGGTGACTACAAAGAATGTCAGCACGTACTTTACGTGACAGCGAACCGCGGTTCGAAAACGGCAACTCACCATCCTTCTCGCCTGTCTCCTCATTCCACATCCAAACCTGTACCTTTACCTTCATCGCCATCGGCTGACAGAGATAAGTATCCCAGACGCTCGATTCAGGGTCCGGAAACACAACTCTCTTCCCCATCTCCGCAGCTTCGGCTCGAGAGAGCTCACGAAGTTCCCATTCCAGGACCGAGTGGCCAGGCTTCTTGCGGTAGTCAATGGTAGGGTTTGACGGCCGTGGCCAGAGAGGCTCGCTCATGTAGTATCTCCCTGCCCTTGCGAAGACGAGTGTCTCTGAGGGGAGGTACTGCGTAGTGTCGAGGGTATTGTGGACTGGATGCAAGCGGGAAACGAGGCCGAGAGTCGTGAGGAGGGGGTTGAGTTGGTAGTGCTCAAAAGTCTCCTGGCGAGCTGGAGCGCGGAACAGTTTCACCTGTAGCTGACGAGAAGATGTGATTGTGGACCGGAACGTCTTGGAGACACGCTGGCAGGTGACTATGTTGTGGATCGAGAGATTGAGTAGGATCCGTTCGACGATGCTGGGAGTGTTGAAAGCTTTCAGCAGTGGACTGAAGAGGCTCGGGTCGCGCTCAATGCGGAGACGGGAGGACATTTGGTATGGTGCGCCTTTGGCGATCGATTCGGTTGTTGGCGTGGTCGACATGCTTTCGTGTGTGCACCAGGTAAAGCCAAGTGGAAGTGGATTCTCGTTGCGGTGCAGTATGGATCGAGTAGAGAAGCTCCGGCGCAGAGTAGTAGGAGCATGGTCGAATGTCATACGCCTGGTCTTACGTTTGCTGGAGGGGCTGTCGGCAGCGCTCAAGTTCCTCGTGCTTTCAGGCTTGTGAGCGGGCAATAGATTGTTCATGCGAAGGTCCATGGTGATGCCGTTCGAAGTCTCGAGGACAATGCGCGCGTGTTCAGAGGGTGAGACTAGTCCGCCAGTTGCAGGGTCCAATGCATAGCCGTTACGCAGTCTTGTGAAGTGCAGCAGCAACGGTCGGAGCTTTAATAGCAGAGTATGTTGGCGATGAATTCATGAGAGGTAGTGGTGAGGTGAAGCAATCGACTATTAGCGAGATGCATCGCAGTTATTCACTGTCATCAATGCGACCTGCATGTGATAGCAGCGCACGGTATCTGGTGAAGGGCTGAAGTAAACGTTCGCGCTTTGCGCAACTGCGACAATAGGATACCAGCTGCAGGGTGGAGCAAGCCAGGACCAGGTGCCGTAGTTCATGGTGAACTACAGCAGATCCAAAATATCCTTGTCGGCATCACTCGCTAGCAAGTCATGCATACCTTTCGGCATGACAGGCTTGCCATCCGGTCCCTTCACGTACTTGAACGGCATGCTGATGCTCTCGGTAGGGCCGGTCTTGCCATCACCTTCCGGTTTGGATGGGACATCGATATCTGGTCGGTCGACATATTCGATCTGATCCAGTCTCACTGCAAATATATCAGCACTCGCTTCTCACAGTACGATGTTTGAAGCACTTACAACCATCCTGAACCACAATCCTCGTGGTACGTACGGCAGTGTCGGTGGTCATCTGCTCTGGCCCCAATCGCCTGCCAGGAAACCCAAGCTTCCTCAGGTCACCAGTTCGGTCTCGTGGAGGGTCATCGCCGAGGATGCCACCAAACAAAAACGCATCAAACAATTCGCCATCTTGTGGGCTCAAGTCCTTCTCGGCTTTGGGATCGAGCAGGCAGACCTTCTGTCGCGCTTCTTGGCTTGGATACAGGGTCTCAACGGTCTTATCTGTCTTGCTAGTCTTTGGCACCTGCAACTTTTCGAAAGAGTCGAAGTTTGGCTTCAAGCCCGAAAGAAGAAATGTTGATCCGACCGCTGCACTTTCCTCGGAAATGGTGTTGTATTCGAGAGCCTGCCAATCTTCGAGTTCTGGGTCGAGATGCTCGACGATGAAGGTGTGCTTTCTCTTCTGTCCAGTGGATGCCATGTTGTACTTCTCGGTGGCCTGCTACTCTGTCTTTGGGATTCTCCTTGTGAAGTTGTAGCTTGAATCCCAGACATTGAAGTCGTCCTGGAAACTTTTTTAAGGTTGCCGATAAGGTTTAGAGCAGCGGCTCGTCTCTCTGTCCAATCATCGAAGAGCGAGGTAAGAAGGCGATTTCGGAGGCACTTTTCTTTGCGACGCGATACACATTGGTAGGGTGACAGCCGCTCGATCATCCTGTGCCATTGACGCACAAAATGTATACAGCAAGAAGAGCAGCATCTGCTGCACGACCGACCATCCTCTCACTCCCGAGCCCGCTCCGACAAGTGCTCTCCCGAAGCCTTGCGACTGCCACAGATGCCTCAGTAACTCCTGCCGCGAGCAGTGTCGAATCGAGAACACCGCCGTACCCAAAGCTCCTTAAGAGACTACACGAAGTTCGAAGACTCCTTCCAGGACGACCTCTCACTTTAGCTGAAAAGATCCTGTTCTCACATCTCGACAACCCGGAGGAGTCGTTGCTTGAAGGAACGCAAAATGGCAAAGACATACGCAGCAAGGCCACACTCAAGCTCAAGCCTGACCGCGTGGCTATGCAGGATGCAAGCGCGCAGATGGCGTTGTTACAATTCATGAGCTGTGGAATGCCTACGACTGCCGTTCCCGCGAGTATCCATTGCGACCATATGATTGTTGGAGAGAAGGGAGCGGACATTGATGTGCCGAATAGTATCAAGGGCAACAAGGAGGTATATGACTTTTTGGAGTCTGCTGGAAAGAGATACGGAATCGAGTTCTGGCCACCGGGAGCTGGTATTATTCATCAGACGGTTTTGGAGAACTACTCTGCGCCCGGGTTGATGATGCTTGGAACGGACAGCCACACGCCCAATGCTGGTGGTCTTGGAGCCATCGCGATCGGTGTTGGAGGTGCAGATGCCGTTGACGCGCTCGTTGATGCGCCGTGGGAATTGAAGGCACCAAAGATTCGAGGAGTCAAGCTTACAGGTCAATTGAGTGGATGGTCATCCCCCAAGGATGTCATTCTCGCTCTTGCGGGCAAGCTTACAGTACGAGGAGGTACTGGTTACATTACTGAATATTTTGGCCCTTGCGTTGAGACCCTCTCTTGCACAGGCATGGGGTAAGACGACCAAAACCGAGAACCATTTCAATGAACAACCGTATGCTGACTTCTACTGCCAGAACGATATGTAATATGGGGCAGGGCTTCCTCTCTCCAGACACGTATGAATGATATGCTGACATTTCGACAGAGCCGAGGTTGGTGCCACTACATCGATCTTCCCGTACACGCCGAGTAGACACGGGCCCTACCTTCGATCTACACACAGAGCCTCTATCGCCCAACAAGCAAACGCAATCGCTTCTTCTCCCGGGCCGCACAACCTCCTGGTCGCCGATTCTAACTGCGAGTACGATGAGATTGTCGAAATCAACCTCTCTGAACTGGAACCTCATATCAATGGACCATTTACACCAGACCTCTCGACGCCATTGTCCAAGTTCAAGGACGCCGTGGCACAGAACAAATGGCCAGAGACTTTTGGTGCTGGGCTCATTGGCAGCTGCACCAACAGTTCATACGCAGACATGACTCGCGCAGAGCACCTAGTCCAGCAAGCGAATGATGCAGGATTGCAGCCAAAGGCGGACTTTTTCATCACTCCTGGAAGCGAACAGATCCGAGCCACCCTTGAACGTGACGAGACCCTAGAGACGTTCACTGAAGCCGGTGGCCTGGTGCTTGCGAATGCATGTGGACCCTGCATCGGACAATGGTCCCGGACAGACGGTGTCAAGAAGGGAGAGGATAATGCGATCCTCACATCCTACAACCGAAACTTCCCTGCACGAAACGACGGCAACCGCAAGACCATGAACTTCCTTGCGTCACCTGAATTGGTCACTGCCATGTGCTACTCCGGCAGGACAGACTTCAACCCAATGACCGACTCTCTCACAACGCCATCTGGGGAGACGTTCAAGTTCGAGCCACCGGTGGGTATCGATCTCCCATCAAAGGGCTTTGCTGCTGGCAATCCTCTTTTCCGACCAACCGAGCCTGTGCCGAACGCGAACGTGTCTGTCGCTGTGGACCCGAACTCTACTCGATTGGAGCTTTTGGAGCCTTTTGAGCCATTTCCACAAGGCGAGCTTACCGGCATGAAGGTGCTGGTCAAGGTCAAGGGCCAATGCACAACAGACACGATTTCCGCTGCCGGGCCGTGGCTCAAGTACAAGGGCCACTTGACCAACATCAGTGAGAACACATTGATTGGCGCCAACTGCGCAGACACTGGCGCTGTGAACCAGGTGCTTGATGTCGATGGCACTGCATATACCATTCCAGAGCTCGCGAAGAAGTGGAAGAGCCAAAACCAGCCTTGGATCGTTGTTGCCGAACACAACTACGGTGAGGGCTCCGCTCGTGAGCATGCCGCTCTTCAGCCTCGCTTCTTGGGTGGCAAAATCATCTTGGCCAAGTCATTCGCGCGTATTCACGAGACGAACTTGAAGAAGCAGGGTGTTGTCCCACTCACATTTGCCAATGAAGCGGATTACGATAAGATGGCCGGATGCGACGAGGTTTCCACTGAAGGTCTGTACGATGTCTTGCAAGGCGGAGACGGCGAGGTCGCTGTCATTGTCAAGAAGAAGGACTCTGGCGAGACGCACCGCGTTCCAGTAAAGTATACCCTGTCGCCAGACCAGAAGTCCTTCATCCTGGCGGGATCGGCGCTCAACCTTCTTGCACAGAAGAGCAAGAAGCAATGAGCGACGCCCTTGTCTTGTGTATGTGTGGCGTTGGAGGCATTGGAAAAGGGAACCTGTACAGAATCTGTCTTGCTGATTGTCGAGATACCAAATGAAGTGTTCATGAAGAAGTGAAGGCCGTTGATTGGATGGCATATCATTGCTCTCATCTTAGCCGGTTCTATCCGACTTTACCCGCTACCAGCCATGTTTCAGCGACCAAACCTTCTCCGCATGTCCAAACTGTCTCTCCCACCTCTCACCGCAACAATCGCCTTGACAGTCATCAGCGAAGGCAGCAACAGACATGCAACAGTGAACATCGCGGCTCCACGGCACGATTGATTGCACAGCCTGCGTCGTACCTGCATATCATGCACCACCAGCGGCTCATATCATGCGGAGCAACCTCGACTGGCGAAAGTCGCTATCGCGCAGAGTTGCATCCGGCCAATGCCAGCTTCCTGATCGAGACTGATGGCGGCTCCGATGCCATCATGGAAGCACCATGGAGCACCATCTAGACGTGCTTTCCCAGTCTTCCCACTGGTGCAAACCCTGCTCGGCAGCTGTTTGTTTTGTTTGGTTGAAGTGCAGATTGCATCACTGGTTGATGGGACGCATCGTGTTCCTTGAAGAGGCACGCGATCCGAACTGACTTGATTGATAACAGGTGGGCAGCCCCAGTCCTTGCAATAAATCCATCTTTTTGGTGGGCGTGGTTGAGCCAAGCAACAGACAAGCACCATGATCTCAATACCAAGCATTCTCACATTTCTAGGCTGCGCCTTGGCAGTCGAAGCTGGACAGGCTTCACGGACTGCACAATTGAGGAAACGAGGATTGGAGTATGGAGGTATCTCGAAGAGGGACAATCAGCCGTCGTTCCCAAATGAGAAGCAATTCCTCAACAACAAGACACAACCGTATTGGGTCAACGGAAGCGCTCTGCCAGAAGTGGACTTCGACATTGGTGAGAGCTACAGTGGCTTGTTGCCGATTGACGAGACCAAAGAGCTCTTCTTTTGGTTCGTTCCGAGTACAAACCCGGCTGCAAAGGATGAGATTACGATATGGTGAGCTTGATCTGAAAACTGGAAGCCCAGCAGCGGATGCTAATGAAGACCGATTTCTCAGGTTGAACGGAGGGCCTGGATGCAGCAGTCTGGATGGCTTCTTTCATGAGAACGGGCCTGCAATCTGGCAGGCAGGCACTTACCGCCCGGTGCCGAATACCTGGGCTTGGAGCAACTTGACGAACATGGTCTTCATCGAGCAACCCGTAGGTACCGGATTCAGTCAAGGCAAGCCGAACGCCACTTCAGAGGACGATGTTGCGGCGCAGTTCCTACCATTCTGGAAAAACTTCATCGACTTGTTCGACCTACAGAACAGAAAGGTGTATGTGACAGGAGAGAGCTACGCCGGAATGTACTGCCCCTACATCGCTGCTGCAATGATCGACCAGAACGACACGACCTACTTCAACGTCAGCGGATTGATGATCTACGATCCAAGCATCCAGCCTCCGGTCACTTCTCAGGTGGCTGCTTATCCATTCGTCAAGGCCCACAGTGACGACTTCCCATTCAATGATACTTTCATCGAATTTCTGGACAACAGGACCGAGGCTTGCGGATACAACTCATACATCGAGAACGGACTGCAGTTCCCACCAAAGGGGACTTTCGATAATCCACCTGGAAACAACTATACGAACAACGGTACCAATGACGATTGCGATGTCTTTGATTTGGTCTTCACCGAGATCTTCAACATCAATCCCTGCTTCGACATCTACCAGGTCGGCCAGCTGTGCCCTCTGCTATGGGATGTCCTGGGCTTCCCGTACTCAGACTTCTACTTCCCAGTCGGCTTTACGCAGCCTTACTTCAACCGCACAGACGTCAAGAAAGTAATTCATGCACCGCAAAATGTCAACTGGCAGATCTGTACAGATACCAACGTCTTCGTTGGCGAGAATGGCGACACTTCTCCGCCATCAGCTGTTCAAGGCGGTCCTCTGCAAAAGGTCATCGAGCATACGAACAACACGATTGTAGGACATGGAGACCTTGATATGGTCCTCATCGCAAACGGTACCCTCCTCGCCCTCAACAACCTCACATTCAACGGGCAACAGGGTTTCAGTCAACCTCCTACCGAGCCGTTCTACGTGCCCTATGCCGTCGATCCTGTTGCAGGCTCCGTTGCAGGAGCGGGTGTTTTCGGCGGCTATGTTACGGAGCGCGGCTTGACGTTCGTAGCTGTCGTTCTTTCCGGCCACGAGGTCCCAGAGTACCAGCCCTCAGCAGCATACAGAAACCTAGAATTCTTGCTGGGCAGAATCTCCAGTTTGAAGGAAGTCAGCCCATTCACGACACAGAAGGATGTGAAACAGAACGCCACAGAGGCGGATCTTGGCAAGGGTATTTGGTGGCCCAGCGTTGGAGCTGCGTATCACTGAAGTTGGAGGAATGCAGAGACCACATATTGATGAGATTCGTCTTGACGGTCGTAATGTAGACAGTTACTGAAGGACACCATACTACCATTTCCCTCCCATCCATCCATCCATCCATTCATTCATTCTATCCCTCCCCAACGCCCTCATCCCATCCCATCCCACCCCGCCTCTCATTACCTCACCATCTGTTGTCTAATAACAAATCCCATAATAACACCTCCTCCCCGAACCCGACCCCGAGTTCGAAAACCACGGTACCCCATTCGTATTAAACCTCGTCAAATCATAATTCGTCGCCCCGTTGTTCGTCTTATACGCCAATCCATTCCTGCTCCACGAGAATTGTGAATCGCCCAGGTTCAGCAAATACCCGTCTTTTGTCCAGCGCTGGCCGAAGCCGTACTTCGAGTCTAGAGCGCCTGGATGGTTGATGTTTCCGACCGTGTTGAAGAAGGGGTAGAATTGTTTGTCGTTCTTTTGGTCGGTGGCTTGGTTGGCGTCGACGTCTTGCTTTTGGTCGGCGGCTTGATTGGCGTTGGCGTCGTTGGTGGCTGTTACGTCGCGGGTGTTGAGCAGGGCGTGGGCTTGAGGGAATGTGAGGGTGTTGCCGTCGGACTGATGAGAAAGAATGTATGTTAGTATTTTGATCGTCGGTGAGTGTTTGATGTGGTTGAGGATTTCTTACATCGATGGCGATTGGCAACGGACCTGCCATTGCGTTGCTGACTGACAGCGCGGCGATGGTGGCAATGACATTTTTCAAATGCATGATGATAGGTGGTATGCCACGAGATCAAGTGTTGGAGTTTGAGTGGTTGCGAGAGCGTTCAGGAAGGTATTTCTTGTTGATTTGGAGATCGGTCTCGGTCTGTGGTGATCAAATGTTGCTGATGATGTTCTTCTGTCGACTTTCAGTCAAACGGCTCTCATATATACCTACTCTGCTCTTCGTCCAAGCCGGTCTTTTCCAGACACCGAACTGTACCTGGTCAACATCCATCGCCAAACATAGTAACCAGCCATATAACCTTCGTCGCCCTGGTCAATGCTATTCTCTGCCGCATTTGGCCTGAGGGTACAAAAAGCATGCCACAAATTGGCCAATCATAAATCACGAACACCTTGCAGGTGCAGAGTAAGAAAAGCTGAAGCTTCGTGTCTGCGTTCCAGAACCAGGCGCAGATCCTGACGTCCGGTCGTATGCTCGCTCGCGAGTATTCTCTGTGCAAGCTTGTGGATGCTTGATACCCGACAATCAACATTTTTTTTATCTGCCCATTGACGACGGTCACTTCGGTCGTTTCGCAATGCGAGTACGATGCATGTTATGGCGATGGCATTGAGAAGCTGGAAGTAGGTGGTCAGCAAACCGTCCAGCAAGCAACTGCCGCTTACCATTTGATTTTTCTTGAGGTAGGTCTGCAGAGTGTTTGCGAACGAGGAACGAGCAAGACTCTTGTTGGTAGAGGAAATCAGTAGCTCTGATTGCTCAGAGACAATTCCGCTGGACATGGGCGGATCTGATCTGTCTCGGAAGTAGACGAGCCTTTCAAGAAGCCTGTGAAGTCAGAACTCGACACACACGGGATAGCTAACGGATCTACCGTGCCCGGTGTCGCAAGCGCCTGAATCAGAAAGTGCTAAGCTGTATGCGATGTTTGCAGGCGCCGTCCGCTGGACATGGGCGGATCTGATCTGTCTCGGAAGAAGACGAGCCTTTCAAGAAGCCTGGTGAAGTCAGAACTCGACACACACGGGATAGCTCACGGATCTACCGTGCCCGGTTTTGCAAGCGCCTGAACCAGAAAGTGCTAAGCTGCCTCCGATGTTTGTAGGTTCCGGCGGCTGTGAGCAGTGGCCGTGGGTTTGGAATTCCGTTTCCGAATGTCTTTGAACACCGGTGATTGGTGCCGTTTTTTAAGACCAACTGCTGAATACCGAGCTTGAAGACGTTGTGGTCGTTATTGTCCACAGCTAATCAACAATCCCAACGTCTGCGTAGCAGGTAGCGTTGTACGAGCCGTCTTGAATCGTAATCCACGAAATATCCGCACTGTGCAAAGGTCAGCATGTCAGCTCCATCTGCTTCCTTTCAGGATTGACATACCACTCAGGCAACAAATTGACATCCGCGCATCCGTCGGGGTGCGTCTCGCCACTCCCTCGATAGAAAAGTGCTGGCCCGTAGATGTATTTATCATCATCCGCACAAGTATACCAGCTTCCAAAGCCTTCTCCATCATCATACTTCAAGACTTCCACGCCCGTTTGGTCATCTACCTCAATGTACATTACCCCCGAGTACGTTGTTCCACAACTCGCCAGGCCCACGCCTGTCGCTCTCCGTCCTTTCGTGTCCAACTCATCCTTCGTCCCAACATGGAAAACATACCCACTTCGATAGCTGCTCGAACCAACGTTGAGTGACCCGTTCGTAAAGAGTTGGAAGTAGTATGGACTCCAGTAGGGATACTGATCCGCAAATCCAGGGCGAGATTGGCAGCCATTGGCAAATTGAGATTGATTGACGTAGTCGGAGCCTTTCCAGACTTGGGCGAGACGGATGTTGTGGATGTGAGAGGCTGTGTAGTATTCTTCGGAGGCCAGCAGGTCAGGTTCGGTCACGTTGGCTTTGAGAGTGAAGAACTTAGATGAGGTAGATGCTGCGGTGCTGGGGGAGGTTGAGGAGGCTTGTGGTGCAGCAAGCGCTGTAGAAGCCAGAGCGAGGAGAGTGAAAAGCATTTTGATAAGTTGGAGATGCGTTGTGAGTATATGGTTGAGAAGTTTAGAGCGGTGCCGTCGTCTTATATATGCCTGTCGCTGTGCTGAGCATTTTCGTAGGATTGTATGCCTGACTCGCTACGATGAAGTGGATCTCTAGCGGCTGTGGGTCGATATTGGATACGGTCGCTTGTGTAACGATATAGCTCAGCTGCCTATTTTCAGCATCTGGAATGTTTTACTGCAAACCGCGGAATCCTATCCTCTGAGCAGAATGTAGTTGAGTACCGTGGCAATCTCCTGAAGCGTCCTCACCACGCCAAATCGAAGTCGACCTTTGTCGGAGAGCAGCATGATGCCACTCATGGGGTAAATTTGTGCAGCGGAAGAGTAGGTTGCATCGAGAAATTTCCCAACGTACGTCGAGGATCGAAGAGCCACAGAACTTCCAATGTCCCCAAGCTAATGCCAATGGCAGGATCCTGCGATGAAGGCGCCATGCAGGCGATTGGAACACTCACCGTACTTCTGCTGGCGGAGCTTGCGCGCTTGCGAGAGTCTTGAGAGAGTGCGAGTTTGGGTCGTCTTGGTTTTGCGGTGACCGAGAGTCCGAGTCGTCTTCGCCCGGTCGTGTCACTTGTTAGTCTGGGCCATCTTCTTCAGTATCACGATATCTTCGGCGAGAGAAAGCTGACCGGGCAACGAAGGCCGCAGGAAGATAGAACGAGAGCCCATAGGCCCCACTCGCTATGAGGTTATCATAGTGATGCTGCGAAGGCTTAGACTGGACTGTGTGCGAGTTATGTCGGGCCATGTTGGATTGCCGTGTGATATGTGTGGTGTGCTCGCCAATGCAGAGCAAGTGGAGAGTGCTGGCGATCGGGAGGCAAATTACGGGCCAGGCCGATGGTGACTAAGCCAGCTCGATCTCTTTCCATCTGGACCTCCACCTTCACCTCACCTCACTCCATCAGTTAGCACGGTGATGCATCACCACGCTCTGCACGACATGCCATGGTGCTGCATACTATCGATATCGGACAGCTAGATCTGGTGTCAGAAGCCTCTTGCCTTCAGCTCCGGCTGGTCAGCAGCGCACAACTTGCTTCGTCTGAGAAGGACGCGTTTGCTCTGTCGCCAATAACTTATACAGCATTGACAGCAGACACATGTCGGCCATGGACCGTACGCAGCACCAACTTCCGACTCATAGTACGCTTTCAGCTTGAGCATGATATCAGTGCCACGCAGAAGAGCGAGCTTGCGGCCGCGCTTTCAGAAGCACTTTATCGTGCGGAGGTATGCGTCCAATACATTTCTGATCCCAGCCGGTGCTGACATGTCCCAGCTATGGAAACAACTTGGCTTGCACGCGACATCGAAGGAGCTAGCAGTGAACGAACAGACTGGAGATGCCGAACTGACGGTATTCATCGACCACCTCGATCCAGAGACGGCAGCTTCACGTCCTCCACCACACAAGCTCTCGGAAGGGGTTCCGTTCCACCATGTCAGGCCGCCGCCTGCGATTTCAATAACTGAGCTCGAGAGAGTGTGTCTTGAGGCATATTTCCGTCCGACCAAGTCGAAACGGCGAAAGCTCGAGGTGACAGTCAGCGAGACTCGTATGGGATGTTTTATGCACTCCGAGTCTGTGGAGCCTCATGACGCCCTATTGGAGCTGGAAGCCGACTACGCTGACGAAGAGGGCCTGAAAGCGGACGAATTTTTGCTTGCATCATCGAGTCGAAGAGTAAAGTCGAGCCCGACCAGCATCACTCACTCATTCCGGAACCCTCTCATGCCGGTGAGTACTCAAGATACCCCTTCAACCGACGGTGACAATAAAGAGGGATGTTCTTCGCCGGTGCTGAAGCGCTCTCTTAGCATGAGCGACATCAACGTGTGGAGCCATGATAAGCCGCCGACTAACGCATCACTGATTGCTCTCTTCGACATGGGCTTGCGCCGCATCATTGCACCTGCACCGAGACCTGCTTCGAAGGATGTTCGAATCGATGGCCACGAGTCGACAAACCATCTCGCTCAAACTTTTCCGGCGGTATGGCAACCGAGATACCAGGCTTCGGTGGCTGCAAGGGCAGTGATGCTACCAACTGTCAGCCATGCTATGACGAATGTCTGTGGAAATCATGCGAGAAGTGCTTCACTGAAAGCCAAGCTCGCTGAGCTGGTGCGCAGAGGTAAACCACGAACAGACCGCGGCGATTCAGAGTCTGACCCTAGCTCCACTGGCAATATTCTCTCGACAAGACTGTGGCAAGCAATGCAGTCAAAGTTGCTGGATTCAGATTCCGCAAATCGTCTGGCGCCGCTGTCTGCTTCGGACGAGCTTCAAATGCAGATGCAGTTCGACGATATTCCCGACCCAATGCTATCCGAGGAGGATGCTGAGCAGCGAGCAGGTGACGACGAGGTGCCCGAGAATGACGAACTGGAACTGGAAGACGAAGCCCTTGGGCCAGAGGAAGATCACGATGATGACTGGAGCGAGTTCAAAGATTCAGAAAACCTCGAGGCAGAGGACCTGATCTCCACGCAGTTCAACAGCCTGCATGATAAATTTCCTGAGTCTTCACAGATGCTGCCAGTAGACTTGCAGGAACCCACAGCTTCTGAGCAGCAGACCGCGCCCGAGACGCGCGTGGCAGTGGTTGAGGAGGATCTGTTGTCAGTCAGTGGTAGCGTGCTCTCAATGGGCCCGGACGATGATGTGGATGTGGCGCTGCCATGGACAGGAGCGGCTCCCGACAAGCTTCTCGGCGATAACAGAATACATACGATCCCCTATGATGCGCAGGAGGGCCGGCGGATGGAAGACGACATATTGTTGGAGATTTAGTCGATACAAGGGTGGAGGCGAAGATGGCTTGTCGATTTCTGTAGCTCAATATACAAAGCTCGCTTGGCCACAAGCTTTCAAGCCCTTCTGCCATCCTCACAATCACATACTCCTTCATGCCGCCGATCATTCGTTCCAGGCTTGCGTTGAACGCGGTCGGATAGAGGTCCGTGGAAACAGAGTTCAGGCACGCGTATCTGACGCGCAGCAGCAACCACAGAACCGCGGAAACCTTGCTGAACTTCGACTTCACAATGACCTTCCTCCTGCATACCATCAAGGACGAGAGCGGTTCCGCGACGACGAGCTGCAAGCGCATTGCATGCACAGTTTGCGGTACCGCCAATGTCGCGACAGACTTGTGAAAAGTCTTGCGCCTCCTGCGCCCGCCACGGCATCACGGGGTCATTCCGGAGGCTCATGTAGGTGGGCAGGAGCTTTGTGGTAAGGCTGATAAGTACACCGCTGACCGGTTCGCGCGTTGGTGGTAATGATGGCATTCCGCTGCGTTGGCATCTGCGAAGACGGGCGCACGGCGGAGTCGCAGCACGACGACTTGGGCATGTCTTCCGCTCGTTCTTTCGCGCATCCGCACCGTTTGCGGATGCGTTTGTGAGAGCGGACATGCAATTTACCTGCGTCACTTGTGTTCGTCTTGTGCTGCCTTCGTGCTCAGCGGCCCCGCGATCAGGGTGGAGGTGAAGTGCTCAACCTCCCGGGAGACGTCCTGAACAAGTATCTTCTCCGGACTTGCACCATTCTCCAACCTCGGGTCCATCACTTCCTTCTGGCGGCACGCTCTTGCAAGCGCTGATGCGCGGCAGGGAACATGATCCGATAGCTGTCAATGCGGCAAAGGCAGATCCGTCTTTGAATTGACTTCTGAACGGAACAGGACAATGTGGCTTTTCGAACATGTCTCTTACCGATTCTCCAACACCCAGACCAGGAGCAGCAAATCTGGGGTCCCGCGCACACATTGTGTGTGTCTCAGCACGAACACGGATCCGACCAGAAGCGATCCCTTGCGTCGGCTGAGATGCAGGAAGCCTGCGGCGTTTTGTTTCGTGCAGACGTCGTACAAGCAGCAGAATGCTCGGTTACGAACTCCTTCTCGTGATTGCTGTGCTGCCATTCTGAGCACTCGCAGGAATCGCTAAGCCTGTGCCTCGAGAACCGCCCGGCCAATGGCTGCACACTCAAGATGGGACTCGATGCACAGCGCTGCAGCTGGCCAGATCTCGTTGGACGCGAGGGCATCCACATCCGCGATCCGAAAGACGCCCGCGAGCGCCACACTTCCCAAGCTCTCGGCGGGTCGAGTCTTCGTGCTGGACGCCCATGCAGTGGGAGGTGCTAGTTATGGCAGCACACGACTCATCATCGAAGTTCTCACCGGCCGTGGCTGCTGCTGTTCTACGTCCTCCCAAAGTTTGCTCAAATCCTTCGCAAGCGCGCCAGGAGCAGCGGCTTGGTCCTTCCGTACACGAACCATTATCCACAGATCCCTCCTGCCTCCGGTCTGCTCGGTGTGCCTTGCTTCAACATCTCGGAAAGAAAGCGAAGCAGCGGATTGTCTCTTGGCCCGGACTGAGAACCTCACTCCTTCCTAACTGTATCCTTGCCATTTTATCGAGCTCTTGCTGCTCAGCATCTTGCACAACTCACTCATTCTGGTCCCTTGCACGGAGGCGAATCCGGCCTCCAACCATATACCCTGGGCAGCTGGTCATTTCCTTGCGACATTGACGTGCATTGTTGCGCAGTACCAGCTTATGCAAACAGACCTTTTACCTACCTCTGCTCTTCATCGATACGGCCGCATCCTGCACCTGACTCCGCCTCTTTGGTCCGACGTCGAGATATTCTGAGCCTACCAGTCTTTCTCAGGGCCACTTTTCAACAGCAAATGCAATGATTCGAGCATATCCTAAAGGCATTTTCTCACCTGGCCGCTATTGACCTCCCCGCGCATCTGTGACCCTGACACCTGGATCTTGGATACTGGACTGTACTGAAGTTTCGATCGAGCGCACCGCATGGCTTCTCACTCTACGACAACTGGACCTTCGATACGCCCTCATGCTCGCTGCTGAGCATACGGTACGTCTATTTGGTTGGATGACAACTCTGCACTATAACGTCACTTCGAGACATTGCTTCCACCACCCACTGGACTGGTCAAGAGTATCGACATCGACAACAACTCCATGCTGAACGAACCCTTCGGAGCTCTCGTCGACTAAGCAGCAAGAACTTTTTAACCGATTCATAGCCTACCATGCCGAATACTGATTATGCTCATCCGTAGTCACTCACACCAAAGTCCTGGACCTTCAGCCATCAGTCATTTTGGTGCTTGATATCATCATGGCTGCCGACTACAGTGAAGGCGACATAATCAAAAGCACCTTCGATCCGGGAATCGTCGCAGGGTCCTACTTTGCAAGCCTGACGGGTTGTCTCTTGACCATCGAGATCCTACATCGCCGTGGAACTGCTCTCGGAAATCTACGAAGCTGGTGCGTCCACCTCGAGTGAGACCATGACAGTAATAGCTGATGAAGTGCAGGGCTGAGACAATGGCATGCGCCACCTCCATGGGCCTGGTCGGAATCTGGTGTATGCACTTCATCGGAAATCGAGCCATCCAACTTGGCGATGGCAATCCATACATCCAACTTGTCTACAACTCAGGCTACACTGTCCTCTCAGTGTTCTTACCGATCATAGGTCTCACCATAGCCTTCTCGGCCGCCGAACTTCCCGCAAAGCAACCTGCGGTTCACTGGATCGCACTTCTCCTGACAGGGATATTCGCAGGCTTGTCGATCGTGGGCATGCACTATCTCGGGAATTTTGGTGTCGCCAATTACAAGCTCAACTATAGTCCCAGGTTCCTGGCAGCTTCTATCATTATCGCCATTGGAGATTGTCTTACTGTCCTCATCCTGTTCTACCGCTTGCGAGAGAAATGGATCAGTTCGTGGTGGAAGAGAGTGCTCTGCGCATTAGCATTGGCCGGCGGTGTCTCCGCTATGCACTTCACCGCATCGACAAGTTGTCAGTATGAATTCAGGAGATGGAACTCAGAGTCGGACATCCACGCTCGGAACATTCAAGTCATCGTTGCTGGTGCTTTATGCGGGTTCGCCGCCCTGCTGGTGATGTTTGTTCTCTTCATCACCAGATCGAGGAATCGCATGCTGAGGGGAAGGTCGCAGAAGGTTATGCTTGCATGCGCCATGTTTGACCCATCTGGGAGGATACTTGTCACAACCGAAGGTGTGCTTCCGTCCCGGGAGATCACCGACAAATACAATCACCGAACATTCGATGAGGACTTTGACACTGCACATCCTGTGTTCCAATGGATCTTTCGGGTCACGCACAACTGGATTGGAGTCAGCGAACTCATACCGCAGATGAAGACTCACCTGTCTGCTCAAAATGAAAGCACGATGGCAATAGATTCTCGACCGACGAGCTCCAATGCAAGCGAGATGTTCGAGCCGGATACCTATGGCAACTACGAGATCTTGTTTCGAGAGCGGTTCTGTACTGCAGCGCAGTCTCTTGCCGCGTCTATGCATCTCAAAGTCGAAAGTCTGGGCGTTCTTTATGACAAGATAATCGAAACTGGAACGTTGAAAGTCGAGGCGAAGGAGAGCAAACGACGGCCAATATCGGAAGAGAGGACGATGGCTGAGGTAGAAGCAGCTCTACGTCTGAATCTATTCGGCAAGGGTCAGCTCATGTTCATCACGCGGGAGCTGACCGAAGAGCAAACCGACAAGCTCCTGAATTCCGGCTTCAAGTTCGCCAATACTACACACGTTGGAAGAAATATTGCCCAATCGATGCAGATCCCAGCGAACACGCTCGAAGGGCACATTTCCGATCTGAAAAGATACATCGAGACTTTGCAGAACACTGAAAAGCCAGGGACATATTTGGCTTTCTTCGCAATGATACCGAAACCGAACGGCAAAGGCTTCGACATCGCAGTGAAGAAGGATAGTCGCGACGAGCTACCCGATGTGCCGCTGTTGACTGGAAAGCCACTGCAATGGCAAGCGGCTTTCCTTGAGAAGATGGACGGCCGGCCGGTTTCCTACTGCACAGAAGTATGCGATGATCGAAGCGGCCGGATAGGTCCACGGACACCGCAGGAGCAGCAGTTCGCGGTCATGTTCAAACAAGCGATGGTGACATTGACTGGACAGTTCCCGCCCGCGTGGAGAAGCGAGGCTCGCTTTTGGGCGAAGCCGCTCTCGGCACATTACTCCCACCCCTTGCGAAGTCGATCGACTGTGACCACACTGTACACTTTCACCGTCATTGGTGACATGCACGCTTCCATCGACAAGTCGGAAGCCGTTACCCGGATACCTCGAACTTTCTTCGTTGCCCGCCATAGATGCTACGCTGGCTCGCCAGACCATGCTGTCCTTGCTAAAGACATTCACGCTGAATTCGGACCTCTCCTCGCACGCAAAGTCTCACATCCTGGGAAACATCGTCGGAGAGGCAAGCTCTCAGTGGTCTTGACGTCCAGTCCGATCCAGAAATTGAAGAAGCAATCAGGCTCTGCAGGCAAGAACTCTGGCTCGCGGGACAGTAGCGTTGACCACACTGACGAGAACTCTTCTATGCACGAACTCGTCGACAAACCTCTCCACCCATCCGAAGCCGGGTCCCGCGACAGTCAACGCCAGCGTTCGCATACAAACAACTGGGGCGGGATCCTCGTTAATAGCGAGACTGTCGTCAAGACGGACAGTAAGAATGATTTCGAAAATGATAAACATGATCCTTTAGGAGGTGGGATACCTATGGGCATGAATGTCGCTGTGGGAACGGCGAAGCCTGAGACGACTTTTGTTGATGAACTTGTCACGATTACGAGGGAACGGTTTTTGCCGGCTTCGAGTAAGGGGGGCGGTCTTTAGGATAGGGAGTGTTGCTCGAAGGCGAGGGATGGGTCACCGTGAAGATGATTGATGATATGATTATGAGATGGACATGAGGGAATTGGAAAGGGGGCACCTAGGGGTGGAATCGTTTTGCGGGCTTTTTTGGATTCGTTTCTTGAGATACCCATTTGGTTTGATGATGGAAAAGGCTTTTGGTTAGGAGGAGGAAGGAACAGGACGGGATCGGGTCCAATATTCTAGTGGATGAAAGTAGTGTACAATATTTCACGAATGAAGCATACCTCAAAATGCCAATGTGGAGAGAGAGGGAGGCTCATTCGTCTTGACATTCGTCGGCACTCTTCCAGCCGAGATCTATTCACGGAAGCATTGGCATGCGGCTCTGTTCACCGACAAGCACATGCATGGATTGTGCGCATGCAGGGTCCTGCTCGGTAGATCTCCGCTTCCGAAGTTCCCCGGACGGCCAGCCGCGAACTCTGACGGGAGGAAGGGGGAGGATTGAAGATCTTCAACGGCTGCTGTCTTTCTTTTAAACTCACAAACGTCGTTCAAAATGTCGAGAGAGACGGTTGAGCATGATATCCCCAGATGTTGATGAACTGGCCAAGCGTCTGGAGAAGAGAGAGAAAGGGACGATGAGGCTGAACGAACAGCCAACCGGGATGTCTCCCACCGCATCACCAAACATCCTGGATCTCCTCTGGATCTCCCGAGGCAGGCAAGCTTGCACCCCAGTTGATGAGACGCCTTGTCGGTGTGATAAGACAGTACGGCCATAGCTTCCTCGCCTTGCGCGCCTCACTCCACCGCACGCCTTCGGAGCCGGCCCTGAAGCGCTGTGCATACCGGTCGGCGGTCTTATCGGAGGCCGCATGGTCTGGGCCGATGGACAAAGGTGAGATAAAGAGGTAGGCTGACCCAAGTGTGGTTGTTTCTCTGGAGGTTTGGTTGGTTTCTTTGTTTCCCGATATAGGACTTGCTCGCGTGGACTGCTTTGGTTGTATGGGTAGCTGCTGAGAGCTGAGATTAGCAAGACGCCGAGATAGGAGGGAGAGATTGGGGTGTACGGGGATGCATTGTTCTGGGAGGGAGGTGTAAGTACTGGACGGCCGTCTAGTTGGAAAGTGAAGCTGCTTGCTAAGACTACTGCAGTATTCAGGCGAAACGTACGCGTACCCACGAAACACGATCACTATACTGTCTCTCGTTCAAGCCACCCTTCCACATACCAGCGACTGGCTCGCCGATCCTCTCTCTACCGTCGAGCGTTTTCTCTCAAGCACCTCTCGATCTACCTCATTCCCTTCAACTTAGCCAAGATGTGTCAATACACCTTCCTCTACTACTACTGCGGCTGCGACTACTACCTCATAGCCGATAGCGTCGAGTTCTGCGGCAATCGCTTTCTGTCAGGATACTCCGTCGACGTATGGACAGCGGATATGTGCAAAGATAAGGTCGTGGAATGTGCGGGGTTGAGTCGATATTATTGCAATGAGTGCAGTGAGGATCATACGTTGGAGTATGAGTTGGAAGAGTAGGGAAATCGAAAGGGGGATGGGACAGATGAACGAGATTCGCAGGAGCATGAGAGATTGTTTTGGATGTTGCATTGGAGCGCTGAAGCTATTGAGCGGATATTGGTTTTTGGTTGCGTTTGAAGCGTCGGGCGTATGTCTGCGGATTGGAGTTAACATTGCATTTGATATACGAGTATTTCCACTCTGTAGGTCTGGCCTCTACACCTCGCTGGACTGGCTCTTGCAGTTTTCTCCACTGAGCGTTTCGGGTGCGGCGGTGTCATCGCGGAGATCGTAGAGCGACTGCGATTTGAAGGACGTAGACTTCTGCATGAGAAGTCAATACGCCACGGTTGTTATTAGATGCTATCGAAATCGCCATTTTGAGCCCAAGTCGAGCAATGATCGTTGACGCTGGGGCGCAAGCCTCGACTTCCATGCTGCTTTATTCTCTGCTTCCGATTGATGGATGTAGATGTTGTTTGTATGTATTTCGATTGAGGGTAGACTAATTGGCCGGACTGGACTCCGTTCAAAGCGTGGGACAAGCTTTCTCTGCCCTGTTGCCGCTAAAGCGTCTCGACCTTCCAGATGATCTTCGCCTGACATCACCTCTCAACAGCACCTCTGAGATCACGTCCGCACCGTCCGACGGAGCCGCTTTGACGGCATCAGATATTGACAGATTCGTGAGTGGACCTTCTACGAAGGCATAGAATAAGTTGCTCTCACACTTTCCTCGTACTTCCTTTCAACATTGCAATCTTTGTCCTTCACAAACAAGATGGATACGAAGAATGAGAACAAGAAGTACAGGTCAACGCCGGAGTTCGCTGAGTATCAGCGCGAGAACTTCTGGGCCTCGAACGATGGCAAGGTCCCAGTCTTCAACACAGGTATGAGCGCCGACTACATGTTCGTAGCCTGGGACAAGCTCAAACTGATATGCTCTTCCTTAGACCCCGACAAGCTCGAAGAACGCGCTCACCAAAAGCTCAGCGAAGGCGGCTGGTACTATGCCTCCTCCAATGCCGGCTCATCCCTCACGCACCTCGCAAATCGACAAGCCTTCTACCGACACAAGATCATCCCTCGTATGCTCGTCGACACGAACAAGCGCGACACAGCGACCAACATTTGGGGTCACAAAGCCTCCGCCCCGATCGGTTTCTCCCCCATTGGCATAAACAAGATATATCATCCTGACGGCGAACTCCCAGTCGCCAAAGTGGCAGGAGAACTCGGCCTGCCGTACTGCCTGAGCACAGCAGGTAGTCAACCGATTGAAGATGTAGGAGCAGCGAACGGGCCCGATGGGACAAGATTCTTCCAATTATATATGCCTCACGATGATGAGTTGACAATCTCGCTTCTGAAGAGAGCTGTCGACTCCGGCTTCACGGCCTGCATTCTTACAGTCGATACTTGGCAACTAGCCTGGCGCCACGATGATGTGAACACATCCAATTATGCATTTTACCACGGTATCGGCGCGGATCTCGGCCTTTCGGATCCGGTTTTCAAGAAGCGTCTGGCAGCGGATGGGATTGATCCTAAGAAACAACCGAATGAGGCAGGTGCGAAATGGATCGATAATGTCTGGCATGGAAGGGCATGGGATTGGAGTAAAATGCCTTGGTTGATTAAGACGTGGAAGGAATTGTCCGGTGGAAAGCCTTTTGCAATCAAGGGCATTCAGAGTGTGGCGGATGCGAGGCAGGCTGTGGAGGTGGGTATGGATGGGATTGTCGTGAGCAACCATGCGGGGAGGCAGGTTGATGGGGCGATTGCGAGTTTGGATGCGTTGGAGAAGATTGTTGATGGTGAGTGACAAAGTTGTGATTGTGGGAGGGAGCGTGTGCTGACTGATGATTTTGTAGCTGTCGGCGACAAGACGTACATTATGTTCGACTCAGGCGTTCGCAGCGCATCCGACGTCTTCAAAGCGCTCGCGCTGGGTGCGAAGTTCGTCTTCGTTGGCAGACTGTGGGTCTGGGGTCTCTCCATCATGGGCGAGCACGGTGTGCGACATGTCATGAAGTCCTTGCTTGCGGATCTGGATATCATGATGAATGTTGCTGGATGCCAGAGTATCGACCAGATCAACCGAGACTGGTTGGAGAGTCAACCCAAGGCTTATTCACTGATATCGGAGAGGAGCAAATTGTAAGAGACGTCAAAAGGACATGAGACATGTAAGATAGACCCAGAAGATGGAAAGAACAAGCTAGAGCAATCGATTCCGCGAGGAGCAAACGAGGCCCCGGCTCCTTCTTTTTATTCATTTCGCTCCACCTTCGGAATCTGACAGCACGCACAACCTCACTCCAGCAGACCAAAACGAAACAGCATGGCGCATCAACAAGCCGTCCCTGCGACATTCGCGTCATGCCGCCTTCTTGCTCTCCCAGGTGAGCTCCGCAACCGGATCTACGATTACGCCCTCTTCTCGCCCGATCCCATCCAAGTCACACCTCGAGGCGTACCGGAGCCGGGCCTTCTCCAAGTCTGCAAACAGGTCCGCCATGAAGCAGGGCCTATCTGGTATGCAGATAATGAATTCGCTATCGATATGAAGGATCACGACTCGGATGTGCTCGTTGAGTGGTCGAGGAAGTGTGAGAGGGTTGAGGAGAGGTGGAAGGTACGTATGCTCTGGTATAAGGAGAGAGGTTGAGGTGTGGAAATGGCTGACCAATGGCTGTAGTTTAAGGAGATCAAGACATCGCTGCCACACCAGCAAACCCCATCTTGGCCGAATCTCCTGAAGTGGTTGAAGCGCTACCATAATGGCAGCGTCAGCTTTGCATACCCGGTGTTAGCAGCTACACTTTCTGCCACTTCTTGTGGACATGACTATGGCATGATGTTTGAGTCACCACTGAGCGCAGCTGTGGGAAGGTTACGTTTTGAGAGGCAACTGCTTGCGGAGCTTTTTGAGATGATGGGGCGAGCGAAGGAGGCTGGAGTGAGGTGGGAGGAGCTGGAGGAGGTGGTGGAGCAGCGGCATAGGACCTTGGGGAACTTGAATCGTTTGTGGTTGTGAGAAGAGGATGTGCGCTCGATTGCATTCAGGGCGAGCGAATGCTACTGGTATCTATGCAATCAATCGAGGTTTTCTTGAAGAGGTTTGTTGGAAGCAACGTGCATTACTGAGGAAGGTGCAACTCATGTGCAAACGGCAGCCGCGTTTGCTTCCGGCCCAAGCGCCGAAACATGAAGCTTCGCTGCACTTCTGCGTCAACTTCAGACCTCAACATATCTCACCCCACGGAGCGCATCGCACCCACTACGATGGCTGCAGCCAGCGAGTCGAAACTGTTCGCACTGTCTGGCGAGCTGCGCAACCGTATCTACCGCGAGGCGTTGATCGAGGATCCGTTCGTCTATGCAACCTCATCCAGCTACCGTGAGCCAGGCCTGCTGCTTGTCTCCAAGAGCGTTCGTGCGGAAGCGGCGTCAATCTATTACGCTGAGAACACATTTGCTCTCGACCAGAATGCCTACGACCCGGCCGTCCTCATCAAATGGTCTACGAAGACGAAGGCGCTCTATGCCAAAGGGGTGATAACGGCTCCGTCTGAAATACTTCTGAAGCGTCAGCGAACACCTAACTGGCTGAATTTGAAGCGCTGGCTCAAGAGCTGGTACAGCTCAGAATGCTGCGTCACCTCCAGGACGCCGCTTGGCCCAAAACCAGGATCAGCCCGAACAGACCCAGAAAGTTGCGTAGAGCACGTCGTGTGGTCTATGTTCGAGACCATGGAACAGCTGAAGGAGCATTGTACGTGGGAGCAACTGGAGCCACTCATAGAGCTTCAGCGTGGCACATTGGCCGCTCTTGACTCGGGCTGGGCATAGAGAGTATTTCAAGGTGACCCTACCCGAACAGTCAGCGAAAAGCCAATGCTGACGAGAGACAGGTCGGGAGATATGAATCGTGGGACGACTGTGAGGGTGCGGGAGAGGAGGCACCATCAAGACTGAGGAATCTGTCGCGATTGGGTTGCAAGCTTGGTGGCTCTAGGGACGTCGCCTCTGGGCTGCTTCAGCCAGCAGTGACACTTGAGCGTTCATGCAAGGGTGTACTGCACCCAGGACAGAGCCTTCAGAAGACCAGATGGAAGCCTCGGGCTCGAACAGCGATCGGAGGACTGGACTTTTGAACAAAGGGCTCTGCATCAATGCCGTATTCTGCTCAGGCGGGAAGAGCTGCCCAATTTTGATATGAGTGATTGAAGTATTCTCTCCCTGAACTACTCGTTTTACGTTACCTGGTTATCGACCAGAACGTCCTCGCTCTCTGTTGATAGGCAAGACCTTTGGGACTTTTCTCCCCATTCTACGATAGTCTGAGGTGTCGAGTGCGATGACAGGCCTTTTACGTCTTTGCAATTGTCGAGACACCTAAGTTCGAGATTCGTATGGCTTCGCTCTCTGAGGACGCCGCACATGTTACGTGTAATATACGCCTGGATATGTTGAAGGCAAGGTGAGCATTGAGGCAGGAAGTGAGACATGAAGTGAAGTTGCCCCTCCCCACTTCAGGCTCCCAGGGCCGAGACCTGAACTGAGCCGCTGAATTTGCTTTCAACCGCGTGACTTCACCTGCACGCTGAATACTGTGATGGTGTTTCATCCTATGCTACTGCTGAACAATTGATCGCTCATTCTCTCTTCCGCCCATATCTGACCATTTCGTTGTTACTGAGGCCGTTGCCGTGGTGCAATTTGCGGAAAGCCAAAGCTTTCTTCCCCTCTGCGTCATATTTCGTGGGCATCCACCACACACCAACCTCACTGGACACGCGATCAAACATCTTGATCCACGCAACATCACCGCCCGCCGCCCCTCATATTCAACGCTCACCATTGCCGGCGCCGAGAACAGACCACCGAGAGTGTCCACCACCGCCAGCCTCTGTCCGTACCTGCATGCGCGCCGCTACGACTCGCGCTCGTCCACCGCCCTCACTCGACTTCACCACCGCCCGCTTCTACCACCCCGCCCCACTTAATAACCGCCCTGCGCGAAAATTCAACAGCAGACATACTGCTGTCGCTCCGCGGAGAGGATAACCAGTCATGGGTCAGACACTGTCCGAGCCCGTAGTGGACAAGGTATGTACAGATCCTTCCTGGCGCGGCGACTAGGCGGACAGAAATGCGGTTCCCACTACATATATATAGCTACCTCGGACGCGCGTTGCTATGGACTTCACCTACGTCCAGACAGTCGCCCACTGACCCCCGCAGAAATCAGATGAAGGCCAAGATGACCGAGTCCTGTTTGGCGTCAGTGCCATGCAAGGATGGCGAATCAGCATGGAGGACGCACACGCCGCCGTCCTGGACCTCCAACCCCTCGAAGGCGATGAAGAGCTGAAGCCAGCAAACTCGGACGTGCGGATATCATTCTTCGGTGTCTACGATGGGCATGGAGGAGACAAAGTCGCGCTTTATACCGGAGAGCACCTCCACGAGATCATCGCGAAGCAGGAGTCTTTCAAGAACAAGGACTTCGAGCAGGCCCTCAAGGACGGCTTTCTCGCCATCGACAGGGCTATCTTGAGCGGTATGCCTCCATTTCGCACCGCGCATTCCAATTCTGGGTTTGCTTGCTGACAAATGCCTGCGCAGATCCTAAATACGAAGAGGAGGTTTCAGGATGCACTGCTTCATGCGGCATCATCACAAAGGATAAGGTCTACGTGGTATGAGCGAGAGGCACATCAACGTTCAACGAAGATACTGATTGCTACAGGGAAATGCTGGCGATTCGAGATCCGTACTTGGCATCAAAGGGCGTGCAAAGCCTTTGTCCTTCGACCACAAGCCGCAGAATGAGGGCGAGAAGGCGCGGATATGCGCCGCAGGAGGCTTCGTTGACTTTGGCAGAGTGAACGGTAACTTGGCGCTCAGCAGAGCCATCGGAGACTTTGAGTTCAAGAAGAGCGCGGATCTGCCACCGGAGCAACAGATTGTCACCGCATATCCCGATGTCACCGTCCACGAGCTGGGTGACGACGACGAGTTCCTCGTCATTGCTTGTGACGGTAAGCTGCTGTTGAAAGTCTTCGAGGAAGGCACAGACTGACGTTGCACAGGTATCTGGGACTGCCAGTCATCGCAAGCCGTTGTCGAATTTGTGCGAAGAGGAATTGCCGCGAAGCAGGAGCTGCACGCAATCTGTGAGAACATGATGGACAACTGCCTGGCCTCGAACTCAGAGACTGGCGGCGTTGGCTGTGACAACATGACTATGATCATTGTCGCTTTGCTCAACGGCAAGACCAAGGAAGAGTGGTATAAGATGATCGGCGACCGTGTTGCGAATGGAGACGGACCTTGCGCGCCCCCAGAATATGGCAAGTCAGATCCCTCTCCTTCGCAGGATGCGGATAGCTAATACTCTTCCAGCTGAGTTCAGAGGGCCCGGCATGCACCACCGGTTCGATGATTCGCCTGACGACTACGACATGGACATGGATCAGAGAACACGAATGCTAGGTCGGGGTGGCCGAATCATTCTTCTCGGAGATGGTACTGAGATTTTGACAGGCCAAGCTCATGATCACGATGGAGATGTCGACATGGAAGATCGCGGCGAAGCAGAAGAGGCGTCCGATACCGAAGAGAAGGATGACGAAGCGGTCCAGCGCAACCAGGAATCGAAATCGAACGGACAGACCGAAGACCGAAGCACAAGAGAAGAGACACCGGCGCCTGCAGGGAGTGACATCAGTGCAAAGGTGGAGGAGAGCAAGCAGCGTCTGACTGGGCAATCCGACGCCAAGCCAGAGGAGATCTCGACGACAAAGCAAGCAGCCGACCCGATCGAGAAGACGGCGGAGCCTGAACATTTGAAGTGATGAGGCGCCATTGCGCATGCAGACAAGAGATTCTCATGGAATTGATACCCCTTAGCGACGCGACCGAGACACAGCATGATCGACGACCTCAATTCACCATCATCACGTACGAAAGAATTATACTTCACCACGCTCTTGTTACTTCGACCCCGTCTTCTCGAAATATTGTCCTCCGTACCACCTACGTTTGCGACTCCCGATCTTTTGCGGAGACGGGAAAGCCAGCAAACGATCCATCAACACCTTCACCCTAGAACAGAACGCTGTGGAGCGCATAGAGCGGCTACATTGGACTTGACTTGTTGCATTGTGTGCGTTCCGCGTGGAGTCAGTCAGTCAATCAGTATCAAAGTGGGTGTGTGGTGTGTACACAACAGGTCAGGTTCTTTTTGGAAGGAGAGCAAAAGCCAGCCTCTTGCTCCGTCCTTTCTCAAGTCACTTTCATCATTTTCATCTGTTACACTTGGCACAGTTGTGGTCAGGCTCCAATTGCCATTGTGAATCACTCTTGTCCCACCCAAGAGCCTGGATGTCGAGGTACGTATCTGTGGCATATGCTTCATGCAAGCTCCCACCGAAGCCATGCCATGCAGCTCCCAAGCAGGCTTGATGCGAGTGACGTCGGTCTTTGCTGCCAGCTTGGCATCGGCGATTCCGTCACATGCGGCCGTGGTTGGCAAAATGTCGCATGCTCCGTAACCTGTTCTTGTGGTTGTGATGGTGAATGTCTATATAGACCTTGTGAATGTCTTGCTTTGAATGAACAAACGACACGTGCTGGAGGCCAAAGATCTGTGTCGAGCCATTGGCGATCCACCGAGACATTCTATGGGCCCCAGCTTTCGTGAAAGCTCGGACGCTCCAATTTAAAGCATAACGTGATCCTCTCTTGACACGTTCCTTCGAGTCGCCATTTCCTCCTGAACGACTTCTTCCCTCCTACCTGCGACAACAACCACCATCTGCCATCCAACGCATCTTCCACAATGGCACCTAAGCGCAAGAGAGCGGCGTCCACCGCCAAAGATGCCGCCGTGAACGAAGCCACCTCATCAGACGCGGCAGCACCTACGAGCCGGCCTACTTCACGCGCCGGAGAGGCTACGCCTAAGAAGAACACCGATAGCACGAAGGACAGCAAAAGCATGGATCCTCCGGCCAAGCGAACACGCGCCAGCAGCTCCGCCAAGGCCAACGGAAAGCAACCTACGAAGCCTGAGATCCAAATTGAAACCGGGCACCGCGTAGCCATGCCCATCAATGGCGCGACAGAGGGCTCTGGCGAGCATGGAGAAGCAGGCAAGATGCGGATGGCACCACCACCAAAAGCAGGCGCCGTTGATCCTGCTGGTGGATACAAGACCAACCCACCACCGAAAGACCGACCTGTCAGAGTGTACGCAGACGGAGTGTTCGATTTATTCCACTTAGGACACATGCGTGTGCTGCAACAAGCGAAGATGGCGTTCCCAGATACCTACCTGATCGTTGGCGTCACAGGCGATACCGAGACTCACAAGAGGAAGGGCCTGACTGTCATGAGCGCAGCGGAAAGAGCAGAGAGTGTGAGACATTGCCGATGGGTTGACGAAGTGATCGAAGACTGCCCCTGGATCATCGACGTCGAATTTCTGGAGCAGCACAACATCGACTACGTTGCCCACGATGACCTTCCCTACGCCGCAGCCGAAGGCGACGATGTCTACAAAGCGATCAAAGAGAGGGGCATGTTCCTCGTCACCCAACGAACAGAAGGCGTCAGCACAACCGGTATCATCACCAAGATTGTGCGAGACTACGAACAATACGTCGCCCGACAACTGAAGCGCGGCACAAAGAGACAAGAGTTGAACATCTCCTGGTTGAAGAAGAACGAGCTGGACATCAAACGACACGTAGCGGATCTGAGAGAGAATATCCGTCAAAACTGGACAAATACCGGCCAAGAGCTCAGCAGAGAAATCCGTCAATTCTGGCAGCCTAGCAGACCTAGCAGTCCCGCGCCGTCTATGATGCGCAACGGTCTTGCTGCGACTCCGAGCGGTAGAGATTCTCCTAGCATCGCAGCAGACCGCCTTTCCCGTCAAGAAAGCGTGCGCAGCTCGACTCCTGGAAAAGGGCGTGGATCGAACTTGGACTTTGCGGCGGGATATGCGATGGGGTTGATTGGCGGTGTGAAGGGATGGATGGAAGGTAGTAAGAGGAGAAACTTATCGGACAGCCGGGCGCAAAGTCCTACTGAGAGTCCTGAGAGGAGTCCGGTGGATGAGAGTGAGGTTGAGGGGAGTGAGAGGGGGAGGGCGAGTGAGAGGGTGGGAGAGAAGGGGCAGGTTCATTCGTAGGATGGGAGAGTTCCTGGTGCTTATCCTCCTGGTCAAGCGGAGCAGCAGCCGAGTGCACAGGAGGTGGTCGCGGGAGGTGTGCTTAATTATGAGCCGCCGCCCTTCGAGACTGTGAATCCGGCGGCAATCTTCGGTGCGCAAGGTGCGAGCATGGATCCTCCGGCTGCTGCGAGTGCCAGGGCTTCTTCTGCTGCCAGTGTGGAAGTGACGGACTTTGGAAAAGCGAAGGATCAGAGAAATGATAGCACTGCGCAAGAGGTTGAACAGCCAAAGACCTCAGATGGAGAGTACCCGCCTGGCTGGAAGGAGCAGGTCACTGCTTTGGACAATGGGTTGGGAAATATGCCAGGCTGAGACCGGTGATTGAGGCTGGAAGATGAGGTAATGGAATGAAAGGGAATGGAAAAAAGTGCATTCGAGCTTAGCGAACAGACCTGTGTAGAATGAAATGGGATGGATCATGGAGTACCCAGATTGCATGTGATTGGCGCGGGATGAGCATAGGGATATGTAGATATGGGCTTGGTATGGTGGGACGGGCTGTGGACTTTCCTAATGAGAATAAATTTTCATGTTCAGCCTGGCCTTCGTGGCCTTCGGCGCTCACTCTTCACTTGAGAGGTGCGTTGTTCCCCTGACTCTGGCTCATTGAGGACAGCCCAGCCCTGGCAGATTGGGCTTGACAGCTACGCGATTTTGGGGGCCTCACGAGCTTCGCGGGCCACGGTACTCAATGCAATGCGATTGTCCTCACACGCCGGATTGTCCTCAAGTTCGTGCCGCCGACGACTTTCAGCTCGAGCTACAAAGCGCACTTTCGAAAATCAAGCTTCAAGGCGGATGCTTTCTGTCCTCAGACGGCGAGATATAAGAAATCGCAGCCAGCTTCTCTTCCTCGCGACGTATACAATCTGAGCACCGCGTTTTCAGAATTTGAGCACACAATTACAAGGCCCAATTTCCGAACTCGACTTACAACATCGTGGCTCCGTGGCTTCGCGAGAATACGTCGCAGATGGTTTCTGCCCATTCACAAATGGATTCGCAACCCTCCTTTGCAGCACGCTTGCGCAATTTCTTTGGACTCAACACCGTGCTTACTGCCCCAAACGACAATCAAGCGCAGCGCTCGACCAACGACTTGCGATCACACCACGCAGTCTGGACCGAGCAGGAATCACCCCTCCTTCAACTACCAGGCGAGATTCGCAATCTCATCTACCGCTACTCCCTCGTGGAACCCTGCGCCATCCTCACCAATATCGGTGTCCATATGCCCGAGGACCCATCTCTCGTTCGAACATGTCGCCAAATCCGACACGAAGCTGTGGATATCTTCTACCGCGAGAATCAATTCGACTTTGTCGTTGCGAACCATGATATCCGGCGACTTGATACATGGAAGAACATGTCCCGACATCGTGCGAACGTGAAGGCACGCATTGATTTGACGGGACAGCCGGACTGGGGTAATTTGGTCTGGTGGTTGAAGGGGTTCTTTGAGCATAGGGTTGCGAGGTTGAGTGCTGGTGGGTATGAGGAGGAGGGAGAGGATGATGATGATGGTCCTTTTAGGATTACCGCGGGGTTCTTTGAGTTGGTGAAGGAGATGGTGATGGAGGATAGGGGGGTGAAGGGGGAGGTTGTGCTGAAGGCGTTGGAGGGGATGAAGCGGGTTGCTGGGAAGTTTGATGAGGAGTGGAAGAACGCTTGAGGCAACTCTAAGACGTGTGAGATTACGAGTGTGGTGTCGACCGTTTGGCAATGCAATTCAGGATTCGCCTTTCACATGGCAGACCTAGGAACTCGCTAACGGCGTCGGCGTTCGTGCTTCACGCTAACGGAACGTCAACGCTCCGACTCTCAAGGCACCACGTCACCTCATCACCTCCTTTACATCAACACCTTCCGCAAAGCAATTTCATAGCGCTCCAGCAATACCAAACTCGCGAGGCGCATGGTGTAGTCGCCGAGAAGCAAAGATCAACTCCATCACGAACTGCGTCGCACGGCGCCGACCTCGCCATCATCGACAACACCGCCGACAAGATCCACGTCGACTTCACCAAGGAACACCGGCAGAGGAACTCGTCGTCACCGTCATTGTCACCGACCATGTCTGGCGAGTCAGAACCAGAGCGCGTCCAAGACGCGACTGCAAAACAGGATGACGACAATGATGCGCTCGTGACCTGGAAAGCGCAGGACTCGGCACTACTCAATCTGGCGTCAGAGCTACGCAACCGTATTTGGCGGTATGCTCTGGTAGAGGAGGACGTTGTCCAGATTAACTACGGCGACGCGATGCCAACGGATGCGCCTCTGACACTTGCTTGCCGCCAAATCCGCCGCGAGACACTCAATATCTTCTGGCAAGAGAACGCATTCCACTTCGACATTCGTGATCATGATGCTCGGCAAGTTATGGCGTGGCAGGCTGCTTCGATGGCCAGGACGAGATTGGCACGGCGTGCAATCGACATTACTGGCAAGCCAAACTGGACAAACCTTCTCTTCTGGTTGAAGGCTTACCACGAAAAGAAGACCGCTGGTCTGGCACCCACTCCTGGCGCTAGTGATGAATTCAACGTCACGGCGCGCTTCTTCTCCGTAGTTACTGGCTTGCGCAATGCTGGTGTTGGTTGGCCTGCGGTCAAGAACGCCCTCGAGTCTGCTAAGGAGATTGCTGCCCTGCTGGACTCTGATTGGGCTTGAAGCAGGAGAGCCAGACATGATGGCATGGGTCTTCCATATGACATTGCGCCAGGATCGCAATCGCTTCCGACTCGCCAGACCATTGGCGCTCGCACCCTGCTCGATACAGCATGTTGACGACTTACGACGCTACACTTCCTTCAATTTTCCAGCTCTTCAGCAGGCCACGGTGCCTTCTTCCCCACAACAAACCACTGAATGAACCTCTCAAGCTTCTGGTAAGCAGAAGTCTGATTAAGCGATCGCGAGGAACACTGACATTTTCCGGCGCCCAATCTGCTGCTCTCTGAAGTCCCTTGTCTTTGGCTCAAAATGTCCAAACATGGCGAATGACATCAGCTGGGAGGAAAACGACACGAGATCAAATGGCAGTGAGAAGGACTCGGCTCATTCAAACATGATGTGGAATATTTGAGAGCAGCCTTTGTCCAACGGTGTCAAAGCTCGGTATCGCAGTCTTCCCATCCGGTCGCGAACCTACAGAATAGCTGAAGTCAAATTGACTTCACCAAACGAGGACATGACATGGGCCAAGCCGAGACCGGGACATAACAGGACATGGGTAGCTAGGGTATCAAGAGTCATTTCCGGCAACATCACTTCCACTGCTTCCGTTCTCAGGCCCAAGACTGATCGATCTGGGTGTTGACACTGACCAGATTTAGGTAGACGCCGCCGAAATAGCTTGTGATGGACTCCGAACTCCGCGGTTCGCATGGTCAGATGCCTGTGGCATGTGGCTTTGCAGGCCGGAGCTTGAGTGTCTCGTATATAGGCTTGATGCATGTTATTCACGTTGCAGTGCTGCTGTGACTACTTGTTTCTCCGGGATGCTGGTCGTTCCGCGCAGCCGAGCACATTGGAAGCTCAGTGATCTCTAGAATAAGTAGTAGAATCTCCTCCATCCTGCCAGCTTCAGAGCCCGGCTCGCTAGTATTTTGGACTCCACCCTCATTGATCTCAGTCCTTAGAGCTCCAAATGCCACCTCGACATTCCCTCCTCGTCGCTCTACTCGTCCTCCCCGCCCTCCCTTTTGCATCCGCCGGAACCCGTCCAGCCTACTCAATCCCCTGGAAAGAATGGCAATCCCTCAACACCTCCGTCCACGGCCGTCTCCACATCGAAACTCCCCTCGGAGCACCCTGCTACCACTCCCTCAACGGCAATCCCCAGTCTCCAGACCCCGACGCATGTGCCATACTTCAACAAAATCGGCGAAATCCCATCTTCGCATCCTCCCAGCCAGGAGCATATCAGAATTATAATTGGGGCACATGTCAAGAGACAGCACAGGGTTGTCCTTTACCGATAAGCCGAGAGGCGAATGGGACCGCGGGACCTGACGCGATATGTTTCCAGGGGAGTGTGCCGAGCTTCTACGTCGACATCAGAAGCGTGGAAGATATCCAGAAAACGCTCATCTGGGCTGGTAAAACGGGCGTTAGGTTGGTAGTGAAGAACACAGGACATGATTATGCAGGGCGGTCGAGTATGCCTCATTCCTTGCAGATATGGACGCATAATTTGCGGCCGGAGCCTGTCATGACAGAGGATTTTAAGCCTGAGGGATGTAGAGAGGGAGTAGGCAAGACAGTCACCGTAGGAGCCGGTCAACAATTCCACGACCTCTATTCATGGGCCGAAGAGAATGGCGTACATGTCGTCGGCGGTACTGCACCAACAGTCGGTATGACGGGCGGATGGATCGCGGGAGGAGGGTTTGGACCGCTGAGTGTAACGAAAGGATTGGGAGTGGATAATGTACAGGAGATGAAAGTTGTGTTGCCAGATGGGAGATATCTGACTGCGAATCGATGTCGGAATACGGAGCTGTTCTTTGCGTTGAGAGGCGGTGGAGGTGGGACGTTTGGGGTTGTGACAGAGATGACCACGAGAGTTTGGCCGGTGACGGAGATGGAGGTTCGTTCCCAGTTGCTCTGTCAGCTTGGGATCTTTGCTGACTGCTTGATGTAGTACGCGGGATTCACGTTTGGCCTCATGTCACCAAAAGAAGCTCGTCGATCCATCGAGATCCTTGTCGACAACGCTGAGCGATGGGCGAAGGAAGGTTGGGGAGGGTACGCCGTTCCGAGTACTTCAAGAAACGCCACTCCGTTCATGATCCTCATGCGTCCTGGCAGCAGTATCCGGGAGGCAGAAGACTCCATGCAGCCAATGAGGGACTTCGTCGATTCTCTCGAGCATCCTGGTGCCGGAAACGATATTGGTTTGTCCTCCAATGTCTACAAAATCTTCAACACGCCGGAGTTTGAGCTGCTCAATCCCGTTGGAAACAACGAAGAGCTCGGAACAGGAGGCTTTGCCGTCAGCGGGCGTATCATTCCTCGGGCGAACTTCAATTCCTCATCCTCTCGCGGTGATCTGGTGGATGCTCTGTTCGATCTAATGCAAACCGGCGTACAAGACGATATCGACCACACGTTCTCCCTCTTCATCAACATTGTTGCTCCAGCCTTTTATAATCTTTCCACCTCCGATCATCCAGGTGGTCCTGGCGAAGCTTCCATCCATCCAGCCTGGCGCTCCGCTCTCTGGGATGTCATCCATACGCGCACCTGGACTCGCCACACGACCTCTCCCGAGTACGTGAACTTCAAATTCCAAGACAGCCACAGCGCCATCCAGCCTTTGAAGGAATTGACTCCAGAAGGTTGTGGAAGTGTGAGTGCTCCGGATGTGCTCGAGGAAAACTGGTCGGAGACGTTCTGGGGGAGACGCAATTATGAGAGATTGTTGAAGGTCAAGAACGCGGTGGACCCTTCTGGTGTTCTGTCTTGTCATGGATGTATTGGCTTCGATCGGAGCAGCAAGGCGTTTGATTGTGTGCCGAAGCTGGAGGAGGTAGAGGAGGGAGAGGCTTCTGTGATGGTGGTGGAGGCAGAGGAGGAGGTTGGGCAGAGGATCCTAGCGGAGCCGAAGTTGGATCTAAGGAAATAGGGCGGTCAGCATAGCAAGATAGCATCATAGTCCTAGCAATTGACTCACGAGAGCGCTCTGCTTCACGCCTCATCAGCTCACCATACACTGCCTTTGTCGGCAGATGCGGAGGAGGGAGGTGGGTTGCCGGAGCCTGATGGCGGAAGAGGTATCCTATCTTGACCTGTCCGCAAATCGCTGGCGGCGGATGGAGAGGTGGAGGCGAAGCCTGCTGCCGTGGTGTTTCGTTCGAGTGCGGAAGGGGCATTGCGAGGAATCGGTTTACCTGCGGTCGGTGGTGGTGTTGATGGTGTCTGAGTGCAAATGTGAGCGGCAAACTTGGAAACAACGCCCGTAGAGCGATGCCAACAGGCTGTAGGATTAAGGCAATGCGAGTGGTCCTTTTGCCAAGTCGTAAAGCGTGCGCTGATGATGTTGCCGCTGCTTTTGCTGCCAATGGCTCCTCGCCGTTGGTCGCTGGCTCTGCTGAGTCTGCTCTGCTGCAGTCTGCCACGGCGGTGAGGTCGCTGCAGCCCTCGGACGCAATATGGATGCCAAAGGACGCAGCAAATGATAAGAGAATGCTATGCTGACCTTCTGACGCTTCCTGACAAGCTCCGCCGCCTGTTCTCGTCGACCTATGCTGCCTCAATTGCCCGCTGATATGGCATGTTTGATCGAAGCCGTCAACAGAAGAAAGAGGTCCGTGCCCCGTTCTGGAATATGCGATACTGGGCAGACTGCCCGGAAGTACTTAAGTAACGCCCCTCCCCCCAAATTCCAACTTTTCTTTCCTTTCTTCTTCAGCCAATCTGGACTGGACCCCGACCCCGACCCCGACCCCGACGCCGCCGCCTGCCTGCCGTTGCCATCTGCCAGCGCCACGACGACGACAATGACAACGACAACGACGACGACGACACCGGAGCCTGGAGCCTGGAGCCCGGAGCCTGGACTGGTGACCGTGGTGCCCAGCAAGCTTTTGTTCGATGATACATGAACTTGAGCATTGGAGTACAGCGGTAGATCAACGTACCCTTTCAAAGAACGTGTTGCTCTCATTGCATTCGCGTTCGAACATACGGGGGGTTACATCCCATTATCTTTTCATCATGTCTTTCGCCATTGGCGTCTGCTCGGAGAAGAGTCTCTCGTCGTTGCCGTAGTTGTTGCTGTGATGTCCTTGTCCTCCGTGATCCGTCTTCGTGTCTGTGGGTGTGGTTGTTTGCCGGTCGCGTAAGAGGTGTTGGCAGAACGCGCTCGCAGAGTCCAACGGCATCACGAATTGCAGCAGCAACAACTGTATCATCGATTGAAAGCAGCCTCTTTGCTATTCCTTGCCGCAATCAATCACTGTTGTTCTTGTACAAGCGCCCGCCGTAGCCTGCCTCTCGTCGCCGCTGCCTCCGACGCCGCGCATAGAAAGGTCGTGCGCCATACCACCACCATCCCAGGCGCAGAGACTTCGGCAAGAAGAGCCCTCTCCCGCTAGCGAAACCCCGTTGATCATCTACGGTACGTACGTCCCCAGCAATAAACGAGAGACGATAGCAACCTGCGAGCGAGGGAGCCACGCCCAAGAGCTTCCTGGACCGAAGACACCACCAAGGCTTCATAGGCACATTCCTGCTCTGCACTTGGACAGCTGGAAGAGGGGGGTTGGACACCATAGAGCGATCTAGATATGGTATTCGGTGCACCAGCGAGCATGGCTCACACCACCGGCACCTCATGTTGAGACTTTTGGACACAACACGGAGCTAAGGACCAGACCCGGTAGCTTCAACATGAGCGAGCGCAACCATGACATCCAGCGGGCATACGCGACGAGGGCGAAAGCCTCAGGAGACGGAATGAGGACACAAGCAAGAGCCGTGTACAGCGCTAACTTTGGCCTCAGCAAGACCAGCGTGAAGATGGCTCGCGGCCGCGGGCGCCAGCAAACATCTTCTCTCGTGAGCATATCCTCTCACGGAAGACCCGGTATACCATAGCATTGACGAGAAATTCGTAGCCCACAAGACCTTCCAAGCCATTCGAAGGCCCAGCGAGGCGCCTGAAGGCGCACCAGCCTCACGAGGCATTGGTGGTGGTGGTGGAGCCAGCTCACCACACCGCCGACGAGCGCAACAATGGCTGTAGGTGTCTGCCGTTCTCTTGGGCAGCTCTGAAGAGACTTCTTGGGCTACGGCCATGATAGCAAAGCCCTGCGTGCGAGAGCAGCGGCGTGTCGATGAGACAGGTAAGTCCAGATGATGCCAATCGGCGAGCATTATGGTAAGGAGAGAGAGTCCCACTCCCAATCGCGACACTCCTCCGGAATGGTCTCAATCCATAACACTTCGGCCGAGCGGTCAACTGCTGAGCTGGCGCTGGCAGAAGATGGCAACGTTGTGGAGAGCAATGAGCAGTGGTTGATGTTGTCTCAAGCCCAGTCTCCCCGGCCAAAGGCTTCCATTCTGAGCCATTAGTGACCGAAGATGGCAGCATTCGGGAGACCATGCGGCAGCATTCGGGAGACCATGCGGCAGCAGTCGCTATTGTCTCAAGCCCGCGCGATCCAGCTAAGCTGTTATGTTCCGAGCCGACACTGACTGAAGATGGCAGCATGCTGGAGACTGAGCAGCGGTTGCTCTTTGAGGACTGACGACGTTCTCGATCCCAAGGACATTGGCTCTGGTCATAAGTGCACATTCCGTGCAACCAAAGGGTTAAGCAAAGATGAGAGGTCGGTAAGCAAAGCCTGAAGTCCCAAGCCCAGTCTCCCGGCCAAATTCAAGAAGACATATCGCTGCAGACCATCTGCAGATCCTGGGAATGCGGAACATGAAGAAGAGGCTCCCGCGAGCGCAGGGAGCGCGTCTTCTGCTCAAGCTGGGGACGACCTCCGACTTTTGTGCGTTCAGCAAGTGGATTGTAATTCTTCATATATCTTTCTCTCAGCCTGGCACGGATATCTGATGGAAGTCATTGTCCGGATATACGCAGATCGCTCGGGTCGCCAAAAGTGCCTGCTCTTTCAGATCTCCTCCCTCGCTTTTCCAAAATCAGTGGGCTCAGAGGGGTAGCGGCCTCAGCTCGATGCCGACTCTGGTGCCAGCCTTTCAGAACTGTGCTGGGCTGTTGTGCCAGTGTTGTTGTTTCCACTATCGTCACCGCCAGTCAGAAGCTCCTCGACGCCGTTGAGCGACTGTCGTCCTCCAGGCGCGTTGTCAAACGCAATCGATGTGCTGTTGACCAGGCTATGATAGCTGCCACAAAGAGATAGAGGTCTAGATCGCTAACCAACATTGCTCAGGATCTTCGAGGTCGGCGATTCGCTGACACGATGTGCTCGCTTCGACCTGGAACGTCGGGGGCGCGTTTGTGATGGCGGTGGCGCACCGATGGGAGTCTGTGCTCGTCAATAGAGAAAAAGTGGGCAGACAGCCAGCTAGTCTTCTCGCCTATGTCTGTCCTCTGCTCATGATGAGGGCGATGCTGTGCAGAGCGGCTCGACTCCCGGCCCGTCAACAAGCGGGAGTTGTGAGTTGCAAAAACCTACCAGTGTACTCACCGTCTGCCAGATACCGCCACAGTGGGACAGTTCTCATTGACATGTGTCCAGGCGCATGTCTCAGTGGTCCAGAGACCAATGCTATGGGTTTCATTGCGCACAGCGGGATCCACGTGCTGCTGGCGGTGCAGGCAAGCGTCAGGCGCTGGAAAGGGCATTGCTCCTTCGGTTTGTGGCTCGGCCAACGGCCTCGCTCGCTGCGCGAGGGGATGAGCGAGCAGTCGAGGATCAAAATTGTCTGCTGATCGCTGTGGTGTCGAGAAGGGACTGTTCGTTGGAGGAAAGGGAGGAGGTGAGGTGGGGAGATTTGGCCGCGGCAGCGGCGACGAGCTCAGTCTTGGCAAGCACCCCATCCTTCGCCTCGCGACTGCACTCTTCTTCCTCAGCGGCGACATTGTTAGTGGCAATGAAACGCTAGCCATGATTCTGAATTCTGCTAGGCCTGTGATCCCTTCTGGGTGAGAGTGTCAGATCATGTCCACTGCCGTAGCCTTGATCAACAGCAGGCGGCGCAATTCTCCCAGTCCTCGGCCTCAGTCAAGGCCTGAGTGAGATGGAATGCACAGCAACTCCCTTGTCAACACGCTTTGAATGACGGCCCCGAAAAGCGCCGCGCACACGTTTCGTAGCACCAGGTTGGACGATTAGGTCGTGCAACCATGGCTGAAGAGCTTCGCAGACAGCTTGTCTACTGAAGAGCTCAACTGTGCCAACGAGGCTTCAATACGAATGGACGCCAGCAGACGAGGCTTCACGCTGTGCGCCCCCTACCTAGAGGGCAAAGCATCTCTTGTCCGGGCTCATATAGGGCGCGAAATGCCCCCAGGTCTCTGCACTATCGCAGCCTTGCTAACGTAGCTTTTCTAACTCACATCTACATCATGGCCACTAAGCCCGAGGCAGAGATCCGCATTGCAGAAGACCCCAACAGCGGGCACAGTGTCCCGACTAGGTATCAGGGAACCGATACCGATCGATACGATATGAGTGTCCTGGGAAAGAAGCAGGTCCTTAGACGACAGTTTGGCTTCTTTACCATGCTCGGATTCGCCAGCACAGTCATGGTCGCATGGGAATTCGTACTAGTCGTTGGGCCATTTACTCTGGTTGATGGCGGAAAGCCCGCCTTGTTCTGGGGAATCATCTTGTCCCCAATAGTCTCGATGCCTGTCTACGCAAGTTTGGCAGAAGTCGCCTCGATGAGTCCCACCGCAGGAGGTAAGGATGCATGGCCTTCGCGCAAAGGACGCTCAAAGCTGATCTTCGTCGAAGGTCAATATCACTGGGTATCTGAGTTGGCTCCTCTCAAGTATCAGAAGGCCATGTCGTACGCCACGGGCTGGCTCATAACTCTGGGATGGCAAGCTTTTCTCTGTACTTGCACATTCTCGGTAGTCAGTCTCATCCACCAAGCCTCGCCATTAAACTTGATAGCTGATGGAACTCCACTTCTAGGCTTCTTTTACGCTTGGTCTCGCGGCCTTAGGATCACCGACATACATTATTCAGCCCTGGCACCAGACTCTATTGACTATCTGTCTGGCCGTCTGCTGCGCCCTGTTCAACATTCTCTGCGCCTCCCAACTGTCCATCATGGAAGCGATCGTTTTCGTTCTTCACGCATTGGGCGTCTTTGTCATCGCAATCCCTCTCTGGGTGATGGGACCGGCCGCGGATGCACACGAGACGATATTGGAGTTCACAAACGAGGGCGGGTGGCACAACGACGGTCTGGCTGCAATTATTGGGATGGTATGGATGATTGGCATGCTCTTCGTAAGTCCTTATGAGCCTGCTACTGTCTTATGATCACTATGCTTACGATCTCTAAGGGGTATGACTGCAGCGTCCATATGTCTGAAGAGACTATTGACGCGTCTCGTACTGTACCCCAAGTCGTGATCTGGGCCGTTATCACCAATGCCGCCATGATGCTCGTAGCCGGCATCACATTCGTCTTCTATCTCGGCGACATCGACAGCATTCTCAACCCTTCGACTGGGCAGCCTGCGATTCAAGTCGTGCACAATGCCACTCAAAATGTCCCCGGGACGAGCGCCATAATTGCTGTTGTAATTGTGGTGCTTTTATCGGCCTGCATTGGACAAGTGGCGACTTCGTCGAGGCAGCTTTGGTCCTTTGCGCGGGACAGAGGTATCTATCACTTCTCAATCCGTCCCTTTTGCCACACTGACACTCCCTTGCGCAGGCTTCCCCTTCTCCTCTTGGCTTTCCAAAGTCTCACCAACCCGAAACGTCCCGGTCAACGCAATAGTCGTCTCGACCGCAATCACCACGGTACTATCGCTCATCAACCTTGGCTCGTATACCGCCCTCAACGCCTTCAGCTCCCTTGGCACAATCTCCATCCTCAGCTCGTATACACTCACCATTGGCTGTCTAATATGGCGACGCTTGTATGGAAAGCCGCTGCCTGCAAGAAGATGGTCGTTGGGACGACATGGACTGGCAATCAATATTGTTTCTATCTTCCTCACCATTCCCTTGACGTTCTTTTATGCCTGGCCCTTATACTATCCGGTTTCGACGGAGACGATGTGAGTGATCATGAGACTATATGAGACCCGTCCATAGAGGCTAATGTGATCCGATAGGAACTGGTCATCAGCTATGTTCGGCGGTGTGCTGCTCATTGCGGCTGTTTATTACGTGTTCAAAGGGAGACATGATTACGCTGGACCTGTGGTGCTGGTCAAGCGCGATGAATGATCTAGTGAGACAAGGGCAATGACGCTTCGACATGAAGCGCCGACTGTCAATCTAGCACAATGCGGGTTCAGTTGCTCAAGGCAACAGAGCTCTCATTCCTGAAGTCTGTGCGTTTCCTCAATGCATAGCCTCTCGCTTACGCCTACGCTAAGCTCAAGTCGATGAGGTGATCAAGGTATGTCTGATTTTTCGATTCAACACTCTTTCTATGGAGGAAGCTCAACCACAAACCTTGTCACTCGCGGGCGAGAGGTCAGGTCACGAACCATAGGCAGCGCTCAGGTTTTGACAAGCTTGAGCACTAACCGAATGCTGCTCCCATCCTTGTTTGAAAAACCCCAAGCATGATCATCCTCCTGTTTCCGCCGATCCTGAATACCAAGCATGGCTCTTTCTTCGCTAGCCTTCTCACCACATCCTGTCCTCCTTTGATGGCGGAGGAAGGCTGATCGCACGACGCGAGCTCTCCGGAACACATGCTTCAATAAGCGGATTCTTGCCGCGGAGTGAGCTCAACTTAGGAGAGGGCGCTTCGAAACTTCGCTTCCCATCGTTGATGGCAGACTCCAGAAAGCGATTCTCTTGTTCCAGACGCTGGATGACACTGCGAGGAACCACTCGAAGTCCACCTCTCGTGAGTTCATACACGAAACGGACAAGCCCCTGCAGGCCTGCGTAGTTGACAGGACGATCTCCGGCAGCCCTTGGCATTGATGCCTCTGGAGCAAGTCCGCCATCCTGCACTTCCTCGAGTTTCCGCTTGAGAACAAAAACTTGATTTTCCAGCTCGTGAAGAACAGCGAACGGCACGAGGACGAGCTCGCCGTTACTGAGGTTGATGACGGTGCAAGCAAGCTGCGCGAACACCGGATCCGAAGCATCGTATCTCGTGGGAGCGATCGCGGGGAGATTGACGCCAATGTTGATTTCCACGAGAGGTGGGCTGTCGTCGAGTGGCCGGTGATTCTTCGGACGTCGCATCACTCCTCCGACAGGAACATCTACTCGAGCGGCTCCATAATCCTCCTCTTCTCCATCCTCGCCGGTCAAGTCTATGATGTTGCTTGTCGTCCCGACGCCGAAGTCGCTCTGCAAATTTGCGAGACGTCCTGCTTGCTTCTCCTGCGCCGGCGAATCTCCTCCCTCGAGACCTTGGGCGCTCGCAACCTCCTCCACACTATCAGAGACAGGCCTTTTGGGCAAGACCGTTCTCAGAAAAGCATTCGCCGCCTCAATACCCGCCGGTCCGGGGCTCTGAGGCTTCGGCTTCGTCTTTTTGCTTCGTGCCGTCTTGTTGACCCTGGCAGCTTCCTTGCCAGCCTTGGAATACTTTCCAGTCCTCCCGCGTCGACCCACGCCTTCCATCTTGTTCATATGATAAAAGTCCACGAGCACCAAAATCCGCTGCTTCGCTTTCGCCAAGTCCCTCTCGAATCCTTCTGGCCCGGGATACACATGCTCCCCCTCCTTCCAGCGAGCGCCGGTCAACATCTCTTCAAACCTCTCATTCATCTCACCAACCCTCTTCCAGAATACCGCGCGATGCGCTCCATCGGCATCGAAAGTCTTGAAGTCCTGGCCTATGAGCGGCTGACCATCGTAGTCGGCTTGTTGAGCGAGAGACCAGGCTGTTTTGCGCAAGTCGTCGAGCTCCGAGGCGGTGCAGAAGAAGATGTGGCAGAGGTGTTTGTTGCTGAAGACGACGCCGCGGTTCTTTGGTTGGTCGGGTGGCGGAGGAGAGGATGGGCCAGGAGTGGAGAGCAGTTCCTCGTTCTCGAAGGTGGTGGTTGAAGCAGCGCTAGGCGGGTTGGCGGTTGGAGGCGTCAAGGAGACGCCAGTAGATTCGACGACAGAGACTGAGTTGGCCGGTATGTCCATTTCCATGTCCATGCCGTCTGCGTCCGGTTGCAGCGCCGTGCCAGACGAAGTATTCATCACATCGATGTCGGCGCTAGCAGGCGCGATATCGACCGACACGCCTATGCCATGTGAGTCGAGGTGCGGCGCAGTTTCAGAGAAATCCTCCATGTCAACTGTCGGCGCAGTAAGCGCTGTGTCCATAGTATCCAACCCCATGAAGAGACTTCCTTGGTTGTGTAGGTGATCCAAGTCAGAACTGGAAGGGAGGTGTTTCTTTCAGAGGTCGAGGAGCGGAAAGGAAAACTCCGCCTGATTGTAATTCAGAAATTATACAGAGATTTCGTCTTGCTATTGTCGCCAATTGTAGCTGCTGCATGTGAGCGACGCACGGACTCGACAAGTGAATGAGCAGCGTGTAAAACCCGTTTCGCAGGGCAATAGTCAGGGCCTCAAGTACCCCTATTGTCAGTTCAGCTAGTCACAGTGCACACCGTCTCCATCGCCACCAGCCTGTTTGCGTCTGCTGTCTGCCATGAGTGTGGTATGGCTAGTGGGGAAAGAAACGAGATTCCACATGTATTTTCTTCTTCTAATTATCAGTCTTACCGGCACACGTCTCACGCAGCTTCTATCCCTTAAGCCGCAGCACATGCCGTGCATTCAATACGCCACATGCACTCAGATGCCGTAAATAAAGCGCCCCATCACATCCAAGATCGTAGCTCTTCATATCATCTCCCCATCTCTTCATCTCAAGTGTGCTCCCATCATGCCCTCCATATCGTCCTCTCCTTCATGTCGCAAACCCTCGAGGTACTTCTCCGCCGTAGCACCAGTCAGCGAGCCGATGCTGAAGGGACCACCGGCATCTGGCATCGGGACATCTGCTGGTGCAATCTCGCCCAAGGGAGTTCGGCGCCGCCCCATTGCTCGCTGCTGCTGTTGGTGCGCCAGTCTCGCCTGCTCTTCCTGTTCCCCCTGCTGCTGCGCAAACCACGCTCGGCGCGCATTCATCTCCCGCTTCATGCGCTGCCAGTATTCGAAGAGTGGTTCAACATGATCGAAGAGGTCGCCGAGTGTCATGCCGTCCACGACTGCCGTGGCGTGTGGCGCGTTGACGCCGAAGTCATGGCGGACAACGGCGATGAAGCCGTATTTACTTCGGTCGTCATTGGCATTGATCTTGATGCGCCGCCAGGATCCAGTTGTGTCGCCGGTCTCGCGCGCGTGGTGCCACGCCTTGTCGATCTTCCACCCAAAGTCGACGATAAGTTGACGTAGGATGATTTCTGGCATTTGGCTACGCCATTTCGTTTGGTTGATCAGGGCGGTCGGGAGAGTCATGCGATCTCGTAGGTCCTTGGAGCTCTGGAGGGCATGCTGCCAGGTGCGACAGACGCGTTGTAGAGGGTAGAGAGCGATTCGAGGTGCTCGAGCGCTGGTGTCTTGGACGGAGTCGCCGACTTGCAGGAGGATGTTTTCGACGACTTCTGGAATAGCGAGTGCGCGGTCCATGGCGGAAGCAGACGCTGAGACGTGTTAGTAGTTGTCAACGGCTTTTGTTCTACAGCGAGCCTTACATGTAGAGGGCGGTGCAGTAGGCATCACTGGAGCGGCCAAGACCGGTTGCATTGGCGAGGGCGTAGGTGGGGACGAGGGTTCGGGAGAGGACGAGCTGAAGGCGCGCTTTAGAGCTGCGAGAGGGCCGTAGGAGAGCATGTCCGTGTTCGGTGGTGATGTGCGTGGATGAGCAGGTGTTGTATGTGCTAGTGGTTGATGTGCTTGTCGAGGTTCGCCAGAATCTGTCGCCGACATATCACCTGAGACTTGTTAGCGACAGGGTCTGTGTAAAGCAGCAGCATGTGCATTACCTTGCCCATGTGGGCAGGTGAAGGTGAATTCGAAGTCGCCAATGGGCGTACTGCTCTCGAGTGCCGCCATACGGAAATGCAATGTGCGATGTTGTTGTGTTGAAGTGGTGAGGTAGAAGAGCAGCTGCCCTTTCAATAGCCGAAGCGATGATCGACGCTGATCGACGCGGGAGCGGGTTCGGGCCGAGCAAGGTTCCTTGGGTAAGTGAAGTTGAAGCCCAAGGCAACTCGAGTGCTGCTCAGGCTCCCTTCAGGCTTCATTATCAGTCTTTGACCTCGAACTCGAACGATGCCTTTGAAATGATGGTGGGCCACCAGGTTTCCACCGTCTGCACAATTTGCTGCTTGAATATCACGCGCTCCATCTCGAGGGCCTTCCGGCTGCTCGTTGCCGCAAACGGCTGCCACAGCCAGGGGTCAAGTTTCTCCACTGAAGAAACGAGTTGAAGCTCTTTCAGTTGAGCAAGGTTGGAAAGGAGCTCCTCGTTAAGCCCCGTCGTGTCGATCGGGACCACGTCCCAGTCTTCTACCTCCATCTCCCAGTTCCCACCAACTCGTGGCTCGGCAGACGGGCAGGCTATCCATTTCATGTCCAACCGCAGTCTTGTGATGCACTGTCTTCTGTCGGAGTCTATGCGTTCGATGAAGCCAACCAGCGAAGGCGGCGTCTGGAAGTATAGCACGTTGCATGCGTAGTAGGCTTCGATGCTGGCAAAGTAAAAGGCCCTTGATGTCAGGAAGATGTTGAGAACGTCAGAGGATCGCACTCGTTGCGTTTTAGCTGTGTGAGAGCTGTTCCGTAGCATCTTGATCTCGTTCCGCCACTTGCGGGACAAGCGAGAGTGCAGCAATACAGGCTCGTCTTTAGCGAGTACGAAGCCCAGGATGTGTACCAAGATCTCGTTTGGGAACCGCAATAGGAGCCATTGCTGGTTGTGTTCTGCTGCCTCTCTCGTGATGGGCTCGACCGGTTTGCTGACGCTCTTTGCTCGCCCGTCGCCTTCTGGACCCGGCACAGATTTCTTCCTCTTTAGCGATGCTCTCTTCTGCTTTTGCGATGTCTTGCGGGCGGAAGGCATGGTGTCGGCGATTTCGGTGGATGGTGGACGGTTGATGGGGTGTCATCCAGCACGTCTGCACGATGTAGCACCTACATGATATACAAACTCTACAACAATAGGCAGCATTGTGGCTGGGAGAAAGCTTTGGAAGCTCACTTGGTAGAGGCCTCAGGACAGAGCTATCCTGGCTGTGAAGGTAAATAAAGCTGGCATTCACCCTTGGCACAGCTGTGGGGCCAAAGCAATCGCGACTGCATCTTGCCTCTCCTGCTGCCTCCCAATTCACCTCCATCACGAACACTCGCACACACATCTTCCGTCAGCCATGGTTCAGCATCCTCACAGCGATGCAGAGTCTGAAGAGTGATGAGCTCTGCGATGCCAGGTGTAACGTGTTGAGGGAGCAGAGATTTAGGAGTGATGCTCCTTCCGCAACTCCTCTAAGCTCTCAGGAGCTTTCCAAGTGTAGAAGGTAGGTCGGAAAGCTTCACGGTGCATGTCTACGGCGGGACGCCTCTTTATCAGTACCTCTGATTTCTACTACTTCACAATCACTTCAGCGAACACGACTCATCAACGCCCACCTCCAACGACTTCCGCCAGCGACCGCCATCACGAATACAATGGCACTGATCCTCATCTCCGCGACGCCATCGCCCTTTGCCCGCATGAACCGCATCGCCCTCCTCGAGAAGCAAATCCCCTTCACAATCAAGAACGAAGTCCCCTGGCATTCAACATCCGAAACGCCGCAACACAACCCCCTCGAAAAGCTGCCAATCCTCCTCTTCGATGATGGCCGCGAGCCCGTCTACGATAGCGCACACATCCAAGAATACATCGTACAGAAATATGCAGACAAGCCTCCTCGCCTCCTCACAGGCGACATCGACGCGGATCTGAAAGCGCGGCAAATACTCGTCCTAAGTGAAGGGATCCTTGATGCGTTCGTCCTGGCGTTTTGGGAGAGTCAGAGAGGTGTGGATAAGCAAAATGAGCTCTGGGCGGCACGCCAGAATCGCAAGATCGACGGCGGTCTGAAAGCGTTCGAAGAGCTGGCTAAGAAGAGACCGAGCGGGGATGACTATCTGTTAGGTGGGCAATTGACGATTGCGGATATCGCGGTCTGTTGTACGGTGACGCAGATTGACTTCACAAAGGTAAGGCCAGATTGGAGGGAGAAGTATCCAAATTTGAAGGCGTATTGGGAGAAGTTGGAGAAGAGGGAGAGTTTCGCAAGTACGGGTCCGGAGATGTTTGATTTGAAGCCTGAGACGGTTGTGTAATTTACGGCAATATCTCATCGTGGAGACTCATATACAAACCCCGTCCTTTCTATCCTCATCGAAGTTCAGTCGGTATGAAGAGGTTGCCTCCTTCACTTGGGGTGCGTCACATCCAGACGAGACACCCAGAAGTCGCCGTGGCTTCTTTAACCTTGTACGATCTCGTTGCCCACCTCCAGTACCCAGTCCTCACCACTCATCCCTAGTTCTGTCAAATAGGGCATTCTGTGACAGTGCTAATTCATACTCATGTTGACACCACAAGCTCATGCCAAGGCCAATCACAAGCTGCAGGTGGCTTAGGGTTACTTGGGGTAAGGAGGCGACGACAATGACATGGGTCCAATTGACTCCGGGGTAGTCGGTAATAAGTCTTCATGGCTGCAAATTAAAGGTTGTGGGTTTTGAGAGCGTTGTGGGGTGTGCGGGTTGAGGTATCTGCCCCGAGGCGAATTAGACATTTTTCCATATTCAGGGGATTTGGAGACGATGAGATGGGGTTGGTAGGTTAGCATGACACCTTTTGAACGAAAGCAGATCGAGAGAGGGAGATGACGAATGACGTACATGAACACAAATATGACAGCGAATAGATTAGGAGTGTCGATCATATGAAGCACTTCATACCGGGTCCTCGTATCCACGTCCTCGACATAATCATCTGTCTCCTTGCTCTCTGCTTCTTCATGTCCGTCCTGATATCATCACTCTCCCAGCTGGTGTTCTGTATTCGAACAAGATCCATTTCCGTCTTCGCCTACATTGCTGATCTGACATCGCCGCATCGCATGTCCGGCTGGATGTCCGTCAACTGGCGCTGACAGTGCGTCAGTACGGGCTCATCGAAGCTGCGACTCACGGCAACTGTATCCGGACATGTTGAAATGCGGACCAATGTCGAGGGGTGCTGTCGGACGGTCCTGGAGGGGGTGAAAGGAGTGATTCGAGCGTAGGGATGTGTCGCGCTGCTAGCTGGCTTGAGATTGAGATCTACCTGGAGCGGATGATGTTGGTGCAGGTAGTGTACAAGCGATGATATGGCGGAGCCTGGTTCTGTAGATGGACAGCCGCTGTTGTTCAATTGCTTATGGTATGTTAGAATGCTCGTTTGTGCAGGAATTGCTCGGCCGTCTTCTTCTCCTCTTCCCTCCTTGTCCTCGCCGCTCTTTCCCCGCTCTCCTCTCTCATCCACCACGATCACCACCGCTGCCACCAACACCACCTCCTCCTCCTCCCGCTGGCGCCATGCTTGAACCTCAACCAGTCATGTGTTTGGCCCTGCTGACGTACTGTCATCGATATCAACCTGGAGTCTGAGAAGGTGGGGTAGGAGATTCGAATGCACCTACGGAATGTCGATATGAATGGCCGCTGTATGAATGGTCGGTATGAATGCCGCGGCAGTGATAATTCGTGCCGGGGGTAGTTCTGCTGGCCTGGATCCATAGAGAGGTATGTTCGTCAGCATATGGCTTGTCAAGTCAAGTTGGGAGAGCGCAGCATGAGCAGCCGAGCCCCTTTGTGAGACGGATGCAAGTGACGGTGTTTCGAGAAGAAAGGGCTGGACAACACCGAGGCAAGGACGAAAGGTACGTCTGTCACGGCCGCTTGAAGGGAGAAGCGTACGGATGTGTGTTGATACTGAGGTCCATCGTCAGCAGGGACACCCAGTGTATACAAGGCAGATGGTCAAAACTTACAAAATGGTGTTATGAAGGTCGATATGAGATGTGCTGCGATATGGAATGTGCTGCTTGGTCTTTGGGTCGCGGTATTGTTTTGCCATGCCAAAGTCGCTATCTGGTGGCAGAAGCGAATTAGCCTTGCGAGCACGAAAGGATTGCAGACCGACATCGAGTCGCGACAACGATCGAATCACTGCAAAGTCGCACGAAGCGAGACGTACAGAGTATGTTGAAGTCTGAACGTAGGCGATCGTCAGCGCGGTACCAATGAGTCCAGCCCGAGCGAAAGAACTTACATAATGTTATCGATGGATATCAGCAACGTGAAAGAAGAAGTACTGTTGTATGAATGTGGTATGGATGGTGTATGGTCGGTTGGGAGGGAGAGAAGAGTGGAGGAGAAGGACGGGGAAGAAGATGGCAAGGTCAAAACAAAAGAAAGCTAGTGCAGGAGCTACGAGGTTGCCATCTGTACTCTCCAGTGGTAAAGACGCGGGATGTGCATCGGTGAGGGGGGAGCGTATCAAACATAATAGCAAAAGTAGCTCAGTTCTCTCGCACTTACAACACGCACTGAGATGTTTGGACTTGCCTTCGATAGTGGGTTATATGGACAAGAGACTGAAAAACTGCAAGGCTCTCCGACGTCGGCATGACTTCTAAGCAATTGGGCGTCGCTCTCTCGAAGGCGCATTGTGCGTTCAACGAGGAAGAATCTACTGCAGACCGCTGTTATTAATTGCAGTCCTTCTGAGTGTACGGAGGTTGCAATTGAAGTCGAGGTGTTTGCAGGGAGCATGGGGAGTCAGGGTGAGGTCGGGAAGTCTTCGGCTTCCTCCGAGGGTCTGTGCCTGGCCGGCTCCTTCTCTCGCGACGCTTCACGCCTGCTCCTTGCCCACATACACCACATACATCAGCAACGCGCCTTCCCGAATAGATGCACAAAACACCATAATCAAGTCTATTGCGCCTTCCCAATCAGATACAGCCAGCCGCATCTCTCAAAAGCGGCTGGCGGCCGATTAATACCCCCGAGCGCCCTCCAGCACCTCGAAACACCACACCACACTCGAGACGCTTCTTCAACCACCAACACCGCAAACATGAGCTCCGCCGCGTCCTCTAGCAACGTAGTCGGCGTACACTACCGCGTCGGCAAGAAAATTGGGTACGTTCAACCTCCTGACCGCGCGCCATGGACATGCTGCTAACCACCACCGCAGCGAGGGCAGCTTCGGCGTCATCTTTGAGGGCACCAACCTCCTTAACAACACCCAAGTGGCTATCAAGTTTGAACCCAGAAAGAGCGATGCACCGCAACTGCGAGATGAGTACAGAACATACAAGATCTTGGTCGGATGCCGTAAGTCGGACCCATTGGCGGTGTACAGCCCGGCCTGTTCACACCGGCCCCCAACATCGACATGCGCTGACCTGATTGCAGCTGGAATCCCCAATGTCTACTACTTCGGCCAAGAAGGCCTTCACAACATCTTGGTCATTGGTAAGTCCAACCTCATCGCGCGGAGACCTCGCTGTCTTCAGGCCGCAACGTCATTTGTTTGTGCACGTGACTTCGAGACTGACGCTTGGACCTCACAGACCTCCTCGGACCATCACTCGAGGATCTCTTCGACCATTGCGGCCGCCGATTCACGATCAAGACCGTGGTAATGGTCGCTAAACAGATGCTCTCGCGAGTACAGACCATTCACGAGAAAAATCTCATCTACCGTGATATCAAGCCAGACAACTTCCTGATCGGCCGCCCAAACACCAAGGCCCAGAACGTTATCCACGTTGTCGACTTTGGCATGGCCAAACAATACCGCGATCCGAAGACGAAACAGCATATTCCCTACCGCGAACGCAAGTCGCTCTCAGGCACCGCGCGTTATATGAGCATCAACACGCATCTGGGAAGAGAACAGTCTCGACGCGATGACTTGGAGGCCCTCGGACATGTCTTTATGTATTTCCTGCGCGGCGGTCTACCATGGCAAGGCCTCAAGGCTGCAACCAACAAGCAGAAGTACGAGAAGATTGGCGAGAAGAAGCAGACGACCGCCATCAAGGATCTCTGCGAAGGATTCCCAGAGGAGTTCAACAAATACCTGTCCTACGTTAGAAACTTGGGCTTCGAGGACACACCAGACTACGACTATCTCCGCGACCTGTTCACCAAAGCTTTACAGAGCACTGGGGAGGTCGAAGATGGCGAATATGATTGGATGAAGCTCAACAATGGCAAGGGCTGGGACGTCCCTCAGCGCCCATCCGCAGCCGCAGGTCACCGCGAGCAAGGCAACCCTAGCAATGCCGACCTTCACCGCAACATGAACCGCGCATCGAACACACCTCAGATCGACAAGGAGAAGCCACTCCCAAGCAAGCCAGGTGCCGTGCGCCAGCCAAACGCGCAGCGATCTCAGCCAGGTCGTCGTCCACAGAACAGCGCCGATTTGGGAAAGCGCGGCAGCGGCCTTCAGCTCGAGACTCCAGACCACCGTAGCACGGCGGCTCAGTTCCAGAACAGCCGCGCCGACCTCACCCGCGGCGTCGGCTCGTCTGCCAACGCCAACACGCAAGGCCCATCAGCCAACGGCACTCCACCACGTGCTGCTCCACAACCACAGCCCGAACAAAAGGAGACAGTCGTCCAAAAGATCCTCAAGGTCCTCTGCTGCGGCTAGACTACGCAGCGAGAGAGTACACCAGCAGATAATCCGCCGGCAAGAATTATTACCGCAGCTACTACTGCTAGACCCCGACAGGTTTCGGCCTCCTCTGCTGCAGCAGAGATATCAGCACCAGCTACCAGAGCTGGACATACTCGGCAGTCTACTTGCACTGCAAATACTCGGCAGGCTACCCGCAATCGCATCCACATTGTCAGTACGGACGGCACCAACGACAGTGGCTTGAGCTCCTACCTACGTGGAGTCGCCAACGTTGACAATTTGCCGAGCCTTCGCGGGCCATCAGCTGCTCCAGCGCGCACGCCATTGCCACGGACCATGCGCCAGACGAAATCATCGCCGACGCGCGGACCACAGCCAGCGCGTAACCTGGGCAATCCAAGGCCACTGGTGATGAGGGACTTTAGCAATACCTTCCCGCGCATGGCTCCAAAGACGACCACCGTCAAGCTTGGCTGGCTTTGAGCATTTACGACACGCACCACCTAAGATTCATCATAATCGTTGCCATTCACTGCATTACACCAAAAGGCGTACCGGATGACGATCTGCAGCCTCAGCACGCGCCGAGAGGCTTCGCAACGTGCCTCACAGTACTTCGGCGCGGCTGCTTAATGTTTGATACCACTGGGACTGGGGCTCTGGATTTGTTTTATTGAAGCGCACGAAGCGTTATTGCATGTGCATTGCACGGAAGTTTGGGACAGAGCGAAGGAGTTTGGAACAGAGCCAGGAGTTTATTTGCATTTTGGAGGAATTTTGCGGTTGAGGCGAGAGGTTGAGATCCCCATTTTTGGGTTGAACTCCCTCGGGCTCCCACAATGTTGGTTGAGGAGGAGATGGGATGTCGTTGTTCCCCTTTTGAGGGTTGATTTCTTCGGCGCTTGGACTCGCAACTGAGGTGGAGGAGATGAGTGGTTGATGTTCCCCTTTTTAAGGGTTGATTTCTTCGGCACTCGGACTCGCAACTGAGGGGTGGAGGACGTTCACTTGTGATTTTTGGGACTGTTTTGTTTGTTGCGAGCATCGAGAGAGAATGGAACACGCGAAAGCTTTCTATTCTACACGGGGCTTCCCTGCTTTTCAGTCCCACTTCCGAACCTGCTAACATGCTAACCGTAACGGAGAAACAGACGAAGATTTCGAGGTGAGCATGCTATTCGTTTCGTTGCATCCCCGGTAGGATTCTATCCCACACAAGACCTCTCTGTCATTCGGTTCCACTTCCTAATATGCTAACTTGTTGACCATATAGAGGAAGAGATGAAAATTTGGAGGTAAGCATGCTATTCGTTTCGTTGCATCCCCGGTAGGTTTCTATCCCACACAAGACCTCTCTGTCATTCAGTTCCACTTCCTAATATGCTAACTTGTTGACCATATCGGAGAATGGATGGAGATTTGGAGGTGAGCATGATTTTCGTTTTTGTTGTATCTCCGGTGAACTGCTGACTTCTCTGCCTCTTGGTGCTACTTCTGAGTGCTCATAAAGGGTGAGCTCGTTGAGAGCTGATGTTCATGATGATGTTGAGGTGGGCTCGCGTGGTCTGGATCTCCAGGGTGGTTTTCACGTCTCTGCTTGTTGGGAGGACTTGCTACTGCTCTTGGATGGAGAGAGGGATGAGAGATGACTGACTGGGTGTAAGGTCGCGAAAGCTTAAGAAGAGGAGGGGAGCTGTAGTTGGGTTCGAGGGAACGGAAGGTACGTGGTTGGCACTTGTGGTGATTCTGATCCGTGATGCTAGGTATGCGAGGCGCAGTGAGCCATCTATGTACGTATGCTGCAGGACTAAAGCGCTGGGTATACTTAGGAACGTCTGTCGTTTGCGTCTGCCCAACTCGACTTGATTGCGATTGGCTGTCGCTCTCGAAGAAACAGATGTACTTTGGCCTGCCTGGCGACACCCCGGAGACTCAATAGGTCGTCGCTTCATGTAAGAGCTGTGTGAGACTTCAAAGAATAGCTGAATAGGTCTGCTGGAACGACAGGATACTTCGCTTTCACGTGGGACAGAGCACATAATGCTGGTGAGGATGAGAAGACACAGAGTGGAGATAAGGCGATGTCTAGATGGACATACCATTGCACACGCGCATGTGACGAGCTCTTGCATCCCAAGCTCGACGTCAGGAATAACATCGCGCTACAGACCCGGAACCAGGTGATCATCAAACGAACGACAGTGACTTTCTCCCAGAGTGGTACGCGTCGGCGTCTTTCCTGCACATCCAACATCCATGATCCGCAATCTCAACATCTGGAGCATCCCAGTTTGGCGGGCGCTTTAGACTTTGCTTATAGGCCCTATAGGAAATAGAAAGATCTGGACTAGGGAAGTTCCAATACGCTACTAGATTGAGTTGGCGGGGAGTCCTGGCTTCGAAACTGGGATGAAGCTTTGAAGAGCTGCAGGAACGGGCTACGGTGCGGCCGGAGAGGCTGTGTGTGGCTCCGTTGCTCGTGTGGTAGAGATTGGCTGTCTTTGCTGGTAAGGTGACATTGGAGAGATGAGTAACCATGTCCACCTCTCAATGCAATCACCTCTCAATGCAAGCGTCCGGCGCTACACCATTCTGAGCGTTTTCTGGTCGAGATAAAGGCTGCGGGAGGCATCCCGAAGACAGGGTAGACAGCGGCGAATACGATCATTACACGCTCCCTGAATCCTTCTCAAAAAGGCTTAGCGGTAGGCGCTTGCATTGAGAGGTGATTGCATTGAGAGGTGGACATGGTTACGACTCTGGAGGTCTTGATGAAGTGCGATGTCCGCACGACATAGGTGCTGGCTGCTATTTGATGAATGGCTCTTGATGAGTCGATTGGAGCCACGTGGGAAGGGCAGGAAATATGAGACATCTCAGCTGATCGGAGCCGTAAGCAGGACGTGGAAAACCGGTCTTCATCAACTTCGCAAGATCATTGCACTATACCGGTAGAGCATCCGATGGAGGTGTTGTTGAAGTTGTCGGAGATATCGCGGCGACGTGGCACGTATGAAAGGCACAGAACTTGCCTGTGACACTTGACAGATGAGCTTGGTGCCATCTAATGTCCTTGTTTCTGCACAGCTGACAAGAAGTCGGCTTCGTCCTTGGTCGGCTGTACGCGCCGTACATGTGTGGTCGGCTCGCAAGCAAACCTCCAGATTCAGAATCGGGAAAAATTGGACCTGCGATCAGCGTATTGCATCAACTCCGCGCCATGTATCGCCCTAAAGACACCCCGTTGTGAGTAGTTTGTATCTTCCCACCTGTTCGTGCAGTAGTCAGCACTGCAAGCGTGGAGGTAGGCTTCCAGAACAGTCGAACTGGAACTCGCCCTGTCACGGGCAGACATGAAAAGGAGGATTTCGTGTTTCGGTCGCAAGCCTTGCAGGGAACCGAGCTCTTATCGGTATCCTGGTTTGACAGCCTCATTGACCAGGAAGCAAGCTGATGGGATTGTAGAGGTTTTGCGGGCGACCTCTTTGCTGTCGCAATGCTTTGTCTGCGAGACCTGTTCGTGAGCATCTCGAAAAGCCGGTATTTCTTCGTGATGATGATGTGGAAAAGGAAGAGGTGGATTCGTACGGCAGAGTGGGAACCTTGCTCATAGCTACCGGGCCGACCGTTGCGGGAGGCTGTGAGAGACACAAAACGGAAGTCGGTCGTGGTAGCGTGGCGTGTTCCGAGTTCCCAATGTTTCGATGCGACCATAGAAGAGAAACACCACTTCATCTCACCATCTGCAGACCCGAGTCAATTCGTCCTGAGCAACACAGGAGGATTTTGTGCTGCATTCTTCACGCAGGCACCGCGCAGTGAGAATGCAGGAATCATCGTCTTGCGGTCAGCGATGTCACGCTCTCGTATTCAAAATCCCAGCGTTCGTCATCCGCGTTGCTTGAGGTCCACCGATGTGTCGGGAGGTAGCCCAAAGAGGTAGCGTAGAAAGTCTAAAATAGCATGCAACGCGGAAGCGCGTGCCCAGCTCAACCTTGCTTTGCTTGCATGTGGCGGACAGGCCTTTTCTGCCAGTCGCAGCCGCCTGGCCACGCTTGCTCTCACTCACATCCTCACCATCGCTCACTCTTGACACACGAGCTTGCTTGGAATCCTCGCTCGTTTTCACACTCGTTGACACTCTCACCTTGGACTACTCACTTCCGTAAATTCTTTGGACATATCATCACCTTACGGCAGGGTCTCTCGCCTTGCCCCTTTGAGCCTCAACAAAAAGGCCACGCCAGTAATTTAGACGACCGACGAATAGCGATCAGCGAGATCTTCGGCCTCGACTTTGAGTCTGCTGGGCTCCCTCGTCCCGGCGAATGACACCTCAAAACCCAGTCAACGCAGCAAACATGCTCTCTCTCTTTCTCGGCTTCGCGCAGATTCGCGCTGAAGAAATTCCAGACGGCATCATCCCCAAGAACAAGAGACAGGTCGTAGGAACAGGCGCTACAACGACCACCGAGGCTTCAAGCACCGTGGCTTCGACAACAGATACCCCGAGCACGACGTCTGCTGAGACGACAAGCGCTCAGCAGACGTCCGCACCTCCCACGACGACTGTAGCAGCGACAACGACGCCTACAACACAGGCAACGAGTCAGGCGACCTCACCGACGTCCGATAACGATACCTCGAGTGCGCAGTCAACGGCAGAGACCTCAGAGACCACACCCACATCTGCCTCAGCCAGGCAAACATCATCAAACATCCCCACGACCATCGACGTGGTCACCACGAACTCCGATGGCTCGACTGTGACATCAAGGATAGCAACCTCGACGCGAGTAGCAGCAAGCACCACTCCAACCAGCGATCTCGTGAATGTCGGCTCAACCACCATCAACCGATCCACACTGAAGTCCGACACCGTTATCACATCCGCCCTCGTCGCCTCCTCAACAGAAGCCTCAACATATACCTCCTTTTGGACTTCCGACGGAACAGCATACAGCTCCGTCATCACCACCCAACGAGTCGTGGCCTCCACAACCGGCTACGCCACCTCGACCATCTCTCCATCTCTCCAACACGGCGGCTCGTCCGGCAGCTCGCTCTCCGATTCAAGCAAGAAGATCATCGGCGGCGTAGTAGGCGGTGTCGGTGGAGCGATTCTCGTCGGCGGTCTGGCCATCGTGGCATGGAGGCTCTGGGGCAAGAAGAAGAGGCAGGCTGTGCCGCAGGACGATTTCATGGACTCGCAGAATGACAGTATCCATAAGGAGCAGCGTCAGTCCGGGTTGGAAAGATATCAGAATCCGGGCGGGTCGGTGAACACGGCTAGTAACTTCTAGACGCATCTCATCCAAAGACGTGATGGGTGGTAGAAGTCGCCTGGAGAGGTCATCGAGGCCTGCTTGCTTTTTGTGTCCCTGCAATTTCAGCGTAACGAATGGAACGGACGGTACATCATCATCAATCATCAAATGCATACATATATGGGTAATCGCCGAAGATTGGTGGATTTCCTTGGGTTTGCGGGGGAATATAGAGAGTGGGAATGTGTGTGGTGCATAGTATTTTGGGCGTTGAAGAAGAAAAGTATTGCTGTAATTTGATTCCCCTTGACCACAGGGAGGGAAGAAACTTGTCACGACGACACTCTGAGAATGGAATGGACTGGGATCCTTTTGTATAGACGTAGCGTAATACACTGAGAAGACTTACCTGATGGTGTGGTGTGCTTGTTTCTTTGGTCTTCTTGGGGATGTTTTGACGTGATGATGTCGAGCTGATGAGTGAGGCTTGCTGGCTGTTGACGATGATGAGCTATGTCTGCTGGTGTCGTGATGTGTTGCGAGAGAGACTAGGTGTTCGAAATATTTGTGTGTGTTGATGCTCAGGCATTGGAATGTGGCAGCTTTGAGTATCGACCACCATTTAGAGAAAGGACGTATGGCCGAACTCTTTCTCTTTTTCGTCTCTTAGACTGATGGATCTGTCTCCCGGTACTTTCGTCTTTTCGCACACAGATACGGGAGGTTGAAGACCTGCGTTCTCTTTCGCTGAATCTCAAGAGCCCCATCCGCGTCTCCGTTGTTGTTAGCGGGCCGAGAGCCTCTGAAGTCCCGCCAACTGGCATGCTCTTGTACCGGAGTAGCGAGCGCGAGGGTAAGCCACGACGGCGTTTGCGGTTGCGCTCCCTCTTGTTGCTGGTTCGTCTCGTGAGAGTAGGACGGGGACGAGAGTCCGAGTGCGGCCCATGGCACGTCGGAGGCTTTACTTGAGAATGTATGGTACGAAGGTTCGGGGTGGCAGCTCGGGAGTCTCGCCTCTGTGGAGTATCTGTTTCGCTCTTCTCGGTCTCGGGGATCGATGTGTCTGTTGGATCCGGACTGGATTGATGGGTTGAGGTTGCACTCGACAACTCGAGCGATTCCTCTGCTGCAGCGGCGGCGGCCCTTCTCGCACGTTGATCTTCGCTTCTCTTGGCCTGAAGATCTACCAGTCAGCTCAGCGGTAACGAAATTTTTCGAGACAGTGCATACCCTGCAGATCGCGCAGCGCAAGCCACCCTTTTTGAAAGAAGATAGAGGACGTGGTTGTCCGCACCAAGAGCAGCCTCTGACATCTGATGCTGCTTCTCCCGCTGGCCATTGGGTTCTCTATTCCTCGTAGCCTGGGCAAGACATGCCACCCACGTCGGACTCGAGAACAGGATGCTCCAGCATATTTGGTGTTGCGTTGATTGTCTTCGCCGCCTCCCTGCTCCTCCTTTCGTAACGTCTCGATGCCGCCTATGGAGTGATTAGCTGAGAGATTCACTCGCCAAGTATGAGAGATGCGTACTCTACATCTAGCGCATGTTCTCCAGTTTGGCTTGCCAGGATTCTCAAAGTCGGCAAGAGCGGCGTGATGCGGTGGTCTCTTGGTTGCGCACCACTGGCTGCCTGGTGGCGCTGCCATTGCGATACTGGAATATGATATTGCCGTCTGGAATATCACTGTGTTGTGGTGATGTGTCTGCAATAACGTGAGATGCGAAGAAAGCGCCGTTGAAGCAAAGCTGCGGGCCGTGCTCGGAACGATCCCGCAGCTTCATGTGAAAGTGCAGCCCGACCTCACCTCCTTCTCAACTTCTACGGAACTCTCCACCACGACAGCATTTAGCACTCGCGCATCGCGCATCGCGCTCGCTTTGCCACAGCTCGCAGAGACGCTGGCTTCTATTGAAATAATCGACCGCATCTTCCCCGACTGTGTTGGTGAGCTCTTCATGACCCAAGACCAGTGCATTCGCAAGAGGTCGCGCCGAGAGTCTCCGGATAGGAAAGCGGTACTCTGACACACTTTGTGATGGCCTGGATTGATATTTCTCGGCATTGGGCGTTGTTCAACACATCTACATGTTGGTCTCTTGGCTGGCATCCCGGCGCCATGGAAGATGATTCTGCGCTTTTAGAGAGAGCCATGTCCCAAGAGAGTCTTGATGGAACGAGATCTGATGATGTTCAAGCGTTTCTTGAGTCGCCAGGTCGGGTTGATCATTTGGCCTAGCTAAAGGCGCAGCCAGCACTCGGAAAGCTAAGAGCTAAGAGTATAGTCAGCCTTCGTTGCAGCAGCCTGTCAGTCTTTGCGACATGTGTTTGGAATAAACACATTCACAGACCATTACTCTTTTCTGCGGACAAAGTGTTCCCCAACGGCGAGTAACATCTCTTTGTCCGCCATTCATTCTCGTCGTAGACGCGCGGTAACCCGCCCGGATGACGCGCAATGAGCCCCTGAACGAAAAGCCAAACGTTGTGGCACGAAACGGGATCAAGGTACTCGATGTTTTGTCCTTTCGAGACGAAGTCGTCGCGGAAGATGGTCTGACAGAGATACACGAGCTCGGCATCATCAATGCCAGACACGTCGCAGGAATCCGTGGCATGGACTGCCAAGTGGGTGAAGGCTCATCCTCGTCCTCCGCGTCCCTGAGCTTCCAGAGCTCCTGGAGCGCGTTCGTGAACCCATCTGGGTCGAGTGATGCCAGATCCATCGGCTGGTATCCGACATGCTTTTGAAAGCATCTTTGGAGGTTATAACTAGCTGTCTGTTTTGTTCAGGATTGCACCTCAGACGTAACCTGCTTCGGCTGACCGCATAATCAGCTTCATCCGATTCGACTTAATGACATTGAACTCCCTGCTGGCTTCGTGTTGGCCAGCGATGACCTCGATCCACTGGCCTACAGATGAGGCAGTCAGATCATGAAATCCTAGAGCCCAAGCGCCTTGTGCAACACGACGGAAGCAAGAAAAAGACTTATCAGGATCCAAAAAACGGAATGCGTGAGTTGCCAGTCTAATACATAGGAAACATATCGCTGATCAATATTGCTTCTCGATTCGAATCCTTTCCCCACTCCGACGTACAGAACGGAACAAGTTGTGAGAGAAGAACAAAAACATGATTGCTTGGTCGAAGCAATTCTGATGTTGACGTCGGTGAGATTCGAACTCACGCTAATGGATTTTGTTAGTCTCTTATCGAACTGAAGACAACCTGCTTTGCTTACCCCTTTCGGACCGCCGGACGAATTGCATTAAAGCAAACTCCTTAAGACGGCGCCTTAGACCGCTCGGCCACAACGCCTTTTGATTTGATGAGAGGGAGGATCTGGAATCGAATATGATGACTAGCTTGAGAGCCAGAGAATGGCTGAGTCATTCTGTAGCGCGTCAGAGAGGACTCTGGCAAGAGATTGGAAGGTAAGAGCGAGATTAGCGGTCTGTGCGTGGCATATGAGGAAAATTTTGATAGTGTGGTGGGATTTCGGGAGCAGCCGCTGAGGACAACCAACTCGGAAAGTATTCAGGCACAATAGTCTTGCGGCAGCTTGGAGCGAGACTCTAGAGCACAGCATCAATCGGTTTTGAACTTGACAGGTTGTCCAATGCTGTGTTCCTCGTTGCTTGTTGCTGTCGTTCATTCACTTGGCAATTTTGCGCTAGTCCAAATGGGGAAGACTGCTGAATGCCAAGCCCTCGCCCTGTTGCACATCAGCCGAACGCAGTCAAGACCGGATGTCGTCAACAACCGGAGAGGTGGTGTCAACGAGCTCGTATAGATACAATTCGCGATTCAGAATGCGTTTGTCTTCTCTGAATTCTCCTCGATGGATGCCTGTGGTGGCAATCGAGCGCTCTGAAGTCGGAACGTACCCGACAATGGCCGTGGACTCATCTCGTCCAAACATTCTCATCTCGATGGAGCCTCTACGCGTCGCGTCTGACGGAATGCTGGACAAGCGGCGTTGAAGCACGTCGAAGGACGCCAGCTGTGCGCCTGCACACATTCCTGGAAACTTTCCTCATAGGCTCAAACAAGGAGACTGTCAATCCGAGGACGTTTTGTTCATCCACTGCGCTGTCAATCTGCCTCTTTGCGGATGAGTTGGGATTCGAAATGAGCGGCGCCGAGACCAACGAGAAGATTGCAAAGCCTGAAACAGCCACCTCCTGAAACGTGGCTCCGCTTGGCTTGGCAAAAACGACGTCGACTTCACCGCTTGAACTCCGGAGAGGCCACACATCACCAACAACTCGGAAGAAGTGGGCAAGCTCTCTCAAGCAGCCGCGTATCGGGACGAAGACATCGCAGCCGATGGAGTCGAAATCGAATATTCCAAAGAGCTGACGAAAGGCCTTGCGCCATCGCTTGTTCTGGCCAGCCATATTTGCTGGATATTTCGGATGTTCTGGAGGGCACGGCAGCACCTGTGCGAAGCCGGCCGAGATGTCTTCGGAGTATGACATTTCTTCTGCTTGAAACTCGGGGCTTCCGGGGTCTCGTCGAATCCGGCAGCAAAACATCACATCGGTATCTCAGAGATCTCAGCCCCGAGATCCTCGTCTCTTTGATTCCGAGCAGCGATATGGCCTGAGAGGCGACCGACGAGCATTTGGGGGAAGCGTCAACAGCTCACTGGAGATACGAGGACAATTCGGAGCTCATGCAATCAGCAGCCATCGTTTCGATCGCCCAATGCTTGGGCGACCTTACTACAATCAAGCCTTCATCCCCTGGTTGCATACCCGCTCTGCCAAGCAACTACTTACGAACACTTACCTTGGCGTTTGAGTCCCACAGACGAGGCTGCACGCTTTGATCAGAGAGGACACGCGCCCGCAATCCACATGATGATGATCGAGGAGGAGTGAGTGTGTCTGCTGACGGTCGTACATCACGCTCTCAAGTGGACGTGAGCGATGTAGGCGCAAACCCTTTCCTTTTTCCTTCTCGTTTAGCACACCAGTCGCGAATCGCAACCTGAGAGCTTTGAATGCATCGCGCTCGAAATGCTGTTGACTCTGCTCTTTCTTGTCCTCTTTCAATTTCCTACTCACGTCATTGCAGACTTCGGCTCTTTGAACAACTTTGAGGCGTACCAAGCTGGGCTCTGGGGCGATGAACCATGGCAGCGATATCTCTCGGACCCTGGAGTCTTCTCCCCGATCTTCGATGTAACGACATGGAACGCGACTGGAATTGACCAAACACCACATTTACTTATGAGTCTGGAGTACCAATCGCGAATGGGCCCGTACATATTCTCAAGCGAAGATTTGAGTCTCGTGTACACTAATCGCAGCTTTCCATTCGTCAACAACGTCCGAGTGCAGAAGTACAAGAACGAGGATGTACTCACCTTTTGGGCTGGCATGCAGGGGAAGGGACATGCTCAAGGCCACTGCATTGTTATGAACAAGAATTACGAAGTTTTGTTCGACATCACGACCACGAAATCCTTCAAAGCCGATGCCGACCTCCACGAGTGCGAGATCACACACGATAACACTGTGCTGTTCACCATTTACGAATCAACGTATCCTTACGATTTGTCTTCCGTGGGCGGAAAACAGAAAGATGTGCTGCTTGACAGCTGCTTTCAGGAGATCGACCTTGAGACCGGCGCTCTCGTATTTGAATGGCGAGCATCCCACCACTTCCACCCGACCGCATCTTACCATGCTTTCGAGCCTGTTACAAATGATGGATGGGATGCTTGGCACATCAACAGCCTCCAAAAGACCAAAGACGGAAATTACATTGTCGACCTACGACGGGCGCATACCGTTGCGCTGATCAACGGGACAGACGGCTGGCCGATCTGGGAAGTCGGAGGGAAAGGTAACGACTTCGAGGATCTCAATGGAGGACATGCCACGAGTTTCGCATGGCAACATCATACCCGATTTTTGGACGATGACCTGACCCAGCTGACGATGTTTGACAATCATCAGCTGGAATGGGAGCACCCGCTTGGTTGCGAGAGAAGCGCATGTTCGAGGGGAATCAGGCTCGAGCTCACCCACTTCCCTAAGCGCACAGCAAGAGTTGTCGCTGAGCATTTCTCTCCCGTGGGAATTGGATCATACGCTATGGGCAGCTACGATGCGCGCCCCAATGGCAATGCTCTAATCGGCTGGGGTTCGCAGGCGGGATTCAGCGAGTTCGACATCGGCGGCGAGTGTGTCATGGATGTCGCATTCGGTCGTTACAATACCGACGCCAGGACGTATCGCGTATTCAAGAGTACCTGGATCGGACTGCCGAAATGGAACCCAAAAATGGCTGTCGACGGGGTGTCTGGTACCGTCTTGCTTAGCTGGAATGGTGCGACTGAAGTCAAGGCATGGGCGTTGATGGCTGCGAATCGAAAGGAGACCCTTACTGAGTTCAACTCCTTGAATCGAGCTGATAGGTCTGCGACATTCTTTGCCGAAAAGCGAGGCTTTGAGACATCCGTCTCTATTGATGCATCTACCTTGGCAAGCTTCCAGCTGGTAAGAGCTGCGGCACTGGATGTCGATGGCAATGTGTTGGGTGCCACAGACATCTCTGAAGTCCACACTGGCAAAGTGTTGGAAGTCAAGCAGGACGTCAACCATCGTGAGTATATAACAGTCTGTCTGATTGACATGTCAGGGGCTTACTATTTCCGCAGTCTTCTTCAATCCGAAGTACAATGCCCTCGTAAAGCAGCACTATCGACGGCCTCGAGAGTAGAGGGCCTCCGCATTCTCTTTGACATACTACAGTGTAGTGCATTGGCTTCGACGCAAGACTGGATAAATGTCATGGCCTTCCACGCTCATTCGGCACACTTTACATACGCGCCGAAACAAGTACAGGGAGGTATGGCGAGTCTTGGCACTATCTTCGCGAGGGTTTTGGAATTTGGATCCATGAACGATGATGAACCGTCGCAAAAGGCAGTACATCACTTCAATCCGACTCAAAGAGCTACCCACTCGGCCTCCACTACGGAAAGAGTGACGTCCAAGTCATTCACCGACGACTGCCAGCAGTTGCCTGATTCGGCGATGGATCGCCGCACCTGCCCCTAGCTCCCTGAGCTTCCTTCCGCAGGGAAGCAGGCCGAGCATGCCACTTCGTCGTACCTGCATGAACTCCTCTGCGGGTCGCAACCATAGCTACGACATGAAGCTATAAGAGCTTACCCATACATCACGAGAGCTCTCGCCATCCTCTCAACTCTTCAGGCTCGTTCTAAATTTGATACACGGGATCCGGGACGAGCGCCGCAGTTCCGGTTGCGAGAGATCGAAGATATGGCTGTATTCGGACGATTAGCGGACAAGGTTGCCATCGTCAGTACCACTCCACATCCCTTCTCGTCCATCTTGCTGATCGAAAGCCAGGTCACCGGAGCAGCATCCGGCATCGGGCGTGCAATTGCGTTCCAATATCACAAAGAAGGAGCCAGAGTCGTCTGTGCGGACATTCGAGAAGCTACCAAGTACGAGGGCAGCAGTGAAGAAGATGGCACAACTCATGATCGCATCAAAGACATGGGTGGCCATTCGATCTTCGCCCAAGTCGATGTACGAAAGCCAGAGTCTGTTGAGGGTATTGTTCAAGCTGCTGTTAAGGGGTTTGGAAGGCTTGATGTTATGGTCAATAATGCCGGTCAGTGGAGGTGTATTCGGCAATGTGTAAAGCCCACTGATCCTTTACAGGCGTGTCGTTAGAGAAGGATCATTTCCGTCCGGTATGGGAAATTGAACAACTGACTTGGCAGGGAACGCAGGACGTAAATTCTACTGGCGTCTTCCTAGGTACCAAATTCGCTATCCAGCAAATGTTACGACAAACCCCTCATGGGAGCGGAGATCGAGGCTGGATAATCAACACATCTTCAATCCTGGGCTACGTCGCAGCGCAACATACCGCAGCATACTGCGCATCCAAAGGAGCGGTGCTCAACTTCACCAGAGCAGCCGCGCTTGACTGTGCTCCTCATCGCATCCACGTCAACGGTCTTGCGCCTGGATATACCCAAAGCCCAATGACTGGCCCGCTCTGGGAGGACTCGGTGAAAAAGGGACAATTGATGGAGAAGCATCCTTTCCGAGGGCTTGGTCAACCGGAGGATCTTGCGAAGGCGGCTGTCTTCCTTGCGAGTGAGGATGCGCAGTGGGTTACTGGTGTGAGTGCTCTTGGCAAATTGTATTTGTTTGGAGGTCTGCTGACTTGTGACATAGCATACATTACCGGTAGAGGGAGGCTATCTTGCCCATTAGGTCTCAGTTCATCACTCGGTTTTGCGAAAACCTTCCAATCTCGCTTCTTTAATACCAGACTTGCCTCTGAGGGTCCTTTCAAGCAGAGCATACTCTGCTTAAACGGTGAAGGCGGTCTATCCAATGGTGTCAAGCTGATGTGACCGAGCGATAGGCGTGTACTCTTTCTCCTCGTCGGTCTCAAACGGGAAGACCGTCTCTTCCGTTTGATGAAAGTCAAGGCCGGAAAGGATCTCCCTGCAGTCTCGTCAGTATCGAAAATCACAAAGAAGGTCAGAGTACTACTTACTGATCCGTAGCCAGGACTTCCAGACCGGGCACACAATCAATCAACGCAATAATCACATACGATCCCACACCAGCCCACGTAAACCCAATCAGCGCCTCAACAATCTGCACCCAAAGCTGCCTCACATTCCCATCAAAGAATACTCCTCCATCAACCTCAACACCCCCATACGCCGCAACCTTCTTCTGCGCAAACAAACCAGTCATAATCGTCGCCAAAACCCCACCAACACAATGCGTTGCGAAAGTATCTCCATTATCAACCCACTTCCACCGCCTCGCGAAATCCGTAAACTTGATTCTCAGAGCTTGTCGACAAACTACTGCGCCGACGACGCCGAAGAGCAGGGAGGTTGGCATGTCGATGAAACCTGCTGAGGGCGTGATCATGACTAGACCGGCTATGGCGCCCATGAAGATCGAGTCGATGGACCATTTTCGCGTTTCGTAGAATGTTATACATGCCCAGGTTAGTGCTCCAGCGGAAGCGCAGAGATTCGTTACACAGAGTGCCATTACTGATTGGAAAGTGAGGGAAAGCGTCGTTCCGGCGTCAAAGGCGAGCCAGGAGCCCCAGATGATTATCATCGCTATGACTTGGGAGTAGGAGTTCCCGGGACCATGAAGCGCAATATGAGAAGGCGTTCGGGTCTTCGATTCTCGGGATCGGAAGAGTGGGTAGGAGAGGTAGATGCTGATTGCGGAGGCTGTGGCTCCTGAGCAGACGTGGACGGGTGTGCCGCCGGCGAAGTCTAGGACGCCGAGTGTGGAGCCTAGGAAGCCGCCGCCCCAGACCATGTGCGCGAGGGGGCAGTAGATGAATGTTGACCAGAGCTGGAGTCATCAGTACGAAGGGGCTCACTCGAATGGTGTCTGATCACTTACGAAGATAAACACCCCAATCGGCGCCAACCTCCCTCTCTCGCAAAAGCCACCGACCGCGATCGCACAAACCGTCGCCTCGAACACTAGTTGAAACTCACTGAACAAGATCGCTGGAATCGTTCCAACAGGATTGTCCAGAACGCGGATGTGGAAAGCATTCCTCAGATCTCCGAAGACCATGCCCGTCTCCCCATAAGCGAGCGTGTAGCCTATGAGGAACCATTGAATTGAGCAGACAGCGACTGTGAGGATTGAGGGGAGGAAGGAGGTTAAGCCATTTCGACGCCAGGAGTAGCCGGAGTAGGCTATGCCGACCTATATGATCATTCAGTGAGGAAGTTCAGATCAAAGTGGAGACTGTAGACGCACGGCTGGGATGATGGGCCAGCAGAAGACTGTACAGACGAGGATGAAGAGCGTGTCGGTCTTGTCGCAGTCTTCCCAGCCTGCTTGGGCATTTCTAGTTATGTGCATGGCTTATCAGTGGTTCGGTCTTCAGCAGATCGATTGGATTCGCATGGAGTGTTGTTATTTGCGATGGCAAGAGAAGTTGAAAGCTCACAGAAAGGAGCTCCTACAATGTCCTCAAATGTCACCCTAGTCCTCACGATAAGACCTGATGTTGTTGATAAGGGCCAGCCTGCATCGCGCTAGTCACCATGTTGCCCAGATGCGGTATAGCGCTTCTCCCCAAAGGAGTCCTCGATAAAGTTGGCCAATCGAGGATCAAGAGCATGGACTTCTTGGCAAAGGCCAAGGACCTCAGCATGGATGCGAAGGACATTGAGAAGAGCTTTTTGTGACATTTAAAGACGGTGATTCTTATAACGCTTCAGATCATGCTCAGCTCCAACCTCAACTTCACCAACTAAAGCTCTCCTCCGCAAGCCTCACTCTCCCACATGCCGAATGCAATGCATTCATATTCGCCCTAACAACAGCCGCACGCACCGCATCAGCCATACCATTCGGCCCACTAACCAAGACGATCACATCACCTCTGGACACAGCCGTCCGGGTTTCTTCCCTTACAATCTGATTGACATCCCAACGCTCTCCAATCTTGACTTGAATCTCCAAACCTGCACATCTAAGGCTATCCAACTCTACAGCTTCGACGAGCCCTTTGCTGCGACAGCCCCAGTACAGCACCGAACGTCCGATTAGACCATGGCTTCGCAGAACGGGCAGGACGGCTGCGATACCGACTCCTCCTGCGATGCAGACCAGAGTTGGACAAGTGGCTATGTTCGGGATGGGGAGTGGTCGGTATGGGCCTTCGATTAAGACTTTGACGGTTTGCTGTCGGGAGTCAAATAGGCGTGCTGTAATGCCTCGTTGGCGGCGTATGTAAAACGTGACGCCTGTCGATAAACGTGCACCCGTCCGGCCAGGCACTACTGCATCTTGGTCGTCCGATACATTGGTGCTATCTTGCTCTAGAGGATCCAGCTTCTCGTCGGACTCATCAGACGTTCGACCGTCGCTCTCTGGAACTTCCGAATCTGTGGCAAGCAGAGGTAGTTCATACTCATGATTTGTAACCTCGTCGCCTGGCGTTGCCGCATATCCATGCTGGTCGCGCGAATGCGCGGCCCTATGCACAGAAGCGGCAATCGAGAAAGGGTGACTTTGCCAGGGCCGCCAGCTCAATGTAGGGAAGTACAAATAGGCGTGTCCAGACCCCTTGATTCCCGGAATGTCGACTCGGGCGTAATCGCTGTCGATGGGAGTTATGACGGCAGTTCTGACGCCGGCTCTCAAGATATTGACAATGCGGAGAATCCGATCCGCAGCCCATATGAAGATTGCGAGAAGAACCCAGTTCTCGTAACCGCGTGTATGTTTGAACTTCATGTAGATGTGGTAATAGCCGCCCAGGAAGATGAAGACGGATAAAGCGACATGGGAGTCAATGAAGAGCTCGTACGCCCTCTTGCGTACTGGCAAGGCTGATAGAGGAAGCAAGATGCACATGAGGCTCGTAGCAATGACCCCAATGTTCCAGTACGCTTCAGTGAACCTGTACGCGAGGTATGGGAGGTGATGGATGAAGTAAATGGTCCCGTGGATCAAAGCCTCAAAGATGCACATGTAGGCGATCCATCGGTGGTAGAGCAGCATCGTGGCGTAGGACCATTTGGTGAAGCGGACGAAGAGATTGTTGCGGCCGGCGCAGAGCATCATGAGGCTCATGTTTGCGAAAGAGAGGATGCCGGCTCGATCTGCCAGGCGGGTGAACCAGCAATATGATATGGATTCGCAGTATAGATTGGTGGAGACTCGGAGTCCTGTCAGCAGCAGGCATAGGTTTAGAGTCGTCATAGCTGCAATGAAGGCCATTTGACCACGAGTGGGCAGAATGCCGACATCACCTGGCAGTGGGACCGCGTGACGTTTTCCAAGGAGGGCCGAATAGCCTAGGATGGTGACAGCTTTGCGCTCCCAGATTGGTGGCAAGCGGACCAGGGACCGAAGTAAGTGGACGACCAAAGGTATCGTAATGATGGTAACGATAAGAACGATACTGACGGCAGGTCAGCTTTGGAGGTATCGATACGGAAGCGACGGATTAGCCACACTCACCCAGACTTCGAATGTTGCTCCTCCACCCACACAGATTCAGACAAGGCCGAATATGCTGATTCCCAATCACTTGCAGACATCTCACTCACATCATGTAAGCTCCCATGAAGAGTAGCAACAGATTCCAGCTTTCCTTCCCCGTCAGTATAATTCCTCAGCGCCCACAAAGCCTCACGATAAGTATAAACCGGATCGGGCGTATCAGCCTCCGGACCAGTAGTATGCTCAGCCCAGAAGCGGTCCAGATCCCATACATCAGCTCGATCGTGCTCGCCACATTGTGCGTTCAGACAATGTGCCAGAGAGAGGAGGTAGGGCTCGTTCGTAGCGTAGCAGTCAGGAGACGTTTCGAACCAGGTTTCGTTGATGGGGTTGTTGGTCGAACATGTTAAGCGGTTTCCTGAGACGACTTCGCCGCAGGCGACGGCGCAGAGTGGGTGGAAGAGCTGGATGCCGTAGCCGACGAGGCCAAAGCTGTCCCGGTGGTGCGAGCTGTGGGCGTGCGCGGCAGCAAGGAGCGCGACATCCTGGGTGGCGATCCAGAGGAATTTGAATCTCATAGTGATGATAATTTGTATGAATAGGCGATGATGGCGATCATGTCTTGTTCACTGGAGTCGTCTTACATCAGGCGGTCGGGTGGCATCAAGCAGATTGGAACACGACACTCGTTGTTATTCCCCAGTACCCGGAAACTTCGGATAGCATCGCGTTGCAAGGATAATATACCAAGAGTCGACAGGGGTAAGAACTTAAACATCAACACAACGACCTCCAGCAGCAGTGTTCAAAGATCGTCATCTGCCGCGAGCAAAGATCGGACTGTAGTTGCGAATGTCTGAACAATGCGAGCTGCTCTTGGAGATACAAAGGCTGCCATCCCTCCTTACAGCTTATCCACCCGATCAACAGCAACCTCCTTCTCCCGCTCAACGCCAACCGCACCACCCTTCTCATCCAAAATCTCATCAACCCCTCCAACCGCATCTCCGATATGCATAACAACCTTGGGTCCAGTAAACAACCGATCAATCTGCTCCAGACTCAAATTCCTCGTCTCCGGATAAAACAAATATATCAACGGCAAAAACAACGCATTGAAAATCGCAAAATAGACATACGTCTTCCACCCAATATTCTCAATCGACACCGGCGTAATCTCCACAACAAGAAACGTAAAGATCCAATTCGACGCAGACGCCAAACTCGCCGCTCGCGTCCGTATCGCCAGAGGCGCATACTCCGCAGGCAACAACCAAGGGATCGCGAGTAATCCGACGGCGAAGAAGAAGTTGAATAGGAATAACATGACTGTTGCTACGATTCCAGAGGATGTGCTGCCATCCCAGACGGTGCCTGCGAGAATGGCCATACAGCAAGCTTGGCCTGCGCAGGCGAAGAACATGAGTTTGCGGCGGCCGAGACGGTCGAGGAGCCAGATGGGGACGAGGGAGGAGAAGAAGTAGGCGATTCCGTTGAAGCCGGCGAGGAGGAGGGAGAGGGAGTGGGTGAGGCCGACGGATTGTTGGAAGATGGAGGGGGCGTAATATGTGATCAGGTTGATCCCGGAGAGCTGTTGCATGAACTGGCCACCGACACCGAGCAAAGTACGATACCTGAATCTCTGTCCGCGGTCCTTGAGCAGAGCTCGGAAGCTGTTGCCAGCTGCAGCGGCGCGTTCCTCTTCGATGGCGTGGTGGATAATACCGAGATCTGTGTTGACGGATTCTTCATGATCGGAATCCAATCGAATGCGTTGGAGGACCACTCGGGCTTCTTCGAATCGATCGTGTGCGACGAGCCATCTGGGGCTTTCTGGGCAAGCCATAAGGCCGAAGAAAGTGATGACCGCGAATAAGATCTGCAGCGCGAGTGGAAGCGGAACTGAGATTCATTGTTGACGAAACTCATGCCGTAGTCAACCCAGTATGCGGTCATGACGCCAAAGATGTTGATAGCCAGCTCGATCGACAAGCCTTTGCCTCGCTTTTCGGCCTTCATCAACTCCGAGTGCCACACGGGAATCGTGCTTGTGTTGATGCCGTTGCCCAGGCCCGCGACGATGCGTCCAACGATCATTTGTGGAATTCCATACGCTGAAGCTTGCAGTGCAGCGCCAATGCTCAGGATCACGCAGCCGAGCCAGATGCATCGTTTCCGTCCAAGTCTTTCCCCGGCAAACAAGCAGAAGATGGACCCGAAGAAGCAACCGATCTCGTAAATCGCAACGACTGTGCCTTGGAGGGAAGAGCTGCCGTTGCCTGTGTCTGCCGTGTCGATCTCTGGGAATTGTTTCGTGAAAGCTGTGCCCGTCAATAGACCGCTCATCACGCCCTACAGAACTTCAGTCAATGCTTGAGATACCTCAAGGCTGATCGTCGTGGCTTGATACCTGATCATAACCGAAGAGAAGGAAGCCGCTGCCAGCGACCGCTGTGATGGCCCAGTTGAGGGCTCGACCCGAGAGAGGCATAATGTCGTCTAGCCGTACTGGTACTCCTATCAACGAACAAGTACCCACGCCATGGGATCATGCCCGTATATGTACTTCGAGGGGACTCCGAGCCATGTCTCTCCACAGGGCAACAAGGGTTCGCACAAACCCCGTCATCGCCTTGGGGCAGTATGGGGAAAGTGTGGGTTGTGCTACCAGGTCAGACCACATGGGCGCTTAGCATTTCCTCGCGTCCGGATGAATGCCATAAACCTGGGTCGCGTGGAATCAGTTGGGTCTCGCTCAAGAAGTTCAGTTTATCTGTTCGAAAGGCAGTGTGCTCGGCCTAGACATTATAAACAGGAGGAATACTCGTCTCACGACGACGGTCGATCCAAGGAGCGAATTGAAGCCGACGAACGGTGTTTGTCGATTTTCTGAAGTTGGTTGGGTGTGCTTCTCTGCTCTGGTACAGATGGCAAGTGGAAGCGCCAGATGCCGACCGGGCTCAAGTACCGAAAGCCGACTCCATAAACCGCTGCTGCAACACGGCCTGATTGAATGCATTCTGACGTCGCAGTGTGAAGTGCTGTAGTTGTCTTGCTCAGATCATTGATATCGGACAGCGGATGTTGCCAGCATTTTTGAGTTCGAAAAGTATGGACATTTGAGTTTGCCAAGCTTTCTCGCGGATGAATGATTCTCCCACGGCGATTGTCTTCTCTGGAGCTGCCTTCATACCCATTATTCCCACTCAACAAGCACCAACGGAGTCGTATAAAAATTGCTGCCCTGGCCGTCCACATCGTTCTTCGTATAAGTGATGAAGATCTCATTCCTACCAGGTCTCGCAAGCCCGGGATGAGCCTGAACGGAATATGCACCCAGAAAGAAATTGCCATTGGTGCCGTTGTAGAAGTTGATCGGCTCGGTCCAAGGTCCCGTAGGATCTGGTGCTGTCGTGATGAACATGTCCGCCACTGGGCGCTGAGTACCGCCTATCCAGACGTAACTCTCCCAGTAGTCGGAATAGTAGTATGTGCCTTGACCTCCAGCATTGGCATTGGTGATGTTCACACAATCGTAATGGAGAGTGGGTATCTGATCTGTCCAAGTGCCGTTGACCCAGAACTGGTAGGCTGACCTGTCTTCGACTTCGTTGACGTGTACTTTGGCCAGTGCGGTGGTGCCGTTCGCTTGACCGTACAAGTACGCTATGCCATCTTTCACGACGTTGCCATAGTTACCGAACGAGATCTCTCCTTCCTTCCAGAATGTGGTGTTGACAATGGTGACCGGTGGTAGCTCATCGGAGTCCGTGCTATATCCTTGGTGATCGTCGACGCGGTAGAGAATGGTCGGCGGAGCAGGGTCAACAGTTGTCAGGTTTGGAGTTATCCGCGGTGTACGTATCCAAGTGTACGCTGTTATGCCACCGGATCCAGAAGAGGTCACCATAGGTGGCACATCGGGCCCTTGAGATGTCAGTCACGGGCAATGACTCTAGGTCTTGCTACTCACATAACGCATATCTTGTCCCGTCTGGGCAGTTTCCAGCTGGGGATTCGCAATTCTCTGGCGGAATAGGAAAGAACGCCTGCTCAAGCGAGTTGTTTCCATACTGCTTCAATACCGTTGTGTGCAGCGGATCTGCGCCATAAGGCAGAGGTATCAAAGCAGGGCCACCTTTCTCATCCAAATTTGACCAGCCTGCAGTGCTGGTGATGACGGGTAAGAATTGAACACTTCCATTTGGATAGACGAGTTCGGTATCCCTGCAGGTCCAGAATGTACGATGGCCGAAAGTTGTCGAGCCGCAAGAGTCGCGAACGTAGTGTGGGTCGCTTACTAGTCCGAGTATCTCAGCGGATTTGACCTTGGTTACCACAGGCGGAGTGTCGCAGTACGGCGTCGGTGCTGAAGGCTTCGGTGGATGTGCGTGGTAGCGAGGAAACGGCAGATACGGAATTCCTGTCTGCGCTCGGCCTCGTGGTCGGAGTCTTGAAGAGAATTTGGCTCCGCTGGAGAAAGCGATGAATGCGAGAAGAAGTAGCTTTATGTGCATCGTGATTAGATGTCCAGCCGGCACTGGCGAGGAATCTGAGGCGACGTCTGGTGGCAGCGATCTTTCGCCGCTTTTGATGGCTCTCTCTCGGCTTGTTCTACCTGTTGAGGGGAGTCTTCAGTACTGCGAGATGTCAATGTCGTTGAGGGTTGCGAGGGATCGCAACGTTAATATCAATTGTGGTGCTCTCGAACATGTCAAAGAATGATGTTGAGGCCCTTATTCAAACGACTAGCAGTGTTCCTGGTTCTTCGAGCCTGAGGAAATGGGATTCCACAGGCTTTGAGTAACTGTGGTTGCAACAGAGTCTTCATCGTGCTGTGTCTCAACTGTCGTCTGAGATCCAGCACGAAGCCAATTGACTCTTGCCGGAGATTGAAGTGGATGCCATCGAAGACCCCAGCAATACGTGGGCTGGACAGTCAAGGATTGGAGGGAGTTACAAAATCTTCATTTGGACACACGCGGAGGATAGCTCTGCTGAATCTGTGCGGTGAGCCATCGAAGGGCGCGTTCGCAGGTCGCCGTACAAGGCAATTGCACTTGATGCACGAACTTTATCCCAGGATTCCTCCATATCTCAGGCGCAGACGCGTACAGACGAGGTTGGCCACGCGCCGTGCTTCAAGGGGCACCATGTTCGATCTTTCGGGATTCTGGTTGTTTCGAATGTCGATTCGCGAGTCGGTGGTTCTTCAACACGACTGCATCTGCTTGGCTGACTCGGGGCCGCTTTGGGCAAGCAAGTATATGCGATATCCAGCGCACATTTTGATGTCGGTGTCGGCCCCGTGCAATGCAGATGGAACGGAGATGTCGCGGAAAATGCAGGAGAGAAAGTGGAAGTCAACCTAAGGCTCATCGGGACCGAGCGCTTTGACCACCCGGCTCTCGGGCCCTTGTCGCCGAACTCGCCGAGGATTACCTTCTATGTCAATGGTGTTCGTTCGTCGCTGAATGATCTCACTCACCATCGTTCCACTAAATAATCGTCCTCAAACAATTTATTCCCGCTCACCTTCACATACACTGCAACCCTCCGTCTTCCTTCCCACCCGTCTTCTACTTCACCGGAACTTTCGTCGCACACAGTGTGGCTGATTGCGAGCACATTACACCATACCCACTTCCCTCAGCCGCGGCTCATATCGCAACCGGAATAGATCTGATATAAGAGGGGCGGGAACTCTATCGTCAACGTCGCCTGTACATACACCACTTGAAGAATAAAGCAGCTGCTACGATGTCTTTCTCAACGCTCGTAAACGACCTCGCCCACCGCGAACGCCATCCCTCCCAGAACACCATCACCTCCAACGACACCCGAGACAACCGATCTACCTACTCCCGTACACGATCGTACGCTTCCACAGCAGCCACGAGTGTCAGCATAAGCGGCGACATCTCCAGCCAGCTCCATGGCGGCTACTCACACCCATTGGCAAGAGCGTGGCAGGCGGAGAGACAATTGACAAAGAGCATGCTCATCTACCCGCTCTTCATCACAGACAACCCAGATGAGGAGACGAGCATTCCCAGTCTGCCGAACCAGAAGCGTATGGGCTTGAACAGATTAGTGCCATTTCTGCAACCACTTGTTGCGAAGGGCTTGAAGAGCGTCATTCTCTTCGGTGTCCCTCTCGCACCCTCTGCGAAGGACGCACTCGGCACAGCAGCAGACGACCCGCAAGGCCCCGTCATAGCTGCCACACGGCTTATTCGACGAGCTTTCCCACGACTGTTCATCATCTGCGACGTCTGTCTCTGCGAGTACACATCACACGGCCACTGCGGTATCCTCCATGAAGATGGCTCGCTCAACAACGCACTATCTGTTGACCGCATTTCTGATGTCGCGATGGCTTATGCTGAAGCTGGCGCACACTGCGTGGCTCCCTCCGACATGAACGATGGCCGTATCCGTGCGATTAAGCTGAAGTTGATTGAAGCTGGCATGGCGCATCGCATTCTACTCATGTCGTACTCGGCGAAATTCAGTGGCTGCTTATACGGACCCTTCCGAGACGCAGCAGGCTCATGCCCCAGCTTCGGCGACAGGAGATGCTACCAATTACCTCCAGGCGGGCGAGGGCTGGCACGACGGGCGATCCACAGAGACATTGCGGAGGGGGCGGACGTGATCATGGTGAAGCCGGCCACACAGTACCTGGACATCATTTCGGATGCGAAAGAGATTGGGAAAGACATGCCGGTGGCAGCATACCATGTCAGTGGAGAGTATGCTATGATTCATGCAGCTGCGAAGGCAGGCGTGTTTGATTTGAAGACGATGGCATTTGAGGCGACGGAGGGCATCTTGAGGGCAGGTGCGACCATTGTGGTTTCCTACTTCACGCCAGAATTTTTGGACTGGCTGGATAACTGAGCGAGGAACTGAAGAGAGATGACGATGTGCGCAGTAGCACGAGTGTATGTATGAAAAGTTCGGATATTACCCCAGATGTTCATTTGAAGGCGCCAAGCAAATGAAGCAGACAGCCTTGCGCGACTTCCAAGCCACCCAAGACATGTCTCAATGACTGATCTCATCTCTTGATCTGAACTTCGAATCTCCATCCACATCCATTCCGCCTCTACCTACTGCACAGATACATTATTCACCCACCATGGCAACGGAAGGATTGCGCCGCTCTGGTCGCGCTCGCATCCAAGTCAAGACCTACGCCGAGGAGCAGGCTGAGCAAGCAGAGGAGGCCGCTCTCGCCATTGAGAACAAGCCAGCACGCAAGCGCAAGAGAGCTCCCGCAGTTAGGGCCGTCGACGAAGATGAGGACGACTCCGCCATCGCCGCGCCGCCAATTGAGGAGCGGTCTGATGCCGAGTCCGCGAACAGTCCGCCAGCCAAGAAGAGCAAGAATGGCTCCAAGAAGAAGTCGAATGCCACCTCAACAGGTCAGCTATACGGTGCTCGGCCAGTAGGCACTCTCATTCCGATGTAAGTCCTTAGGCTCGCGGTGGAAAGACGAGCGCTGACGACTGGCTCAGAGGCAACACCGGCCGGTACATCAAGCAAGGCCAAGTTTGGGAGGTGGAGAAGCCAAACGGTCCAGCCAAGCAGGATTGGCATCATGACGCTGCAGAGAAGCGCAATGAGAGTCGCCTTTCGAACATCCAAAAGGTCGCCCCGGGTCAGGAGGAGACGCGCGCGCTACCGTGAGTTCATACGGAGCGTCTCAGTTCGTATCTGACCTGCTGATTCAGGCCAGGTACATCGACGAGCCCTCTGATGAGTATCTGGAGACCCTCGAGCGAGCCACTCAGCAGAAGATGGTCGTACTCGATCGTACGCGCGACTGCGAAGAAGACTGTCACGCAGGCCATGACGACTGCCCTTACGAAGTCCTGAAGATAGCCGGCAGCAAGGGCAGCGTCTACACCGTCTCCGCATCGGTCACATCACAACTTGCAACTGCCCCATCGTCGTCTTCAACAGAAAGAGTAAAGAAGTTCAGTGCAAGCACGTTCTTTACGTCCTTCACCATGTGCTCAAAGTACCCGATCACCTCAAGTACCAACAAGCCTTCCTGACCTCCGAACTCAAAGAGATCTTCGCCAATGCCACCGCACTTCCATCACAAGTCGCCGAAGAAAGCGAGAAAGACGGCAACAGAAAGGAGATTGCAGGAGAATGTCCGATTTGCTTCATGGAATTCGAAGAAGACGAAGAGCTCGTGTGGTGCAAGGCTGCCTGCGGAAACAACTTGCACAGCGCGTGCTTCAAGCAGTGGGAGAAATCGAAGAACCCAGTCACTTGCCCGTTCTGTCGTTCGCATTGGCAGAATGATGCGAAGGGCAAGGCCAAGCAGACGGCTACAGTGTCCAAAGTCAACATGCCGATGGATCGTGGAAAGGGCGGGTGTTACAACGTGGCGAATCAGCTGGACTATCATTGAGTCTGGGCGAGCTGATGTGGGCGAAGAGTATATGAGATGTGGTTGGCTGGTACGCAGTACGCGTGTGAGAGGACGAGAGATGGCAGTCTGCGTACTGAGAACAGTGGATCCTCGCCACACAGAATAGGTATTGCTAACAAGCCACCACGAAGAGTGTTTATGTATAGTACAACGCCGTCAGCATGATTGATCATGCAAGTTCTTCCCTCTGAACTACAAATGAAGCCTTCGTACTCAGCCTTAATAGCAAACACATCCATCCGGACAAACTCCACCCCGCCCACCACACACATAGCAAGGTGTATCGGAAGGGCAGGTATCGATCTGCACGATATGCGGTGCGGGTTGGTCTGGGCGCTGCGAGAGATGTCAGGCAGAGGGAAAGAGGCACGGGAGGGGAAGGGAGAGGTTGAGTAACTGATGGTAAGTGTGGGAGGGAGGGACGTACGTCGGGAGCGGCGATTGCAAAGGAGAGGAGGAGCAGGAATGGGAAGAGGGGGGAGGTTGGGAGATGCGTCTTTAATTGGGGGGTGGAGATGGGGAGGGTTGGTTGGAATGTGGATTGGTATATGGTTGGGAGGAAGGGTTGGAGCATGGCTTGTTGGAGGAAAGAAGCCTTCTTTTTTGTTTTGAAGAATGGAGCACACAAGACGGGAGTCGAATGAATGGACTCATATATATACCCTCGGCAGCCGACCCTAATGCGAGAGCCCTTTGGCGGTTTATATGGTTTAGGAAACATGCGACCTGCATCCTCTTGATTTCCTGATTTCCAACAAGTCATAGTCATGGCTCCATCACAAAGATTCTCACTACATCCCTTATCACTCCCCATGACAAACACACCCATCCGGACACTTCCCCCAACTCCCACCACACATCGAGCAGGGTCTATCGGTAGGACAATTATTGACCGCCACGACTTCTGCTGGTACTGGTTTCACTTCGTAGGTGCCCTAGTGGGATAGCGATGTCAGTGGGAGGGAGAGGAGGATGAGGGCAGAAGGAATGGGAATGGTAAGGCGGATGGGATGGTATGGGATTGTACATACATCAGGAACGGCGATGGCGAAGGAGAGGGAGAGGGAGAGAGATGTGAGGAGGAGGAAGAAGGAGGAGGCAGGGAGGCGCATATTGCTGAAGTGAATCGAGGCGGATTGAGTTGTTGGTCGGAGGGAGGGCTGAGGGAAGGCTTGAGAGAATGCTTAGATGGACGGTCAAGTCAAGAAGGTCGGAGAACGAACTAGATATACCTTTGGCACCATTAGCCGTGTTTCCTGAAGTAGCCAATTTCCCGTCGTTTCGTGACGATGTGTGTGATTTGCTTCAGTCGGTTTACAACGAGTCACGCTCGTTTGATCGCAAATATCAAGCACGCAAGTCCGTCCAACCAACCTAATGCATTGGACAGTGTCTCGCATTTCGATATTCGAGAGCCATAGATGAGATGGTTGCAGCAAAGACAAATTCCAACTCGGTTTCAGAGTGTCCTGTCTTGTATGTAGCATTTACTCATTCCTCACCACCAGACCGAGTCCAGAACATAATATACCTCCACCGAAATCCGAATCAGCTTAGACATCATCCCTCTCCAAAAGACAGCCTTTCATGCAAAACATCTACAACCCGAAATTTACATTACGCTTCTACCATCCCTCTCCACCCATTCATCCCCCTAACTTCCCAACCTCACTCCCCCTCTCCCCGCCCTTAACAACTTTCCCTCCATTCTCGCCCCAATCTTGCATAATCGAACATCCACACCCATTCGGACAAATCCCACTATTTCCTCCCCCGCACATATCGCAGGGACCGTTGGTACATCCTGCTGGTGAGAGGTTCTCGGCTTTGTTGGGGGCGAGGTCGTTTTCGTGGGAGGAGGCCGACTAGAGCAAGATTTAGTTAGTTAGGAGGAAAAAGAGGGGTGGGGGAGACGTACGTCTGGGACGATCGCGGGTGTTGCGAGGGTGATGGTGGGGAGGAGAAGGGCGATGAGGGTGTGGGGACGCATTTCGAAGGTGAATTGCGTGGCTAGTTGGTTGGATGTTTGTGATCGAGCAGAGCGTGCTGCGTTGAAAGTGTTAGTCGAAGTCTGGTGTTCTGAGAGAGTGATCAAGCGAATGCACTGAGATTTCTCGCTGCATAGATCACAGATCATATAGGGAGATGTCAAGGTGGCGGCGGCGGCAAAACCACCATATGTTTTAGCCGATCGTTATGTGATCGAGAACGACGATCACAAACACTGGTTTGGCCCTCCACATACCGTGGGCGAGACCAGTGTTGCGCAATTGCCAAAACAAGTGATTCTTGTTTTGTGGTTGCGGTGTTGCAAGGGTGTGCTGGTTGGATCTGAGGCGATCAAGTGTCGTCAAGATGTCTGAAGAAGAAGTCTTGGCACGCTTTTCTGTGAAGAACACTTGGGATCACGCTTGATCACATCCTTCAAGCTTTCTGTACAAGCTTTGATCTTGCGTTGGTCAGCAGCGATTGGATTCGGGTTGTTGTAAGTCATCGTGAAGCGTCCGGGATGTGCCACATATTAGCATTGAGATGTTCGTCTGTGTCAGGTGTCAAACACCTTTATCGCTTCTATTTCTCCTATTAGCATTGCCACATGGCAGTTCTCTGACATTCGTGCGTGGACTGCTCTCGTCACGATCTAGTAGCTAAACTTGAATCCTCCATTGGCACAAACCACACTCCCTGTGCACCACGCACTATCCGGCGTACACAACATCGCCACAACACCAGCGACCTCAAAGTCATATCCCTATTTTAAGTTAGCACCTCACACCAAACCATGGATCAACCGAAATCTCAAGAAACTCACCGGCCGTCCACCGGCAACATCCGCCCCCTTCACCAAATCCTCCCGATCAACCTCCGGCCTAATCTTCGCCAGCGGCGTATTCCTCGTCCACCCCGCCATCTTCGCCTGAAACTCCTCACTCGTCCCCGCATACATATCCGTCGCCACCGGCCCGGGATTCACCGCATTTACAGTCGCCCGTTCAGACAACTCCCTCGCCCACGTCCTGGTCATAGCCTCCAGAGCAGCCTTGGTCCCGCCATACATTCCGTCTTCATGGAAACCCAAAGATGCGGAGACGGAGCTGAGGTTGACAATTCGACCGGATCGGTCGTGGGGGAGGTATGGGAGGACGGATTTGAGGAGAAGGAGGGGGCCGCGGACGTTGACGTTGTAGAGACGGGCGAACTCCTCACAGGTACAGTCTTCTAGGGCCGTTTTACCGGCTACGCCGGCATTATTGATCACCACGTCGATTTGGAGTTTGCCGGTCTTGGGATGGGCGAAATGGTTCTTTGCTATGTCGACGATATGGGCTGGACCGTTTTCTGTGCCCATGTCTGCTTGGACGGGGAGGCAGGAGATACCGAATTGAGATTGCAGGTCATTGGCCAGGTCCTGAGTGACTTGTGCTGATTTGTCCGAAGTGTAGTTCATGATCAGGTTGCATCCTTTGCCGGCAAGGTTCTGACATATTGCTGCTCCAATTCCTCTGCTGGCGCCTGTCACAATTCCAAGTTTGCCTTCGAGGACTCTTGGGCCGCTGAAGGTGTTGATGTTGGTGGTTGATGAACCGCGGAGGTTGCCTGGACGGGACATCTTGATCAGTTGTTGAGGAGGAGGAGGATAATGTAGGGTGTAGAGCGACAACAAGAAAAAGTAGGAGAGTGTTGTTGTTTTGTTGACGCGGGCACACGAGGGGCAGGTGCGTATGAAGTCAAATAAGTGGAGCCGGCGGAACCGGATGAATCCCGGCCACTACGGGTAAAACTACCTTCCAACTACTCAAACGCCAGCGATGCAATGCAGAGGGTATCTCGTCGTGAACGTCGTCAAAAGGGCCACAGCCTTACTGTACATTCCCATAACCAGCTCGCAATGCTGTTTCCAAAAGTCAATCATCCTGTCTATCACCGGGCGAACAAGCCGCTGAACCAGTTCCCGCTGCTCTGTGCGCCTCTGTACTCATCCTCTAGAGAAAATGATTTGGTAAATCTATCCTCGAGACCCGTGTCCTTCATATCGCTTGCTAATACCCAGTTGCTCTGCTTCAACTGGAAGTTTGTTCCCTTCTCCGGGAACCGGACTGGCTTAACGCCGCGTCGCATCTGCGCCATGAAGTCTTTCTGCTGGCTGAGAGGCACCTTATGCGGTTCCATCGGCGTCAAGGTTGGGTTTCGGAGCCGCCGCTCCATGCTCATCGGCGCCGGTGGCAGACTGCCGTAGAATGGTGACTGTCGCTGTTGTTGGAATGGAATTCGAGACTGTTGCTCGAGTCTTCTACGCTCTTCTTCTTGGCGCATCTGGTACTCCATGCTGGATATCTCGTTGCCCACATTTGAAAAGCACATAGGTGGGGTGTCGTTGGAATATGTGTGTGACGGTTGAAGGTTCGGCCGGTGGCTCAAGAGACGTTGCGATGATCGCATCACGGGTCGGTCATCGGTCTCCATCGCGTCTTCATCGTCTTCGTAGTCGGAGAATTCGGGTGATGGCGGGTTCGCAGAATAGGTAGGTGGGAGGAAAACCGGCTGCTGGGTCTTCGGGGCAAGCTTGTTGATATCGAGTGGCCCGTTGTCCTCTCGTCTGAGGTATCTGTATGGGTCTTTCGATGTGGCCTTGGGCGTGAAGTGCTCTATTGCCGGGCCTGCCGAAGCGCTAAGAACATCCTTCTCTGTAGGTCTAGGCATCATCTTGCCTTTGATCTTCCATGCGACAGTTTCGATGCTTCTGTCGGCCATCGCTTGTGTTACGAAGATGAACAAGATTGTGAAGCCGTGGAGCGCATTCGCCTGTCCTTGGTCCAGCTTCGCCATGTATGTGGGATTTGAGCTCGTGTACCACATCATCCCTCTAATTAGCAGGATGATAACTTGGGTGAAGAAGTAGTTTCTCTGCCCACGAATGGCTTCGATGCGGGTGGTATGGTGGTACCAGTCTTTTAGTCCGGGATTGTACCACAAGCAGATCGCAGAGAGTGCAAAAGTAGAAGGCATCAGAGAGCCAAGAAGGCTGTAGCAAGGTGTATCAAACATTAGCCGGGTGGCCTGGACTGCACATTCGCCGAGGGTTGGCTTGAGGAAGGCTGCAATGTCTGGATCGAGTTCCGTTGCACCGAACACGGTGTTCATGATGCCGTATACGTGGAAGACGACCTGAAACATCAGGCCCAAGTATAGGGCGAAGCCAAGTAGGCGCAACAGGTTGCGCATGATCTTCTTCCAAGCATCGTCTCTCGTGCGATATACTGCTTGAACTCCTCTTGCTCTTGTCGCAGCTACCAAGCGGGCAGCATTTTGGGTCATTCCGTAGTAATCGGCGCGGTTGATCTTGTCCTGTGCCAGGGGTGCACATCTCTTGCACACTAAAGGAAGCCTTACGTCCAACTCCGCCTTCCACTGAGGAAATGCTTTCTCTTTCTTTCTGTAGTCTGGGTCGCTTTCGTCTGGAAGGTACTCGGAAATAAGGGTGTTCTGGATGTGCTGGTGCTTAGTACATTGCTGGCAGAAGGCCGGCTTCTCTTGGTACTCGAGCTCTTCGCCTATCGCTCGTGTGAAAGAGAGGTTGAGGTTGTGCCTTGATTCGTCGCGGCCGGCGAAAGGGTCGGCGGCAGTGACGGGAGTGTCGATGATGTTGCCTTTGCCATCGAGGTAATTTATGGCTTCGCAGTTGTCGCACTGGAACTCGAGGATTGACTTGGGATGCGGCTGTTTCGAGCCACAGAAGTGGCAGCGGATCCGGGAGAACAGCATCTGGCCGGATCGCGTGGAGGTGGGTTGAATGTTTGTAGATTGTGACAGCAGCTTCGAGAGCGGTCGGGCGGTTTTGTCTTCATGTGACTCGATGTAAGTAAATTGGTGTCGGTGTCGTGTGTCTTGTTCCTGTCGCGACAACAGATCTGCCCTTCACTGTTGATCGATCAAGCTTAGCTCCGAAACCTTATTCTTAGCGCCGAGAAGTGCCAAGACATCATGCCTGAGACATCCATCGCGACTTTCACATACTCTCTCTCCACATTCCTCCATCACCTCCATCTTCCTCTTCGGACATCACACGCATGCATTCGCAACAGCGCTGTCCGTAACACCCCATGCACGAGTGCAGCGACGCCCAACGAGCATCCGGCTGTCTCCTAAGAACGAGGTTTGAAGCAGGCACTAAGCAGGAAGATTGAATTCGGTCCCTATAACACGGCTACGCATCTCGGCCGGCAATAGAGAAAGCCGTGAACGTTGAAATTCATGGTTTTACTACCAACCTGTCACTGGATAGGCTTCAAACGCGATTCTAGTGCAATGCCTCTCCTTGCAGAGAACATGAGCTAAATCACCGTACGGTCTTTTAGCTCTGCTCGCCTGGCTCAACAAGCTCCAGACAACGTAGAATGAAGCTTACAAAACAGTCTCGAGTGGCGATGAGCCACGATGCTCCATGCTGATAATGATCCAGCGCATCCGTGGCAGTACAAGGCACATCTGTCAAAAGCACACAGCTATCCATTGTCCCCTCTGTCGTCTTTTAAGAGATCTCTCCGCCGGCCTCTTCGAGGAATCTGAGGAATCGCTGTTTTCCTTGTTGTATCACGAGTCAATACTGGCACTTAGTTGCTCGAGAAATGGACCACATCGATGACTTCTTCGCCGCGTATCCGGACTTTGACTACGATCGAAGCGAATCTTCCACTCACGAATTCTATCGAATGTGCAGGCTGTTCGGCTGGGAGAAGGATGAAGACGATGAATACCCTCCGGAGCGCAAAGAAGCTTGGCAGGAGTTCCGAGAGGCCATGGTTTTAGAGTTCAATGCACGCTTCGGCGTGGATGCTGAGAGTATCTCCACTTGGAGGGGCCTTTGTGAGTTCTTGGGTATGGATCCCCTTCCGAGTGGGAAGGAAAGAATGAGAAAGGTGAGGAGACCACAAATCCCTTGCGATACGACGATCAACGAATGATCGTGTGATAAGGCTGTCATCAACACCCACGTCAACTTGTCCGACCTTCTCGACTCGAAGAGGAATGGAAGTACGTTCAAGATCTTCGATACCAAAGACGAGCTGGCGCAATACACCAAAAGGCGCGGGCTGTACTTTCCAAAGGAAAACGCCTATGCCGGAGGACTCCTAGCGTATCTGCTTCGAGAGATTCTCGGTCATTATCATGGTGATCGAGGGAAGTCCTCCAAGCCCTCCAGAGGGCGTGGTGGAAACCGTGGTCGTAGTCGCGGTCGTGGAAGCGGACGAGGGCGAGGGCTTGGCCATTAGGGTGTGCCACTATTCGTGCTGTAGCTCTCCGAAGGATACTGACCGCAATAGTACTCGCATCTCAGCATTTTATCTCAGCCTTCAGAGCACTCTCAATGTCGGCTTCGATAGTATCCATGACCTTCTCCATCATCCCATCAACCCTCAGACCGGCCAGCACTCCCTCCACACCAGTACTCTCGCCACTCGCATCGATTGAATACACCCCACTGCCCATCTCACCGTTGGTGCCACATGCGAGACCAACCTGATCTGAAACCGGAACACCAGCAGCAGGATCGTCCTTCCCAGCACCATACCTCCCACTCGTAGCAAGGAACAGATGTCGATCTCCAGCCTCTTCGGTATCCACATAAAGCATCCGTCCAAAGATCCTCGACACTACACTCAAGACTGAAAATAACAGACCTGCCCCTCTTGCGATGCCGGACTTCACAACCCCCGGAAAATTATGCACAAACGACACTTGTGGAGACTTCTCATGATGTCCTTCCAAAGCAAGAGTGGTGATGGAAGCCGCATGATCCCGATTCGCCATGAGTTTCATATTCCAACCTTGGAAATCCTCTAGCTTGATTTGTCCTTCGAGGCCGCCGATGAAGACGGAGATTACACGGCGGAGGTGAGGCGCGGTGGATATGTGGGGTAGGAGGTTGGAGATGAAGCGGTTGCGGGCGTGGATGGCGAGGGCTGCTGGATAGTGGAGGCCTTCGGGGGTTTCTGATGATAGTTGGAGATTAGTGGGCCATGGAAGAGGTTGGGCTGTGAGAGGATTACTTACTTATCCCTCTCTGTAACGTTCCGATCGTCAGGAATAAAAGGTTGAGCGATTTCTCCTTTTGCTTGATCTCATTACAAACTTCATCCACATTTCGCATCAGACTCGTATCTTTGCTCATGAACATAAATTCGCCACTTGGATTCAAGTCTTGACATTCCTTGACAATGCGTTGCCCAGCTTCCTGCGAGCGTCCGACAATGTAGACCCGAGGACTTGGAACATACTTTGCGAACTGGCGTACGGTTGTTTCGCCGACGCCGTTTGTTGCGCCGACGAAGACTGCTACGAGACCTGGAGGGAGGGTTTTACAGATCTGGGAGTTGGAGGCGTGGATGGTTTGGAGGGATACCATGATGAGTTTTGGGTGGATGAGAAGGGACAGATTGGAATGAGTTGAAATTGTGTTCACTCCGGCGCCGAAGGGAGCAGATACCTTTTGAGTGTTCTACAACGATATGTGTTGCAATACATCACGCGCTGAACTTGATGTTGATGGGTATGCGAGGTACTGTGGTTGCACAAAGATGCCTTGCTCCTTCATTGCTTTGATATGGGACGCTAGGCCTGAAAGGACTGGGATTGCGAAGTGAGGTCAGAGCGATGGGCCCCTGCAACGGCTGAGTCATCAGCTCTGCATCAAACGGGCTGCGAGGTTCAATGCTTCTTGCAATCCACAATGCGCTGAGGTTATCATCGAAGATCGTCCGAGGCCTTTTCCCAAAGGAAAGGCTCGATGACCATCATCAGGCCCTGATTTTCTCATTGGAAAAACCGATCCACTTCTTAATGGCCGAAACGTTGGCTTCGGACATCAACCTCATCTCCCACTTCCTCGCAAACGACCAAGTCAAGTCAGAGATACAGCCAGTAGACTGTATAGTCATCTGCCCCTCTTCAGTCCTCTATCAGGCGGATCAGCTCTTCAAAGCTTTAGAGCAAAATCGAACTCTTACCAAGACTCTTGTGCTCGTCGGTGGCATCGGACATTCCACACAACTTCTCTACGATGCCATTGCCAGCAGTCCGAAGTATCACAATCTCTCGGACGAAGTCTCCGGCTTGCCAGAAGCTCGAGTTCTGGAACTCATGCTCAAACGACATTTCGATGTAGGAAAGATCGAGAGGTCCGGATGTAAGATTCTTGTAGAGGACAAATCTACCAACTGCGGCAGCAACGCCATCGAAACGAAGAAGCTTCTCGAGAATTCCGGTGTACCTCAGCCGCGAAGCTGTCTGATTATCCAAGATCCGACTATGTCTCTTCGGACGCTGGCTAGTTTTAAGAAGGCTTACGAGGCGGAAGCTGAGCAGCCGGAGTTCACTTGCTGGCCGGTATTCGTGCCGAAGATGGTGGCGGGTGATGGAGGAGATTTGGAGTGGGATGTGGACGGGGTAGAGGCGAATGAGCTCTGGAGTAAAGAGAGGTTTTATGAGTTGATTGTTGGGGAGATCCCGAGGATGAGAGATGATGAGAATGGGTATGGGCCCAAGGGGAAGGGATTCATTGCGCATGTTGATGTTCCCGCAGAGGTTGAGCAGGCCTGGGAGAGGTTGAGACGCGCGATAAAGGTTGAAAGACGATAATATCTTCGACAAAGCACATACAGCAACGTTCGACTCGGAGAACGAGCTACGGCGACGGCTCTCAATAACTTACTTGAAGGGATCTACATTCTTCAAACCGCCGCTCCATCATCGCTCATTACTCCTTGCAAAGGGTCACGACTCTACAGTATCATCCTGACCGGGATCAAACGCAGTTCCCGTCGGACCCAACACATCCTCCCTCCCCTCCCGTTCCGGAAACCCAAACACCCCCTCCGCAAACTCCTCAGGCTCGAATTCCCTCCCAAGCTCCTCCTCAATCCTCGCCCGCTTCTCATCGTCCATGCGCTTCCTCTTCTCAAGAAACTTGCCTACACTCTATTAGCTTAGCCAAGAAGACCGGCAACGAATGAACCCCGAGGAGTAGACAAGGAGAGAAGCATGACTTACGCAACGTCAAGACATTCCGACAAGTATGTCTCTGATCCGAATCGATGAAGTGGTCGCTTCCCGGGAAACGACGTTCCGGGATGGGTGTCAGGTCGCCGGTGCATTGGATGGCTTGGCGGATTATGTCGAGGCAGTGGTCTGGAAGGGATCAAGTCAGCGTATTTCTGCACCTGATGTTTTGTTCGGAGGATGGCTTACCGATATGATAGGAGTCGAAGGAAGTCAAGTTCTCTCGCTCGGTCTCGTTCCGGTTCAGGGCTTGTCTGATTTTGTTCTGTAATGGCAATGTTAATCAATGATGCGTGTTTGTGAGTGCGCAGGGCGTGCAGACCACGCAGTGTAAGGTGTGGAAGACGTCCAAGCTGCGGCCGATGGTCTTGTCAGCCGGCATGAAGGACATTTCTGTTTCATGGAGATACAAACCCAACATTCCAGCCCATGTTATCATGGTAGAAGTCCATATAGTTGTCTGGCCATTGTGCCTTGGCCTCTTCCTCGGAGATGTAGAAGTATCGATGTTTAATCAACTGTCGCCTGCAGATGAAGTCTAAAATTAATGTCGTTCTCGTCATTGAAGGCTATGGCATACCAATTATCGTCGATCTCTGAAGTGTTCCCAATATACTGTGTGGCTCCAGGTATGACTTCTCGATATGACACATCTTCCTCTAATATCGCAGTTCCGGTGAACCTCTCGATCGTCTTCTCGATGTATCCTTTCGCCGGTACTGCGAATGTATGTCAGCCGGGTTCAAATTTCTGCTCCATCGAATGAAACAAGTTGATGGCATACTGAACTCAGTGTCTTTGAACTCAATGCCCCAGAGATCAGATGGATGTCGCAAAACATCGATATAGTGGCTCAGTATCGCTGTGACGAGCACCCACAGAAGTAAGACGAAAGCTGCTGAGTTCCGACTGAGCGTCACTGTAATAGTACGCCTCTCTTGAGATGATCTAGAACCAGAAGGCAAGAGCTTTTCTAGCGAGCCCTCGCCGTGTTCATGATCAAGTGCAGAGTACTTCGTTGAACTGAACTTCGGGAAATGCATTTCTGTATGATCGACGCAAAGATGTGATTACTAGAAACGAGGAAGAGGATGGCATTTCCACAAGCGAAGTCATCAAATCTGGTGAAGTATTGGTGGCGGCGATGTCTTCTTTGTCTACCCTGCCGTGAACAGTGTCACAGGCGCTCGGAGACACCAGATCTCCACGAGGCGGAAACATCTATTCGGATTGAAGAATATTCGATGACACATGGACGTTGTGCCTGGGTAGGCTTCTCAACAGATGCTCATCGAATTCCATCGAGGGACTTGCGTGGTCACCAGGCTTGCCAGCTGACATAGTCCGTGCCTGCTGAAGACGGAGAATGGTCGGCTAAGCTTCGAGACTCGAAAACGTCAATGCCATTCCATTGAAGAGTACATACCACATAACATCATACCGACATTCCACGCTTTGAAGCCCCAGAGATATAGAAAGCTTCCACTGTCACCAATTGAACACCCTCTCGCCATCATCACCCCCGTCAAACACTCTCACACTTCCAACTACTCCAAACCGTCCGTCCAAACTCCCTTCCAACATCAAGCACACCCTTATCGTCGATGCCAGGACTCGCATCTCCTTCACAATACATCTTCCTACACCATCGTCAGCGCCATCTCCACTCTATCCGCACCCTTCAAGTACTTACCTATACATCTTGCACTCGGTTCCAGGCCATCCGTTCGCGCTCTGGACCAAAGTCCCAGCTGGGTAAGGCATTGGATAGCATTGTCCGGGCGTGAAAAGGTGGTTGGTGCAGTCGGTGCCGGCCAAGTTTGGCTCGGCGCAGATGAAGAATTGGCCTGGGTCTGAGGAGGCGCGGGGCGTGATGGGTCGGGCGAGGACGGTGGAGAGGACTGTGAGGAAGAAGGTGGATGCGGCTGGCTTCATTTTGATTGTGTTTGGTTTTTTTGATCGTGTGTGGCTTGCTTCCCGAAGTTGTGGTGTTGATCGCGTAGTGCTTGTTGTGAGGAGTCGTTTTCTGTGAGGTTGCTTTTTGGTTGCTTGTTGGTTGCTGGTAGGATGAAGGTTGGAGAGCCTAGAAGGTGTGTATTTGAATGTCTTGCAAAATGGAAGCCACGTCGGTGAAGGAAGATAGCGGCAATCGCATTCATGATGTTTTATGAAATGACGTCTGCGCCTCTTATGCTAAATGTCGGAAGTCGCATGCATGGCATGAATCTTTCCGCTGTTCAGAATGCTAAGGAAAGGGCAAGTGCACCTCAACAGATCGATGCTACCTCATACATTGCTCAATCAGGGACGCTTATCATCTCTGTCCCACAGATGCGGTTGACTTGCCTACACATCCTGTTCACAGCGAAAGCTGCCCCAGTCAATAGCTCCAAGGTCCGCCCCGACATGGCTCACGCCAGGCCACTTAATCTCAGGGCTTGGGTCGCCCTGGCATCCTTTGGCCCTACAATACATGCGTCAGCGTAACAGTCCCTTTCTCAATGCTCTCAGCTCTCGGCTCTTTGCACCACTTACCGATACATCACACATTTAAAATGCCCCTCACTATCCGCATACGGCCTCACCGACTGAACAGTGGTGCAGATTGGACAGGGCGTGTCTTCGCAATTAGGTGCCGTGAAGGCAACCTGAGCGCATTTTCCGCATGTGGGCGAGTTGAAAAAGTCGAGTTCGGAGCACATTGTGAAGTGACCCATCGATGGGTCACCGCGAGGGAAGATGTCCTTCGCCAGGATCGGAGAAAGCGCAGTGAGGATGAGAGTGGGTGTCGATGCTTTCATGGCGGATTGCTGGATTTCGGTGGTCGGTTCTGCTTTGAGGCTTGTGCTTGGATGTTGTTGGAGGTTCTGAGAAGTGTTTTAGTATGGATTAGCGTGTTTGTAACCTATAAGCCAATTCTGTGAAGGAAGTATAAGGCGGGCTTGAATGGGCACCCGGAAGTGTGATAAGCGTAAAGGTCTTCAATTTATCCTGCGGCCTGGCTCGTTTGGCCAGCTGCGATCGCGATGCATCAAGGTCAGTCTGACGCAGATGAGATCGATGATCAGTCAGAAAACGCTGTAGCGTTGATGTAGAGATCCGATCAATGATGATGCACTTGCTACCCGTAATGTATTTGCCTCTTGCTCCGTGTTCAATGCAATCTGGGTATCATAAGCCATGTCATACCTTTCCAACGCCGTCGCTAATGTCAATTTTCCGCGCGCGCGAGAATGCTGAGCACGCAACCTTTTCGGTCACATTGCTCACGCGCTTGCGCCCTTCAGCCGTATCTCAAGAAGAATCGAGGCCAAATGCCGCTGTTCAGACCTTCTCCTTCTTCTTCTCCGGCGCGCCGACGCCCTCATCTTCCGCCTTTCTCTTCTTCCTTCCTCTCTTGCCTTTGCCCTTGCCTTCCTTCAGATCCTCATCCGCTCCACCAGCAGCAGCGATACCCTCTAGACCCGCGACGCCCTCCTTACCGTACTCATCAAAATCCACTAATTTCCGCTGGTTCTTGATATGCTTCTCTCTGAACAGCTGCTCATTCACTCTTCCCAACAGCTGCGGATTCTTACGCAACACCCATCGGAAATCGTCGATTTTGATCTTTTGACGGCGAGAATAGCTAGCGCAGAGGGCGGCGGCGTGGCAGGTCTCGATGATGAAGTCGGTGAGGATTTCGTCGAGGACGGAGACGGTGGAGTTGAGGGAGGGGTCTTGGTCGCCGAATGCGTAGAGGAGTTGGGTGACTGAGTTCTCTTTGTTAAATTGCTGCTTTCTGTAGGTTGATGTTTTGGTGAGTGGTGCTGTGGTTGGTGCTGCTGGGACATAGCGAGGCTGTTGAATGGCCCGCTGTAGAGTGACTTGCTGTTCAGTGGGCTGCTGTTGAGTGGCGTGCTGTTGACTAGCCGCTCTCTGAACAGCTTCCTTTTGAACAGCATACGGCTGATAGCGCGGCTGTTGAGAGCCTTGCTGCTGATATCGCTGTTGGATTTGACTGATACGCTGTTTGGTGTTGAACAGTTTAAGGGCGTTGGTAGACTGACGGTCTTGTGTGTTGAAGACTTGGCCTTTGGTGCGCATACGCGCGCGAGGCTCGGCCATCTTTGACTTCCTCCACTGTCGAGTGTGTGATGTCGGTGAACGACGTCGCTGTCGCTAGTTCAGTAGTGGAGGGAAAGCAGGTGGAGGTGACGCGGGCGGAAGTGAAGTCGCAGCGAGTGCACGTGACAGTCCCATTGGTTTTGCATGTGGAAGCAGCCACGTTGAAGGGAACAACGTCTCACATTCAACAACCATCCACACTACTCTTCACAACCTCGATAGCCGCCTGGGGAAGCCGACGAGACGACATACCGATCTGGAAGATACACCTAGGAAGCTTTCGATTCCGCCACGATGTTCGGCATCCTCAAATTCCAGACATTTCTTCTGGTCGTACTCCTGTTCATATGTTCATGCACATACATCCACGGCGTGCTTCCAGCATGGCTTGACAGGAATAAGAGCGGGTGCGTCATCTTTTCTACTACCTACCAATTCCATCTCGGCCTATGGGTTAGCCCGATACTGACCATAACATAGTCCTCTTGGCACATTCTGGAGAGCAGCGCGAATCGGCGAGAGACTGAGTCCATATGTGAGCTTGTGCTGCCTAGCAATGGCTGTAAGTAATGAGTAATTTTTGTTAAGGGTTCGATTGCTGACAATGTATAGGTAAGCATTCTGCTCGGTCAATGAGTCTTTCCTCAATGTCGTCAATGGATTAGCGCAGGCGTTTGGAGCGTGGCATACACATCGATATCTGTTCCTTCTATCGGCCGATCGGCTCGGCTTGGAGAGTGCGAACGAACACCAGGACCGAGCTTCCAGTATCTCGGCTCTCAAATCAGCCTCAGTCATCATGCCGAGCCTTGGAGCAGGGCATGCCGCACACATTCTACTGGCACCGTATGCGCCTAGGCATGGAGTACATGTAGACTATGCAAGGCTCACTATGCCAAGGAGCGGAGTCCGTGTGAGGATGAGGACTGTCATGACATGGGCAGAGAGATGGTGATGGGGAGGAAGAATCACGAGCTTTGATCAGAGTCTTTGGAAGTCGCATGGAGTCTGGCCAGCGTAGGTGGCTGCTTGCAATGTCAAAGAGCATGAGAGAGCTGTAATGGAAGAGTCATGGCTCATTGACCACGCCCTAGCTGACTTGCGAACGCCATTCCTACTCAACCCCAGATCTCGTGGCTTCCACTGTCTATAGACCGATCTCAACTAGATCTGTGGCAGGAATGGAGTGTAGTCGGCTTCTTCCACCGTCCCTGCCGCAGTGGCCGCTCATCAATCTTGCATATCGGAAGGCAACTCAAAACGACTTGCCTGCGTCGGTGCTATGATGCGACACTATGAAAGTCTGAACTTCAGATTGGGTCTAGCTATCCGACTTTTCGGCAAAATCTAAGCATGAAGCAGCTCATTCCGGCTTCGCCCGCCGTTTAATGATCCTCTCCAGGTGCTCTCGAGCTTGCAAAACGAAGCATACCGCGGAGAGTCGGTGGTTTGTAAGGCGATTACCTGCTACATGATGTAGATCTTTCCTTTTCAAGCCACTCCTAACCTTCTTTCACGGGTCTCGGTGGCTGATGCTCGCGACTCGTCTGCACGTCGGCCCGCTGCGAGGTACAGCGGAAGCTCGTCCTTGAGTTCTCGACAATCATCAGTAATGCATCCAGCTGGCTGAGACTCACACGACAAGATGGTCGAAGAATAGTCCTGAATTGGGAAGTTCGATTATACCTTACAACTGCCTGGGTCTGGCTGCATTCAGCCTCATCTAGCGACAGTATCTGCCGCAAATATGTCCCGCCCTACATATCTAGGTAAAATGCTCGCTGGACGCTGTCAATGCTTTGTTATGACACCGAGCTGTCGGAAAGAGCGCCGCTTCTACCACCGTCCATTGCAGAAGCCAAGATAGAAGCTTCTTCGATATATCACATCAAGATGGCAGGACTGAAGAAGAGGTTGAGGAGGAGTGAAGACAACAGCGACATACTGCCCACTCCAAGTCCGACCGACTCAGCATCATCGCCGCTTTCCATGTCAAGCGACTCACCAAGGACAACGCCTAGCTCGAACGACACCGAGCCTACGTCTTCCACGTCTAATCTAAGTGTGGATCAAGACCCTAGGGCGAAGTTCTTTAGGCTTCTACAGAGCAAAGACTCAACTCCAGACCGAACTCAGCATCACCGCCGACGACCGAGCCACCCGCCGAGCAACGGTCTGTACTACGACGCATCGACAAGCTCATATAAATCTCTTTCCAGCTCACGGCGTTTCAAAGCTCGCCAAGTCATGTCCTCAACATCCTCATCCTCCAGACCAGATACCTCTCTAGCCCGTCCACGAGCTCTCGGCATCCACCATCTCAAATTCGCCGTTTCCAATTTAGATATCTCCATAGCCTGGTACGAGCGCGTCCTAGGCGGTCATCGTCTCCCACAACTCGACCACACCGATGCCTCCACCAACAAACGCTACGCATCCGTCCTCTCCATGGACGACTGGTCGCCTGGTGGTATGTATCTCGAACTGCGCGAATCGGCGTCTCATGCGGTGAAGGCGAGGGGTTGGGATACGGTGACTTTGTCGGTGTTGAGTAAGAGGGAGTTGGAAGGGTGGATTGAATGGTTGGAGAGGTGGGGGACTGTGAATTCGGGGGTGATTGTTGGGAGGAGGGGGTGGGTGGTGGTTTTTGAGGATCCGGATGGGAGGAGGTTTAGGGTTTATACGAGGGAGGAGCATGGGGGACGGGAGAGGGTTAGTGGTGGGGCGGAGGGGTGGTTGGGGGAGTGTTGAGAACTGGGAGGATTGAATGTTCTGGCTGGATGAGCGACTTCGGGTCTGAATGGAGTTGGGTATGGAACAAAAGTTGTATTTTTGAGTTAAATGGGCATTCGCTTGGAGTTTCCATGAATTTCCCAATCCTTTACATTGTTGCGGATGCTGCAATTGGCGTTCTTGAACTGCGAATGACTCGATTTGTACATTAAGAAGACATCCGAGAGCGCAAAGGCGGAAGGCAATGCGGGTTCCTGCTTCATATTATGGCCGCCTGCGAATGTGTCATACGTAATCGATCAATGTTCTGCTGGATCGTTTCAAAGTCATTTCGAATCGTCTATTAGCTCGTCCTCTGCAGCATTGTTGCAATAGAATTATTGCAGTACGTATGCTGCCAGAGTGCGGATGACTTCAAAGCAAAAGTCATAGCCACCCCTCTTTCGACAGAATGCATTTCCTATTACTCCAATGCATCAAACAATGTTAGTGACAACATGAGCAGGTCCAAGCAGTGGCAATGCAAAAAGGAAAGCTATCGAATCCTTCGCGTCATGCTTCAAATATGAAAAAGTGCATTTATTGCCCAAAACAGTATTAACCGATCTACGAAGCAAAAGCAAAGCAACAAAAGGCAAAAAGAGTCGAGCAACTTAATGCTCATATCACAATCGAACCCGCGGATTCATTGTATCAGATGCCGGACTTGAACCGCTGTAATAATGTCAGGAATTGATCTTTGGAAGTCTTTGATCGTTTCGGATCGTTTAAACTTACGCGACCTTCAGTGTGTTAGACTGACGTGATGACCAACTACACCAATCTGACTGTTTATTGGATGAGAAGACGTGGAATAAGCTAATATATGGCTGTGGGATGCATGGGGGTGGTGCAAGGAAGTTTCATGTGAGTGGGGCCGAGCGGGCTTGGCGTTGTATGCTCGAATATTGCCGCACAACACACGTCTCACAGCTCGTTCTGCATTGATCTGACTGTCTTTCATTGCTATAGACACTTGTAGAGCCTTTGGACGCAGTTGTGTCGATGCCAATATCGATCAAATCGACCATATGGCCTGAAGTCGATTTTTGCAACCTCGGCTTTGAACACGCTTGGCATCCGCAATTTCCGCAGCATCCTACGGTTCCGACTTCACATCTGGTTGTCTTGATTTCATCAATCTCTCGATCGCCGCTCGTTCCTACAGTTGTATTGCATCAGCCTTCTTCTGTACAACGACAGTTGGACGACGGCGAGTTGATCGAGGATCTGCGGGACACAAATGCTTGCAACCAGCAGAAAGCAACGTCTCACGGTCCCTTGGGAATCTTTCCTCGACTTCGCCATCGTCGAGCAGGCGTTGCTGAGCACTCGTCACAGTACAACTCGTCAAATATTTCACTCGACCAGCCCAGCTCATTAAAGCAATCCAGGACTTGCGAAGACCATTACCCCAGCTGCAGAAATGGCAATAGCGAGTCTTTTGGAGGCATCAGCATGCTGAAAGACCAGGGTACATGTTCTGAGAAGATGCGAGATGTACTCTCCCTGATGTCGTATCTCTCTCCCCGACATGAGAATGAACACTGCAACGCCAAAGTCATGTCTTCTAGCTATATCGATTGCGAGTTACTTGCGAGCTCGGCACTCAACATTGAGAGTTACCGTCGGGAGGAGTCTGAATCCCAGCCCGCACAGTAGGGAACGCATTAACACTGCATGATTCCAATCACTCAGAACCCAGAATTCAAACAGGTTCATAGCGTCCAGAGCAGGGCAACGAAACTCACCGGATGCTTGTGAGAGGCAGAATTGCCAGACATGTAAGCTCTGAGATGGCCCCAACATCCACTCTTCTCTTAGGTACCAAAACAAGCATAATGGTTCATTTCTTTCGTTAGGTAGATTTGCCCGTTTCACATGGGGTTTTACTGACACATCCCTTTTGGAGATCAAGGACTACCTGATAACCCCGTCATCACTCGTCTTCGCATACACACCCTCTGACGTTCCCAACGTCGTCCCACTCATCGTACTCTCTCCATCCTCAGCAACCTCCTTCGCGCCCTTTTTCTCTTTCCCCTTCCCCTTTCCAGTAAACTTATTTTTCAACCACTGCAACGGAACATTCCCCGTATTTCCAGTCTGTTGTTGTTTTCCCATCATCCTGCTCTCAAGGTCAGCCAACGCCACAAACAGCATATTCTCTCAGTTCTCTGCATAGATTGAGGGTGTAGGAAGAAACTTACCGATCCGCCGCTCCAGGCTCACCACTCTTCAACGCAGCCATGACTTCGGCACTCCTGGCTCGTGCTGCCGCGGCTGTGTCTGATGGCATGGATTGTTCGTCGAGGACGTTGGTGTTGGGGTTGAAGGAGTGGCCTCCATCGTTCCAAGGGGATGAGCCGGACATTTTGATTGCCGAATGTGGTGAGCTTGCAGGCGCGGCTTTGTTGATTGTGTGAAGATGAAGACGAGGGTCAGGTTTAGCTCTGTTTTGAATCGAAGCTCTTGAATCTTGGTGTGTTCCTTAGCCAGTCACTATTTTTGAGCTTGGAAGTCGTCGAGAAAGAAGAGCTGAACTTCGACAGTGGTATGATCAAAGATATGTATATCTCACACCACCCACACAAGCATTCAGCGTGGCGTCGTCCAGCTGCAGCTATACCGTTTAGCCAAGAGCTTGTTTTCGACCACGTTGCTATTTCGGTGTTTGGTCAACAACAGCAATGTCCAATCTGAATTCCAGGACTGAGCGAAATACTTCCATGCATGTTCTACAGGTCCAAAGAATGCACGTGGACAACTTGAGGAACAAGGCTGAGTCTTGGAATGGTCTGTGCGTCGGCAGTGAATCCTTTGTCCTGAGGCTGTGCAGACGTCATTGGCTCAGACTTTCAGTAGTTCTTGTGACCACACCTCATCCTTCCAAACGATACATCTGCAAGCGACAAGATCTGCTGTCAACTTTACGAGCCGAATTGCCATTGCGACGCACACGGCAGAAGCTCTCACAGCATTGTACGAAACTACTTTGCACGTGCCTAGCATTGAGCATTCGAGTTTCCTCAAAGCTCCTTCGCTAACGGCTTTACATCAAAGTCATCCTACTTAGCATCATCTTCCTCATCTTGTTCAGGCTCTTTTTCGTCACCTTTGCCCGACTTATCCTGCTCATCTTCACCTGGCTTCTTCTGCTCCTCGTCACCGGACTTTGCCTGTTCGTCCCGCTTATCCGTATCCTCCGTTTCCATCCTTTTTGCTCTCCCAAAAGTGCCATCCCACCTCTCTTCCTTCTGCTTCTGCTCCTTCTTCAACCTCTTTTGACGCAAGTCTTCCTCATACTCCTCATACTGTCGAGCAGCCTCCGTTGGGTCCGAATCGCGAGATGAGAGGACTCCGTCGGGCGTCTGGCTGGTAGGGGACTTGTACGAGTTGATATCAGGAATGATGGATTCCCTGCGTGGCTGTTTATTCGGACGATTCTTCTTGCGAGACCTGGTCGCAGAGCCAGGAGAGCGCCCATCATCGTCTTCGCAAGCAAATGCATCTATGGATTTTGGGGGATTGGGCGTTGTGTTTAGGTTGGAAAGCTTTGGGCGCTGGGCTGGGCTGGGCTGAGCGTTCGCTTCCGAGGGCTCAGTATCGCTTGATGAGGGATGATTGTTCTCCTTGTCGTCGTCGGCGTCTCGAACCTTGCGTTTCTTGTCCTGGTCTTGCTTTGGAGATGGTGATGGGCTCATGATGCTGATGGTGTGCTGGTAAAGTATTGCAGTGAGTGTGTGTGCCGGCGGTAAAGCATCGGTCCTTCCTCTCATCTTATGGATGTGATCCAGGAGTTTGCTTTTGCCAATGCATTCTTTCACGGACGCAGAGTAACTGATTGCTAAAGACATACAGCTGCATCTTCTGCGGTTTTCTCTGTGAGACCAAGGGAAAACTGTCTTTCATCTCCTTGTAATGCCCGAAATGGAGGGAAGCAGCGGCGCGATATGCATATTGGGTTCTGATCGGCGCACTATCTGTCTCAGCCTGGCGGAGACCTCTCGCTGTAGCCTGTCTAGTCCGGTCATGAGCGGAAATGGGCATTCGAGATCTGGTGAAGAGGCGAGAGAAGGCAGCACAAAGGTTCCCGAGCAAGATAACTCGTCGTCGAGCACCGTCATTGATATAGCAGCGTCTTCCTCAGACCTGCTACCTGAGGAAGTCTCATCTTCGATCGATCAATCATCTTCGGAACAGCAATTCAAGACAGTAGGAATTCACATCCGCAACCTCGTTCTGATTCCAAAAGTATCAGAAGTCCAAGCCCAAGCCCTGGCAGGACGTTACTTGGCTCAACATGCTGAGCTCAAGAATCATCTAAGTAAAAATGATGATGACACTTCTGCCAAGTTGGTATTTGAGCTCCCTGGATTGCTTAGGGAGCGGGTCGATGAGGACCAGACAGCAATTCGAGATCCAAATCAACAAGACATTGATAGGCTACCATCAACACAAGCTCCAGCAAGAAACTCGAAAGGGTTCAATGCAGCTGTCGAATGGCAGGAGCGGAGGGCAGAAGAAAGGGAAATGGAAAGGCAATCAAGGCTACCGGATTCTGAGCCAACTCAGGCTGCTCAAGCTCAGAACACGGACCCAAGAACAGAGCGAGACGTAGGATCAGAACCGGCGCAAGAGCCAAAAGCAGAAACTCAGCGTCAAGAGACTGAGCTCAAGCCAGTCCCAAAGCCAATTCAGTACGCTTCGAACAAATCTCAAGACCCAATAATGCCAGACCAGTCCACCCAGTCAGTCCTCGCAAAAGTCGCCAACTTCGATCTCCGAGACGATCCATTCATCGATATGCCGTCATCCGACGGAGAGCCCGATCCCAGAAGGCTGTCTATGCAGAATTTGGAGAAGATGAAGATTCCAGATCCGGAATCCAAGAATGACGAGGAGAGGAGAGACGACGGAGAGGTAGTGGAATTGGATGGTGTCGAGAATGACAATTCGCCAACACCAAGCAAGAGAGCCGAGAGGCTGAGACGGAATAAAAGAGCTTCGAGTTTTGCTGGGCCGAGGAAAGAGGACGATGTCTTCGGTAGGCCAGGTGAAGAATGAAGCTGATGTAGTGAGATTTCCGGAAGTGACAAGATTTGGCCGAATCAGATCAGCTTTTTCTTTGAGATGCGTCACCGACCCTACCGTAGCTTTGCTTTTCAATGCACAGCTTATGGTCTCAGCACAGAGACGGCCCTGAGCATCTCCTATGCGAGCTTTGCCGCATACCAATCTACCAACCACCCAACCTCTTCAATGACAAAGCTTATACGGCATCTTCCCAAAAGCCCTCACGTCCCCATTCGGTAATACCTCCCCGATAGCTTTCACCTTTCTCTCTTCCCAACTACCCTCGTCCTCCTCCTCCCTATTCTCCTCCATATCCTCATCCTCAACCTCCCCACCCTCATCATCATCATCATCATCATCATCATCATCCGTATCAATGAAAATGAACCTCTTCTCCACACACTCCACATCATCCTCAAACCACTCCCTCCTCTGCTCCACCGACTCCTCCGAAACGCTCTTATCGAACGCATCCGCGAAGTCGCTCCAGAAGCGTTGTTCGTTGAATATCCCGTTACGAGTTTGCTCGGGACTGTTGGGCAAACCATCATAGTACCGGAAATCTGTGGTTGCATTCTTCGGTGGCGAGTCTAGCAGCAGATCCGGTCGTGCTACGCGGGTTCTTTGCCCCTGCGCACCTCGATAAACCGGCGGTGGCGTCCTCCCTCCTCCCTCCCTTCTTCCCCTCCTCTCTCGCCATTGTCGCGTCTGCTCCACCCATGCCCTCTTCGCCCTTTTTATTTCCTCTTCCTCCTGCTCCTCCCGCTTATCCTCCCAATCACTCGGCCGCTCATACTCCGTCCGGGAAAGCCACTCGTTCAAGTGATCCTCCCCTCCCAACGTCACGCCGTTCACCACGTCGCATGATCTGGGAGCCGCTGAACTAGCCTCATTTGAGGAGCGCGCACGGCGGAAGTGACAGGCGTCGAGGAGGGGGAGGCCGGTATATGTAGCGTAGGTTTTGCGCTTGCGCGGTATTGAGACAGAGCCCGAAGGTGGTGTTCGGGTTCGGTTGTTGTCGTCGATCTGTAGGATGTTGTTTCTCGTGAAGGGGTTGCTGATGGTGGGTGAGGGATCGCCTGCCATGGCGAATGCTGAAGCGACAGTGTTGTTGCTGAAGCTGCTGAAGTTGTGGTTGCGATGATGTTGAGGTACTAGAGGTGTTGTTGTCGAAGAGGTTGGTGAGTGTAAGTCAAGCGCAAGTCAACAATCGCAGACGGTGAGTGAATGAGCACGTGTGGCTTGATTGAGTTTCGCGACGGTTTCAAACGTTCACATGCAAACGGCGAGCTGCAGGAACGAGAGTGAATAGTCAAGACAGAATTCATGTGATTGTGTGCACTCATCTTCATTGGTCACGCATGTGCACGTTCCTGCCATCGCAGCTATGTCCAGGTCTCTACCTCTTCATTTCTATGTGCACTCTCGTAATCACCATCGTGATGCCCTTCAGGTCCGAGTTGGTCGTTCACCCATTTGCCACAACGCCTTGCTAAGATGTCTCAAATTCATGACAACAATGTAGAAGTCTACAACTGCACAACATTGTTAAGCAGCCGCACCTCCTCACCAGGCTTGAATGCAGGCAGGCCGATGTAAGGGCAGCCATCACACCTGAAGGCATCTCCCAAAGCGCAGTTGCCGCACGAGCCAACCTTGCCCTGGACAGTGAAGTCGACTTCGGTGAGGTCATCAGCAGCCAACTTGGGAGCAGCGACGTTGAGCTTCTCCAAGTTCTTGTCGGCTTCGTCCCGCTTCACTTTGTCTTCTGCGGCGATACGTTCCGCAAGACCACAAGTGCAGTCCTTGCATGCTCGTCGGCGCTTCGTATTCGGCTTGCAAGCCTCGGCTGTGGCGAATCAGTTATTGTCCAATAGTCTTGCTTCCAATCCTACTTACGGATGTTCAATGGCTTCTGACGGTCCCCCTCTGTGAGCAGTGTATCAGGGTCAATCTTCTCTGCGTTCGCCAAAGCCTCGTCGTCTGGGAACTCGTCGTCCTCCTCATCGTATCCAAAGTCCAGATCATCATCATTGTCAATAAAGCCGACGCCTGCAGGTGTAGACTTCACAGGCCCACTTGTAGCTTGCAACGCCTCCGTCTCCGCCATTTCGACATCTCCCATCTTTCTCTTTCCCGTGTTCGCTGCCTCTAACTCGTTTGCAGGCACAGCTGCCGCGTCTGCCTTCTTCTTGCGCCCGAAGCTGAGCTTGACAGTCTGTACTGATCCAGCATTATCCGGCTTGATCATGCCGTCGCCATTCCCGCTTACGAGCCCCGCAAGAATAGCCTCTGTCTGCTCAGCATTCTGTGTCGCGCCAAATTCTCCGTCCTGACTCTTCAGTCTCCCGCCCGGCTTCAGACTCGCGACTATCCGCTCCATGATTTCACGTCCAAGTAATCGCGAGCTCTCTTGGCGCGTGCGGTCCACGTCTGTGAGTATGAGGACGACATCGTAGGTAGAATCTGGAAGGGAGACGAGGCCGAGTGCCAGTCGGTCGAGCATTTGGATGTCAGTGGATGATCGGTCGTATGCCTCGGCGACTTCGGTAAGCGCTGATGGGTGCGAGGCGACAGATGGCGGAGCGAGGAGGAGGGTTCGTGTGGTCGAGTGCCCATTCTGCTTTTGTGGTGGTGAAAAGTCCATGTCGAAGTCGGGCGTGTTGTCGATCACGACTGCGGGCGCCATGACGGGCAGTGTGGAAGTGATCGTAGTGTGTGAGGGGTCGTAAATGTCGTGGTGGCAGTCTGAAGTGATATTCTCCAGTCAATCGTCAACAGGAAAAGCTTGCTGAATTTGTCGCTGATTTCCTCGCAGTAGTCAGAGAGGAAGTGTCCCGCCGGAGAAAGTGTACATTTGTCAGGCAGAAGATTGGGCACGTGAAAGATGGACTAACGTCATCCGATCTCGGTTGTGTGAAAGACCACGAGAGGTGGGGTGAGTGGCTGCCTCAGGGTCTCACCGCCGCGGCAGAACTCCCTCCCTACGTCTTGGCGGATATGGCGGGCATCAGTCTCACCTCGCCCAAAGGTCATCAGCTCACCTCCTATTCCTCCTATTCCTTCTGACACCGAGCAGGGCTGAACAGCTAATGCGAATGTGATCTTCACTGCATTCACGCTCGATGATTTCCCTTGAATACCACAATGACGCGCCGGGCTTGGCTCGGAATTCGACAGGCCACCACGCCCGACCAAGGGGGCGAAAATGTGGCTTCTCACTGCAACGCGGCGTTTGGCGGCGGGAGAGGACATGTGGAGGTGTCACGGCAGTCATCAGACTCTTACGGGTGCATGCTGTGCGGAGAGCATCACCGTCAAGACGAAAAGAGACTGGCCAATTGCATTCTCACCTCCTCCACCACACACTTCCCGTTTCAGATGCCTCTTCAGACGTCCGACTCTGTTTCGAGTGAGCGTGTCTTGTTTTCTCCTAGCGACACCTGTCCTTTCCTTCCTGTTCCTCGACCATGACCGACCTCACCCCTACAGCTTCCGGCGTTGCAGCTGAGCATCCAGAAATCATCGCTGGACTGGAAAAGATCTACGGAGAGCTTATCGAGTTGGGATATGTACAGAACACAGATGTCCAAGTCCCACCTCATGGAGTGCCCAAAGAACCGCTGGACGTCGTCGGCTTAAGATCTGTCGGTCTGGATCCAGGAACCATCGAAGTCATCGGCCGACTTCCATCCTTCACGAACGAAGTCATCCACGAACACAAGCAACTAAGTGGCTCGAGATACAGCCTGCCAATTGCCCCTCAAAGTGCTGCCAGTGCTTATTTGCATGGATCAGGCATCTCTGACGGGCTTAGAGATACCGGATGCGATGAGCCATTGTCCTCTTCCGCCTTCAAGGTGACCAAAGCTACGGGTCCGGAAGGCTGGAATTTGGCATATGACCTGAACACGAGTGCGAGCCGTGAAGACTTTGTGGCAGAATATGCATCACTGACCGCACGCAGAATCCATCGTCAAGTGGTCTGAAGGCCATTGGACTAATCGTCAAAATTTTCCAGTCGAGGCTTTCTGTGATGGATGGGCAGACAAACTCCGCAAACAAGAATGGCGACCTCGCAAGACTACATCAGGGTGGTACATCGAGATCACTCCAGACCAGCGCCAGCAGAACAACACCATTCGACCCGATTCCGTCCTCCAGCCTCAAGTGAGTGGCGAAGTAGACTCTGAAGTGCGGTCCTGAGAGAAAGGTTCCGGTGCCCTCCGGGGTCTTAGATGTTGGCCGGAGACTCCACGCCTATCGCATGCACGCTACCCCGACTTCACCTCCTTGGCCCGCGGCCAACTCCACCTGAGTACTGCCGAGACATGGGTCTTGACACCTCACTCATGATAGTATATCAGCGCCAGTTAGCAGTAACGACCGCTCGGCCGAGCGCGAGCGCAGGTATCGACAAGATCTGCTCCGTACCATTACTAGAAATAGAAACGAATGAGGCTACCAGCGCAACACGACTGGACAAAATGGAAAGGCAATTCGAAGTAGAGTAATGTACTAATATACTACTGATTCTGTAAACGTAGGCGAATCGGCTACTACCTCTTCCTTCTTACGCCTACTCTTATCCGCCGATCTCTCTTCTCCCCTGTATCAATGTGAACGCCACGCGGAACTGCAATGATAGCAAGATGTTCGGCACGTACTATCTTCGATCTTCGAACTCCTACCTACATCTACCTCTTGATCTGTCTTGGCTATTTCCGCGAATACTTTCACCTTCATCCTCAACTTTAGACGCCTGGAGCGCCGATCTTGCTATACACCATGGGCGTCCTACAATGGCTCCGCAACACGAAGCACGAGCTGCGCCGAGAGCTCACTGCTCCTCTTCTCATGGTCACTGGATATGCCTCTCTCGCTGGTATGTCCTATGGCATCGATCTGAACTACTGGTCAGGTCTTCTCGGCATGGCACAATTCCAAAAAGACTTCGGTGTGTTTGATGAGGCAACCCAAGCCTGGGCGATACCTGCTGTCTGGCAATCGGTCGGATCTGGAACGCCAACGGCTGGCATTGCAGTTGGAACACTCATCGCTGGATATATCGGCAACCGCTGGGGACGCATCAAGGCTTTCTGGGTCGCGGCTGGTATTGCGCTGGTCGGGATCTTGTTGCAGGCCACTGCGATGCATAGCTTCTGGCAATTGATAGTTGGAAGAATTGTCAATGCTCTGAGTATGGGTATCATTTGCAAGTAGGTCACTCACTCTACACCAATTCTCGCCCCGACGCGGCTAACATCTGATAGCATCATCCCCATCTACCAATCCGAGATCTCGCCCGCCTCTCTCCGCGGCTCCTTCGTCAACTCCTACCAATTCATGCTCCTCTTCGGCGGCCTTATCGCAGTCATCGTCAACTACGCCATGAACGAGCGGACTGATCAATGGGCTTATCGAGTCATCATCATTATGCAATTCGTCATCCCCACAATCATGGTCCTTGGAGGCTTCATTCTGCCAGAAAGTCCAAGATGGTTAATCTCCCAGGGCCGAGACCAAGAAGCTGTCAAAGTCCTCAAGTTCCTTCGAAAAGGAACTCCAGACGTCGTCGTTGAGAAGGAAGTCGAACTCATCGGCCAATCCGTCGAACTTCAACGTCGTCTCCATAAAGAAACAGGCTACGCAGATTGTTTCCGACAACCCAACCTCCGTCGAACTCTCATCAGCATTTCCGTCCAAGTCCTCCAACCCCTGCAAGGAAATTCCTACATGACAACCTACTCCATCGTCCTCTTCCAATCCATCGGCATCGCAGACGAATACAAAATGCTCATCTACCTCTACTTCCTCGACATGATGGTAAGTCAAAGGTCAAAACTATTATCCAAACCAATCTCGCCAGCAAGACATATATATACATATACTAACCATCCTCCCAACAGGCCGACGCATGCGCCTTCATCTTAGCAGACAAACTAGGCCGCCGCCCCCTCATGTTTACCTCCTCCATAATCGTCGCCGCATCCCTCTACTGCGTCGGCGGCCTCACAGGCTACGCAGAACAAACACCCGCCGTACAGAAAGGCACCCTCGCCGCCATCTTCATCTGGTTCTTCATCGACGCCGTCGGCTGGGCGGGTTGCGTCTGGATTACATGTGCCGAAGCACCCACCACAGCCCTTCGCGAACGCACAATGACGCTGGCGACTTTCTCGGGTTTCGTGGTGAATTTGATAATTCAGTACGTGAGTCCGTATTTGCAGGACGAAGGGTATGCGAATTTGGGGGGGAAGATTGGGTTTATTTGGGGGAGTTTTGCGATTTTGGCGGCGGGGTGGGTGGCTTTTGGGTTGCCGGAGATGAGTGGACGGAGTTTGGAGGTGAGACTAAGCCTGACTATGCGTTGCCTGACTATGTGTTTTGACCCTGACTGATTGTTTGTATAGGAACTTGATGAATTGTTTGAGAAGAGGGTTAGTGTTTGGAAGTTTAGGAAGTATAAGACTGATGGTATCGGAGCTGAGGTTACGGCTCTTGAGGCTGGTGGACTCAGCACGGCGTTGGATGTTGAGACTGGGAAGAAGGTCATTGTTGGTGTGGATGTTACGCCTGTTGATGCGGAGCGCGAAAGTGACGAGAAGCAGAAGTTGGAGATTTAAGCTGATACCAATTCAGGGCTGGGGTTGGTGTCATCTTGCTGGTCTTGGTATAAAGCTGTCCAGTTTGGGTATATGACTGAGATCGACTATTGTTATCTTCAAGTTGCGTACGCGGAAGTCCGAAGTACAGCACTGCATGGGTATCTTATCCATTTCTCTCGCAATCGCTCGCCCTTCCATCTTTCATCTTCCCTTCACTTATGAACACAGTGCCGTACAGCATACCAACTTCTGCGGTATGATCAACGGATTTCCCGCTATCTGACATGTCAGAGGCGTGCCATCGTCCTTTTTCTCGAGCTTCTTTCCATTCTGCCCACCTCCAAATTAGCCTATGATGTTTTCAAGGCAGACTTCCGCAATCCAGTTGACGTCAGTAACTTACGCATTCAATCGTACAGCCATCTCCATCCTTCGCGCCGGGTAGTTCGCAGGTATCGTTAACGCAAGCGGCATGTTTGTGGCGGGAAGCGGCTAGCAGATCATTGTGTTCTTCGCGAGGTAAGAGGCCTGAAGAGGCGTATGCCGTGCTTGCTGTGAGAAGCGCTGCGAGAAGCGTGAAGGCGAACGTCCTCATCTTGAATGTATATATCTCTGGGCTTGAGCGGGGAGCGGTGAGAACAGAAAAATCTCGAACTGCAGACGTCTCTCCGATACTTATACTTCTCCAGGTCTGGCTGTAGGCCTGGCCTTCTAGAATGCTTGCAAAGCTGGAATAGCAAGGGAGATGCTAGTATTACCGGGCATTTCTGGAACCACACTCTCCGCATTTGGGCCTGACCATGTCGCTGACGGGGCGGAGGATAGCCTGATCTGGGTTTTACGATATACGAGATTCTTCTGGAAAGGGACCCTAGGGGATCTTCACCTGGTATTTCGCCGAGATGATGGTTTCTTCGGGTAGTACGAGCTGGAACTGGCAGTGGATTCTGGAAGATGTTTCATTTCGACCTGTCTGAGATGGCGTTCGAAGTGACCCGGGGCGTTCGACCATGGGATCTTGTCGTCGAGGTGCGGACCGATGATAATTCGTAATGGATCGTTGATGAAGCAGAGGGAGAAGCTCACGAAGAAAGGGGAGGTCAGGTAAGGTTCCAGCGCAGGCGCCTGCCGAGGTTAACCCGAAGGGCCGACCTCACTCTCGCATCACGCCTGCTGCTGCCGCAAAACAACAACAAAACACGTTCCATCTCCATCACAATGCCTTCAGCAATGCCTCATCTCCCTAATGAAATCTGGACCCTCATCATCTCCCACTGCGATTCACGCGCAGACCAATGGCTCTCCCTCCGCCTCACCAACTCGCAACTCAAGTCCTGCGTAGAGCAGCACTTTTCCCACTCTGTCGTATCTCAGCTCGCCATTGAACTGCCGGTGGCCCTCCCAACATACGATATCCGGAGTCCCGTCCGTGGCAAAGCGATGTTCCATCCCACTGGCTGTGGTGACGAGTCTAGCCGGTTGACTGTTCGTCTTATCGGTACGCAGCCTGACTACTATGAAGGTCACTTCCTGGGGAGATGGGCTGGCATGAGAGATGGTGAGAACGGGAGGTTGGGCGAGAGGGTGAAGTGGGATGTGAGGTTGGATGCGAGGTGTGAGAATATGAGACTTTGTGGGGCAAGGGCCATTACCGCTGAGGAGGATTGCAATGAGGATGACAGAAGGAAGGACGCCGAGACGGCTGCTTTGTCCTTTGAGTGGATGCCTACGATGACTGGACTTCTAAAGGGCTGATGATGCTCATGAACCTCAGATGATGTCGAACATCTGGGCTTGTGCCTCACTACTTTCGTCAACCGCCTCTCCCCACATGATCCCATGGACGTACGCTGGACCCAGGATAGCATACTGGTCTTCGTGCGGACGTAAAATAAAGGGCAAGCGCCCGCCTCGCAAGATGGTCACGACGTCTCCTTCGGCGAGGTCGTTGGGTCCGATCCCAATTCTCCCAGTGGATGTCGAAAAGAAGCGCCGATTCGTACTTGCGTTGTAGAGGCTTTCGGCAAAGGCCGCCAGCAGCTTAGACTCCTCCCCAACATCTGCTGCTAGCTGGGACAGTTCTGGCGGCCACGTTTGTTCAACTTCTAGCTTATGCAAGTAAGATGTCCAGATTGCCGTTTGCTCCGGTAATGCTCGAGCGCCGGTGTACCAACCACCTCCGACTAGCGTCATGCCAATCGCACTCGAAAAATGACCCAACGACTTGGATGTCTTATCTATATTCGTCATGTACTCCAACGTCGTCTGCCAGTTTTGCTCGACGATTTCCGAGCTTGAGGCCACTACATCGATTCTCCGCCCTTGGAGACGGAGAACGTTTGGGTCCGCCGAACTGAGCCTTTCAAATCTTCTCCAGAAGCCAAAAGAGCCGCAGGGGTTGAATGGATCAAGAGCTCTGGCATTTTCAGGTTGATGCCAGGCGTACCATCTCGACACCCAGGATGGCAACTTCGGCATGCTCTTGTCTTTCTGGAGAGGCAGTCTTTCAATCATAGAGAGTGTCCCTTGCTCTTCAATGGCATACCGTGTGGCGTCTCGAATGACTTCTTCTGCCGGACGACTATAGTCTGGAATCAACGGAATCGGGATGGGCTCTGTCCCGCCCCGCTCTCGATATAAACCAAGCAAGCCAAACACCTGGTCTCGAATTTCACTGCTCTCGCCAAATGGGGCGTTGCCCAATGTTTCTGCCCACGGCGCACGCAGGGCTTGAGCCATCTTCATCGAACGAAACAGCCACAAATTCACGGCACTGCGAAAACCCACAACGTCACCAATTCTGTCGGTTCCCTGAGTAAAACGGGGCTCCGAGAACTCTTTATGCTCAATCCATGCTGTTGCTTCTAAAAGCTCGTCAAGATCAATCGAGAGGCTGCCAAAGCTGAGAGTTCCGTGTGGTGCCAGGACCGCTTCCTGCATGACCCAGAGTCTTCTACAACTACAGTGTCAAATGCGGCATCTAGACGCGACACACTGAAACGTACCTGAACCAGCGTCGTCCATACATCCAAGTCATCGCTTCACCGTCAAACTCGGATGACAGTGGTGTCTGTGCGAACTGGAAGTTACCACCGGGGAACAAGAAATCGTGCAAGCTTTGTCTCTCTGCACTTGCTTCGGTCCTAGCCTCTGCAGCGATCGATCGAACACACCGGAACGCACGCTCGGCCAGTTGACACTCGTTCTCGAGATATATGAGGTTGCCGCACGAACGCCGGTATATTTGGTACATCAAAGACACCTGCTCTCGCTTCTCCTCCAGATCCGACTGATTGATGCAGATGCAATCGATCCAGACTGTGCGCTTCTCATTTTTCCAGCGAAAGCATTTCAGGGCTGCAACTGCGCTCGCAGTTACTATCAGCTGTGTACCATTGACCACTACGACATCTTGCCGATCGTGATCCCAGGCATAGGATATTGTCTCATAGGCCAAGCTGCCGTCCGTGGGAAGCTCGACAGCGGCCAGAGTGCAGAGAAGTGGCTGATTTTTCTGTCCTTGGTGGATTGTGAGTAGTCGGATCACATTCGCTGCTGGTTTCAAAGGAGTGTACATTGCGCAGTGCGCGGCTTTGGGCAGCCTGCGGTACCGCAGAAGAAGTTATTGTAATAGATGAACTTCAGCCGCACCGAGAGCTCTGCGACAACCTGCAGCTCTTGCGCCAATAATACGTGGCCAGCTTATGCACCTCGGCATATGGTGCTGCACTTGTTCCTATGAAGATTCGAATGCGCCGACTTTGCGATACTATCAAGAAGTGTTCACTTAAGAACCAAAATGATGTAAAAGAATTTACACAAGATGTTCGAGCAGAGAGCGGGAAAGGGATTGCGAAAAGTGAACCTGCGTCCAGGTCTTTGTCTAGTCAGAAGCTGGCACCGTCACTTTGGTCTATAAGAACTCTCCGGCCAAGACCGAGCACTTTCAACTTGTCTTTCGCCCGTCTATATATGATACACAGAAGGCTGGTGTTTCCTCTCTATGTACATCCAGTAGCTTTGCAGCAATCCGGGCACGACTCGTAGCCACACTTCGAGCAGCACTGCAATAGACGGATCCAAAAACATCCTGGACACCGCGCAACATAGCCGTTGTGCATACGGTGGTAACGTGGACGCTTTCCTGCCTTGTGTATGTGTCAGCAGAACAAGCACAATTCATCAACCTTCCGTGAGCATATCTCACCATTTGTCTTCTGCGGTCTGGAAAGCTAGTCGTTGAGTGGAAGAGATGAAGCGCTGCCTGCAGCGTCTTGGATGGTCGTTGGGAGGTAGATATGGTCCCTGACTGAGAGCGTGAGGGGTTTGGGAAAAGATAGAAGCAAGACTGTCGGCAGTCGAAGTGTGAATGCTTGTTGTCGTTGGCGATTGATGGTCTGATGCTCAACGAACGGCAGACCAGCAGACCAGATATATAGGCTTTTGCAGCACTGGACTCTGGTCGAGACTTCATCTTCAGACGTTCAATCTGAATGGCGTTTCGTACCGATGAGACATCTAGTAGCAGGCCGGGACACCAGTTCGGAGGGCTGCACCATGTCTCGCCCAGGTATTATTGGATTCTCAGCTCTTCTGGAATCTGGATCAGGGGCTCACCCTCTGCGACTCGCTCTCCAACTCACATCGTACCTGCGAGAGAGGCTCTTTCATCATCATGCACCCATTGACCTAGCATGCCTCGCCCGTCGGACCCACCCACCGACCTCCAATCCCTCTTCAATTGGATCTCCTCATCACCGCCTTACGCCTCGATCTCACATTCCACCACACCGTTCATCGATCCCAATGACTTCACCAGATTCGAGCTGGAGAGCGCTCTCCGCTACGCCCTGTCGGCATACGAGGCTATCAGAGACGAACTGGAGACTGCTTTGATACGGAAGCTGCAAGAGCCGGACAGCCAAGGAGATCATGTGAGTCGACGGAATGTACGCGGCAAAGATAACGATGCTGAGGTGCTGATTATGTCAAAGGATGGTACGATACAAACATTGAAGGAGACCACGAAAGGACCTGTGCAAGATATAGAGCCAAGGGATTTCGGCAAATTGGCGTTGGCTGCGAAGTTTGCTGGGGATATGATGTTTGAAATCTGTCTCGTGGGACTGGCGATCGGCATTCAGAAGCTGAAGGCGGAACTACAATTGTTGAAGGCCAAAGACAATCAGAAGATCAGAGAAGAAGGAAGGCGAAAAGAGTCCGGAGATGGAGACGATTGGTTCCTGGTGGGAAAAGATGAGGGAAATAAGGAGGCGAAAGGGGCCACGGGACTACTTGTTCGAGCAGAAGATGTTGAAGGGGAGATCGAGGTGCGGTTGGAGATTTGCGATCGCTGAGGCAGCCGATAGTGTCCTCTGCTTAAGGCTACCGGAATGATCGCTTTTTGAACGCCTTTTTGCTACCTTCCATACCTACCGAGATAGACTGGAGAATAGACGCAGGGGTTGTATGACTCAGCAGCCGAATCCGCCTACTTGCAACCTATGTTCTCCTTCGTCTCGATTGGACTTCAACAGCAATACCGCCTTCATTACAGCTTCAATGTCCATTGCTGTTCATATCATTCCTCTCTGCTCTTTTCCAAAAGCTCAAGATCTCTTCAACGCACGGCAGCCTCGCAGCCCATTCTTTACATGGCTGTTCCAGCGAACGCCAGCTGAGTCCATGGAAGGTGTACTTGGGGATCATGAAACACGAGCTGCCCGTTGTCGTTCCTGGACGAAGTCCCAGTTTGAGTGATCCAGACTGTATCCAAAGTCCTCAGAATCGATATTTTCCCATGAGCGAAGATGAAGAGAGCCATGGATGGCTTACCGAGGACGAAGACCTTGACTTCGATACAAGCGCTGAGAGTGCTCTCACTCGGGAAGAGTACGACACAGAAGTCATGTCAGAGCCCGGCGATGATCGGGTCTGCATGCTCCGTCGACGAGACAGCGAAGACTTGCAGAAGGGACGATGTGGCTCATGTTCTACCCTAGGAGCCTGGAGTTCTGGTGAGCTGTGTTCAGATTGCAGCCGCTGGGGCGCAGGACGGAAAAATTCTTGTGGAGCTTGTTGTATTCAACTGCCTTGGAATCCAAGACTGTGCAACGAATGCCAGAAGTGGAATACCGGCCGGCACTCTTGCAGTATCGACACCGCTGGCAGCAGACGGCATGTTCGAGAAATCCTAAGTGAGAACTGCATCTTGTGCAAAGCGCTTGTTGTCCCAATACTTGAGAAGATTCGCGCATCTTGGGTAGAGTTTGATATGCGAGCCTTCGAATTCGAGAACTCTGGACCGTTCTACAAAGAGCGGCTATCTCGTAACGACATGAAATCTGTTCCGAAGACGTTGACCTGCGTACGAACGATCAGGGGCAAACGAAGAGTCAAATGCAAGTTCAAGCTGACATTCTACATTTCCGGAGACCGAAAAGCAGAAGACGACATCTTAATCCCATTGAAACTCTACTACAGATCTGCCATAGGCGATCTTCGAGTCGTCAAGCCCTGGCGAAGCCCAAACATCGATATTCCAAGCCTACGCCGAGCAATTGAACTTTGCGAAGCAACTCACGCCGACGAATGCCAGCCTCAGAGATCACAACTCCCAGATGGAGTGCGGCTCATCGATACAGAAGAGCGGCGGATCTTCAGGCCTCAGCCCGGAGACGACGTCCGCTTTATCGCTTTGAGCTATGTCTGCGCCGCAACAGCACACGAGCACTGCCGAAAGCTAAGTATCATCAACCCACTATCCTTCGAACTCCCAGGTGCACTGAAGCGAGAAGATTACCCGCGCCTGATATGGGATGCCATGAGCCTATGCAGAGAGCTTGGCGCTCGATACCTCTGGGTTGACTGCCTGTGCATCATTCAAAACGACGAAAACGAGATGATTCGACAAATTCAAGCCATGGATAGGATCTACGCCAATGCTTGGGTCACTCTCGTCGTGGCTACCGACTTCACCCGCGATGTCGGAATACCGGGTGTGCGAACCAGGCTGCGAAGCACGTGGTGGGAAGAGCGACTGACCTACGGCATGCCGCTCCGCCTTTTGGATTTCAACTTCATGTCTGATATCGACAATTCTAAATGGAGCACACGCGGGTGGACTTTCCAAGAACGTTGTCTCTCGCGGCGGAAAGTCTTCATCTCCAACCATCGCTCGTTCTTTTCATGCAAGGAAATGGATTTTCAAGAGAATCGCGGAAGGAGGAATCTAAACATGGAAGACATCGATATGCGCTACGCTCCTTCAACCATCTGGCTTGAATGCTGGGATGACTACATGGTCGCCGTAGAAGACTACACCGCTCGGAACCTGAGTTATGAAAGTGACATTCTGCGCGCTTTCGCCGGGTATAGTAATGTTGCAGCCAGACAACTTGACACCCGAATGGTCTTTGGCATGCCTGAGCGATATATCAGCAGAGCGCTGCATTTCGATTTCAGAGATCGACCACGCCGTCGGCAAGGCGTGGCGGATATACCTTCGTGGAGCTGGGCTGCTTGGTCCGGAATGATCGATTTTGAACCGGTTAGCGACTATCTTGACAGACATGGTTTTGGATGTCTGATTATTATCCATTATGTCGATCCTGAGCAAGGTCTGATTGAGCTTATCGACGAAGACTGGTGGTATTTTGATGTGGATTTACCGGAGGATGATCAACCTTGCGAGTATGTGATTGAACCGCCGGACGACTCACATACCGAATCGTGGCCGCTTCGACCTTCTCAGGACTGGAGTGATTGCCCGCATAATCGTGATGAGCTTGAGGACCACCTCGATCTCGACGAAAAAGTTATCTCTAATCTCGAACAATACCCTCACTGTCTAGTTTTCAACACCACAATCGCAAAAATCTCCCTCGAAGCGAAGATCACCGTCCCTGGTGGAGTAATCCGAACAGAAGATATCACAATCCACACCCCATCTGGACTGATGGTTGGCATAGTGTGCAAGAACATCAATCACGCTGTGCCTGACTGGGTCGCTACATCCAAAAAATACGAGATCATAGCGATTGGAGCTGGAGTTCTCAACGCATCAATCCGTGAATCAACTCTAATCAAGGACCAGCTTGCAGCAAGGCTTCCGGGACTTTGGCTTGAGACGCATACTGGAGAGGAGCGAAGTCCATGGGCAATTCATGTCATGGTTGTGAAGAGGCGAGAGGGCGAGGGAAGGGTGATGGAAGGGATCGGGATTGGGTTCGTGCTGATGGAGTTTTGGAAGGAATGCATGCCGGAATGGGAGACTATTGTATTGGCATAACTCATGTGGTCAGAAGATGGAATTGCCAAGGGGAGAACTTCGTGCTTAAAAGCATCGAGAGCCTCCTCCAAGCATTTCCGCATACGTCTCTACGTCAAACTATCCTGTCCCGGTAGAGTCCAAACTACACGTCTGATCTATATTTTACCATCCATACACCCCACAGAAAATGCCAACATCAGTCGTAGGAGAATATGCTGTCCGAATGGAAACGTCGAACAATCTACAAACGGTTGAGCCTCCACTTTCGCCGCCATACATGATATCAATGCAGCCTTGCGTATTGAGACACGAAGTGAAGCAGTCTTGAAGCGTATTGCCAAAGACTAATGACGTCTCCTGGTAATTCGCGCAGCCGTAGATGCCGCAAGACACCGGCGTGGGTACAGATCTTGCTGTTGAGGTACTGCTGCTGCTCGTTGGCGTTGTCGTGGTTGCAATCGTCTACTGTAGCGAGTCAGCTGGTGCGATTTCCAGATATCTCGCCTGAGCGTGTCTAACGATACTATTTCCTGTGCAGTCTGACAGACTACCCACAGCTTGTAGCGAAAATCCATATGTATTGCTCTGCACTGTCGTAAAGACCGTAAACTGTCCATTCACGCCAGCCATTGACTGGCCGCCCACGCCGGTAGAGGTGCTCGACCAACTCTGTCTCTGGAATCCAAGGTACTTGAACGAATAGGTCGTCGATGACTGTGTGTTGTTCAGGGCGCAGGATAGGACGCCGCCACTAACGCCATTCCAGCTGCATGTGACTGGCTTCAGAGAGCTGTTCCCGGTATAAGTCTGATTGGTATATCCGCGGAAGAAGATGATACTAGATTGGCACGAAGGATAGCAGCTGACGCTTGAGCCGGCTGTGAGATCGCCGCTTTTCAGGTAGCCTGTGACAGGGTCCAGCGACCACTGCTGGGGAGCAAGCGGGCCCGTTGAGTCAGCGGCGAAGTTCACCGTATTCGCATACTCAGGCTCATAAAATGCGCACTGATTAATGATCTTCCCGTAAGTTGAATCAGTCGGCGGCGTAGAGGCGCGTATGTAGAATGCTGGCAGCGACACTACTGGCGCTACTGTTGATGTCGTTGCCGTCGTCGCAGTGCTGCTAGAAGTTGAAGATGAGCTACTGGCAATTGTAGTACTCTATCGCGAAGCATTAGTAAGGCTCTGTTATGCTCTTCAACGTCCTGGCCTTGCTTGAGGTCTAGAGAAACTCACCGAAACAGGCGCTATTAAAGGTGCCGTCACTGGCACATACGCCGTGAAACCAGAAGTCCAGCCATTTCCGAAGTTATTGCTGAGATATGCAGGTTTGAAGGAATATGAGTAGTAGAGAGTGCCGTAGCCGACACTGCAATAGCTGTAAGTAGACGTCGTAGTGGGATTAATACTGTAAACGGACGACTGCCAATTCACGGCAACACAGGGATATGTTGAGCTCAGAGTTGTAATGTTCTGCAAGCACTGTAGCAGCCAGCAGCATCAGTGATGGAGGTTGGCTGTGGGCCTTGCACCCAATTTGTGTAAATCCTCGTAGATGTTCCATCGTAGTAGGAGTACGTAGAGCCAATGTATGCATTTACCATTCTGTTGCAGAGCGGCTGGTAGAGGGTCGTTATTGAGGAGATGATCGCTGTGACGAGCGGAGTGGGGCATAGTCCCTCAAATCCAGTGATGATAGCAAGTTGAGTCGTCTCAGTTTGAGTCGCCCAAGACACGGTGGTCAGAGGCGGCAGAGTAGCCGTTTGTGTCTGCGTAGCAGCTGCAGGCGTTGTAGTTTCCTGGGGCAATGTCGATGTTACCGTCTGTGTGACAGCCGGTGGCGTTACGGATACAATGGTCGTCACAATAGGAGGAGTAAGCGTAGTTGTGAGGTAAGTCGTCTCTGCAAACGGCGTGTAGGTTTCTCGCGGCAGCGTGAATGGAAAGGAGACCGATGACAATTCTGTTTGGGTGACAAGCGCTGTGGTGACTGAAGTCGCCGTCTCGTAAATTATGGAGGGCGGCTGGCTCAGAGTCGTCGTCTCCAGCACAGTGGTGAACTGAATGAGGGTCGAGGTGCTGGCAGGGAGAGGGTAGGACGAGAGCGAGAGTTCTGTCAATGTAACGAGCGCCGTGGTGGTCGATGTCGCTGTTTCGTAGACAATGGAGGGCGGTTGACTCAAGGTCGTTGTCAATTGCAGAGTGGTCAATTCTGTAGTCGTAGAGGTACTAGCGAGCGGAGCAGAGACCGAAAGGCTGATTGAAGTCTCCGTGACGAAGTTTATCGAAGTCGCCGTAACAGTCTGCAGAATCAGCGACGGTGGCTGGCTCAAAGTGGTTGTAAGCTGCAGAACAGTCGTCTCCGTAGTAGTTGATGTTCTCTCTTCTGGAGCAGGAATCGAGAGGCTTATCGAGGTCTCTGTCACCACATTCAATGAAGTAGTCGTAATAGTTTCGAAAATCAACGATGGGAGCTGGCTCAACGTTGTCGTCCTTTCTAACGTCGTTGTCTCGGTTCGGGTGGATGTGCTAGCGTTCAGTGGGTAGGAAGATATCGATAAGGCTGTGAGCGTCAGTAGCGAGGTCGCTGTTGCCGTGGTCGTTTGGTACACGATCGACGGCGGTTGGCTGAGGGTCGTTGTTTGAACCACGGTTGTATAAGCCGTCGTTATTGACGTGCTGGCCGGAGGTACCGAAAGCGAGAGGGAATAAGCAGTGACAGTGGCCAGCGCAGTAGTCAGAGAAGTGACTGTCTCGTAGACGAGAGAAGCTCGATCTTGTGTTTGGGTGATGTTGAGGGTCGTTGTACTGACCACAGTCGTTGCACGCAATGTCAGAAAACAAAAGCTGCTCAGAGATTCTACATGCAAATTGGTGAAGGCAACTTACTGGTAGTAGTAGAGCGATCTGAAAACGTAACGCTCACGTACTGGGTGTCCGGAATGGGCACGATTGAAGTCGCCGTCGACCAGGCTACAGTCGTTGCTGTGACAGGACCAAGCGTCTGGGTCTGCGTATCTCTTGTCTGTGTGACATACTGTGTAATTGTTGTCGTGGCCTGAGGAGGTGGCGCTGTTACTGAGTTCGAAACTATCGAGATGTCATCCAAAGCAATGTATACTTGGCCAACGTATTGCACGCTAAATGTCGCACCAGCGTTCGTATTCGAGCTGGTGGTATAGTACTGATATGAGTACAGTGCGTAGCTCGATGTCAGACTCAATGCGGCACTGCAGCTATTTTCTCCGCAAATCGTAATGGAGCAGTCTGAGGCTACATTGCCGTTCTGCGCCTCGGACGTATAGCTACTGAGCGTGTACGACCTGCCTACCGTTGCCGAGAAGACTTGAGTGACATTGTATACTTGAGGCTCCGGCGAAGATTGGCGCTTGACCGCAGTGACACCTGCAGAACCGAAAGTGATCAACCTGGGACGAAGCAAATCATGTCAGCTCTGTTCTAAAATACAAATAGAATCGTGCGTATAAGTAGTTGTCGCCGCTGTATGGCTACAAAGGCCCAGCTGAGATAACCTCTGCTGTGACTGAAGATGTTGAAGACGTATTGTATACCGCCGTATCCGGATCAAAGTTGATAGTTTGATTCGTAACAGCAATTGAACCGGATGTCGGTGCCACCGAAACGGTAATCGTGGATGCCGGAAGCGCGGTGGTAAAAGTCTCGTTGATACCGGAAAGTGTCAACGTCGAAACAGAAGCTGATCCGTAGACAGTCGAAGTGAGAGTCGTTGCATTGGAGCAGAACGAGGGCGCCGCTGGAAGGCTCGTTGATCCGAGATCCGTAACCACGTATGTTGAAGAGGCTGACGTATAGACGAAGACGCTGCGCTTCAAGCATGAGTTCGACGGGTCTGCACCCAGTCCATAAGATGGAATGAGTGACTGAGCATTAACCGAAGCAAGCGAAAGCCCGAACACAAGGTACAACATCATACAATGTTAGCAGTTTGCACTTACTCCGAGCGCTGAATGTGCGGCTACGCGACACTTTGTTGCACATAGCTTGCTATGGTCAGGTAGGGCGAGGCATTCGGTTGTCACTCCTTCGGGATGCCGAATGGCCTTGCATGTCTCGGGAGGCCTCTAAACTGACAGGTATAGCCTATTTGGGAGAGGGTGGCGAGGCACCTGCAGCGTTGGAATCTGCCAAGACATGTGATGTTGCTTGCACCTAGTATCAGGAATGCCATTTCACCAATCCTTTCCTGCAGCGGGTCAGGCCAGACGCGTCGAATGGAGTGATCGATACCATTCTTCGTTTGTTGAGCTCATCCCAGTCGCGTCTTGAAATCTGTCGCGTGGAAAGGGTTCGAAGAGACAGCCCACTGCCTGCGGAGCTCACCCATACTTTCAGCACAGGTTGTAGGTGAGTATTTGAGGGCCATCATGTTGTTCACAAGCGCGTAAATGAGCATTCTAGATTGCACAAAGGTCGTTGTTGTTGACAGATGTAGTGACTGCGGTCAGCTGAAGTCACTTGTTGTGATCTCTGCCAAGCCCATGACTAATCAAGCTTGTTCCTGAGGCTACACCATGGATATCGCAATGAGGTACACGATGAGGGAAGCCGGGAATACCATAGTACTTGATGAATACTCTTCAAAATTTCAGCGCGTTAATGCGCATGTCATTAGCCAATATCTGGTAGGTATTACATCTGGTATCATCTCTGCCCGTCTACACCACGACGGGAGCAGCTACTGCATTTCCATCTATGCATGAGCTTCAGGATCTGTCCCCTGCGCCCTCTTCTGCTCCTTGAATTCTTGATTGTAAGCCTTCTCCTCCTTGTTCCCATGCACAGATCCAGCGACATAGTTGGCAGTAGCCTTGTCGTTGTTTGTAGTGAACCACGACAGGATAAACGCTGACACGGAGAAAGCCAGGGACACTAAGAACACCGTCGAAGCAGCGTTGACGAAAGCGTTCCTGTAGGGCTCTTGAACTGCGGCTTGGATCGCTGGTGTGAGACCAGGCACATCAGAGTACGAGCCCTTCATTCCCAGAGCCATGATCAGAGGGGCGACGGCGTCCTGTGACAGACCCATACCAGTAGCGACCGGCGCCACGAGTTGCTTGGTGGTGACAGTCAAGCGATTGTTCAAGGTCGCGGTATACACTGCTGTCGCAATGGCCGAGACGAAGTTACGCATAGAACCTGTCAGACCACCACCCTGGCCGATCTCTTCCTGGGAGCGAAGTGGGAAGGTAGCAGTAGTCGTCGCCAGGCCTTCGACCAAGCCCATTGCGAATGCGCCGACAATCAAAAGTCCCTCAGTCTGAGCGCGATTGTTGATGTTGGAGGATACGGCAGCCAGGAAGGCAGCTCCAACGGCGGAAGCACCGATCATTCCCCACTTAGGTCCGGTAACCCATTCGACGAATCCGTGGCACATCTGTGCGAACACGAAACCCATTGGAGCCAGACCGGCTTGGGTACCGACGTCGTACATGCTGATCTCGCCGCGACCGTAGTAGACGACTTGAACGATCTGGGGGAACACGAGCGAAAAGCCGTAGTACACACCAGCCGCGAGGCCGTTGTTCACTGCTGCAGACATGAATCCTGTGATGAAAGGTCAGCTTCCGAAATCAGACATCTCTTGTGCGCTTTTCGATGACATACGTCTGTTCTTGAACAAGTGGATTGGGAGATAGGCGTTCTTTCCACGTTTGGAAATGAAGATCTCGTAAGCTGGTAGGATGGCGGCGAGAGTGATGCCACCCACGACCATCGTCGCGATGACATGAGCGGAGTTCCAAGGGTACCTATCGTTTGGTCAGCACCTAGTCGTAACACACTGTCAATGCCGACAAGTCTCAGAAAGAGTGCGCTTACAAGACTCCACCCCAGTTCAGTCCGAAGATGAAAATACACAGTCCACCGGTGAACAGGATGAGACCGATCCAATCGAAATGGAGAAGGAGGTCTCTCGCGAGCCTTTGCCTGTGCAACATACTGAACGTAGGAGGATCTGCACGAGTACTGATTAATGATGGGTTTTTAACCGTGCGCAGAGTGATACATACGATAGAACAGGTACCAGGCGATCATGCTAGTTGCGTTGATTGCGATCAACAGGTAGTAGCAGTTGCGCCATCCACCAGGGTAGGTCTGAAGGGAGAAGGCCACTCGAGCAGCGAGTGGGCTCGTAGGCGTGGTCATGGCGTAGCAGTACGAGTTGGCAAGATATCTATGCGTCGTCTTGTCGGAGGACGTCCTCTCAGTGCTTTTGTCTGGTGAAACTCACCTGTACTTCATGGGCACAATTTCTGCCACAACCCAGAAGAAAGATTGTTGAAAGGCCACGGCAATTCCGATCAAGACTTGAGATGCGATCAATGTGTTCACTGTGTTCGCCGTCGCGCCCACGATGCTGCCGACCAAGGCCAATCCAGATCCAAAGACAAAGAACCTGGTGGTTGTTAGATCTCATGGGACATATCAACTTTTGGCTCATTTTGGCTCACCATCTGCGTCCCAAGATGTCTGACAACGATCCGACCAGCAAGAAGAAGACAGCACCACATGTGATGTTTGCCAGTGAAACCCAGTTGATGTTTGGCGAGGGACCGATATCCGAGTTGATGTCTTGCAAGATAGGAGCGATGAGTCCGAAACCTCCAATGCCACCCATAAACGCCATGCCCGTGGCAAACAAGGTGCCGATGAAGTTCACCGACAGCCAATAACTCTTGTCAATCTTGTCGGAGTTGCGCCCACGCGCGACATCTGCTCTGTCATCGTCGGCTCGGTGATCGCGGTTTCCAGGGTCATCAGTTGTCACTCGGTATGCATTCTCAAAGTGCTCGTCGGACCCTTGGTCGCTTTGCTGCTTCTCGGGATCCATATTGTAGTATGTAAGTGTCGCGAACAACCAAATTCGGGAGAGAAGGGGCTCAAGACATCAGCTTGAGACATCAGCTTGAGGAACGATGCGTACTAATACTGTTGACATGCGCCAACCGCATCGACGGCATGATAGCTATTTGATTCTCACCCCTCCTGATCGACACAACTGAAGTCTGCTATAGACGAATCATGAAGCCTCTGACCTCGAAGGGTCGGCTGTGACCAGAGAGACTGTATCGAAACGGTCAGCGCTACCCCAATTTTGAGGGTCGCTAGCGCCTGGGGTAGCGGTTGGCAGGATGATCGCATGCGGGATGATGGAGTCGTTGTTCGCATAAGATGCATATCTTTTATGTGCTTTTGCTGGAGCCTCATCCAAGTTTTAGGCGCATATGAAGCGCTGCTGACGATCCCTTCCGAGGTAGTCAGGACGGAACGACGCGATAGAGTACTGCGCGATAGACGCGGCCATGGTGTCGGGATTTACACTTTGCCATAGCTGTCGATCTGGAGAAGCCATACAGGGTTAACGCAATGGTCTTGTTTGGTCGAACGCTTCACATGTCAGTTTTCGTGTTCGTCCTCTTCGACCGATGGCAGACTTCAAGTACAGTCGCCCGCGACCTTCACACCCGTCGGAGAGTGCGAGATGGCGATTGTCAGCTCCCGACATCCTCCAATCTGATGAAGTATGAGGATGGTGCTTGAGGGAAGGAAGAGAGTCCACACAAAGTTCTTGTGGCTGCCACTTTCCGTCATAAACCTGCGATTGGGATTGGCATCGGGCCATCGGCTAACGGCACAGACCGTCGCGAGGCAGGCTTGTGAAACGCGGGGTGCCAAGACTCGGAGTCAACTCCCAAAGCGAAGACCAGTCCATCTGATAACTATCGTCGACGGTACAATCATCACATCGTTGCCAGTTCGTTCACTTTGGACAGCTGTATCAGGAGAGCATTTCTTGCGGTCATCGCTCATACATGTAGAGACTTGCAACGCCTTCCATTTCCCCATGAATCACCCTACTGTATCGGGAACTCCGCGTATTGATCGTGGCCGAATGGCTGCAGTAGAGGGTAATCTCAGAACGCGAACGCGAACGAACTGCAATGGCCATCAAGACCATCTTCTGTCATCGAGCTCGCCGACGAAGGGTCTACGGCTGTCCGAAGAAGTCGAATCACTTCACTGACGAAGCTGTTTCCTCGACCACCAGATAAAACCAGATTCGGCTTTCTTCCCACGAACTCGCATCTCTCAGACATCATGCCAAGAAGGTCATGGGAACGCTACTGCATTAATAGCAATCATGTGGGCCCTGCCTGTCCTAGACTCCAAAGCTGTCAACTCTTCGAGGTGAGCAATGAGCCGACGCAGCTGATCTCGAGATGACGACTAAATCAAAGTCGTACTTCTGGTTCCAGAGGACTTCGTGGCCTGGAGATTCTTCGACCTCCCCAGAGAAGTCAGCTCACAACCTGAGGCATGAATCTTGGCAGCACAATCACTAGTCCTTCTCGTATTTCCTCCGGACTCCAGACTGTCTCTGGTTGAACGTCGAGACTCTTGCTCACGGGCTTGGAATGCACAGCAGGCCAAAGCCAGTAGAAGAAGGCCTCTTCGCTTCTATGGATGCGAGTAGAGGGCTTCAACGGACTTGGTCGCATTTCTGGCACCTCTACAGCTCTGCATCAGCCTCGTTCTTGGCCTGCGCCGACACTGTTCTCAAACAGAAACTCAGCTCCACCAGCTGTCTGTTGCATGTCTGGTTTGTGCTACCGGGCGGTATTGTGGCGCCATGAACACGTCGAATTACAGGGTTGCACATTCTCGCGCTTCAGCCCCGAATTGAGACTTGCAGGTAGTATACCTCACGCGGAATCACCATCTCGATTTCTTCTCCGCCATTATGTCGCTTCATCAACGTATATTGCCTTACTTACTTCGCAAGCAAACATCAAATTGTCCTGCTCTGCGATCTCGATGGCTCCCCTTCGCACAGCCGACGGCGGTTTTGATCCGACCAAAACTGGCGGCATTCCTCTGAAGCCATCCGACTTCTCTTACGCGGCCAGACAACGAGACAGTACTTCCGCGCATCCTCGAATCAGCAGGCCCGTGACGCTGATGAGACCGGAGTACGATGTTGTTGTCATCGGATCTGGATACGGAGGTGGTGTTGCCGCAAGTCGATTCTCCAGAGCTGGCAAGTCTGTCGCCGTGCTAGAATTAGGGCTGGAACGATGGCGTATGTGGCCATGAACTCCCTCCAAACTGACCCAGCTGACAGTTCAATTCCAACAGCTGGCGAGTATCCGAGCAGTCTGCTGGAAGCGACGCCGCAAGTTCACGTTTCTGGTAACATCGCCAAGGATGAAGATCCAGTGAAAGATCTTTCGATAGGGGAGCGGACTGGTCTGTACCACCTCATACTTGGAGAGGGCCAGAATGCCTTCGTCGCAAATGGTAGCTTCTCACGAATGCTAGCTCGATAAGACGGCTCACTGCGCACAGGTTTGGGCGGCACGTCTCTGCTCAATGCCAATGTTTTTCTTCGAGCAGATCAGAGAACATTGCAGATGAGCGAGTGGCCATCAGAGATTAGTGGAGTTAACAGCTCTCTGTCAGAATGCGAGTAGCTTGCCGCAAGACGTGAGGCGCCTATGCTGACATCTGCAGACTATCAACGCGCGGAGAACATGCTTCAACCTTCGCCGTATCCAGAATCCTATCCTGCGTTGAGCAAGCTCGAAGTCCTCGAAAAACAAGCCAATTCGCTTGGTATGGAAGACAACTTCTACCGAGTGCCTCAAACGACATTCTGGGAAAATAAGCGTAACATCGCCGGTATTGAGATGAAGGCTTCGACCGGCTCCGGCCAAGACTGCACTGGAGTGAACGATGGATCTAAGAACTCTGTCCTGATGAACTATCTCCCTGATGCTTGGAACTGGGGAGCAGAGATATTCTGCGAATGCGAGGTCAGGTACATTCAACAAGATCCGAAGGGCTCCGGCTATTTGATTTTCTTCGCGTGGCATGCCGATGGAAGAGATAGTTTCAAAACTGAGTTTTACGATCAATTAATGTGGGTGCGAGCGGTAAGTGTTGTGTCTGAGTCTTGTCTGAATTGTTCATCGACGCTGATCATGAGCAGAAAGAATTCTGCTTTCTCGGGGCTGGAGCCTTGGGCACCACTGAGACTCTCCTCCGCTCGCAGGCTCATGGGCTGGCCATGTCTCCTCTTGTGGGCCAGAAGCTCAGTGGCAACGGCGACATTCTCAGCTTTGGCTACAACACAGACGACATTGTGAACGGAATTGGCAGAGAAAAAGCTGAAGGCAACAGTCGTTGTGGACCTACAATCACTGGAGTGATTGACAACAGACATCCCAAGAGTGCACCTAACGTCCTTGATGGGTATGTAATCGAAGAAGGAGCCATACCTTCATCGCTCGGCTCTCTTATCCAACCAATGCTTGAAATCTTACCTGGCAAGCGATATCCAGCGGCTTACAACTACTTTCGGCATTTGGCGTCCAGAACAAGGTCTCGACTTTTTGGCCCTTATGCTCATGGAGGCAGCATCAATCGCACTCAGACCTACTTGATCATGTCGCACGATAGCAACGAGGGCATCATGACCCTCTCAAACGATAAGCCTTATCTTCAATTTTTAGGTGTCGGTAACACCGAGCACGTTGGATATCTGGAGGAGGTGCTTCGGAAAGCGACGAATGCGATAGGCGGTACACTGATTAATTCACCATTCTATGCGGGTATGTCAATAATTGATACTTCACGGATGGTTCTTAGCTGACATGACTAGCTTTCAATCAAAATGAGGAGATCACTGTTCATCCCATCGGAGGAGCGAAGATGAGTTCTGATGGCACTGGTCGCTCTGGTGCCACGAATCACCTTGGCGAGCTTTTCGCAGGCGTCGGAGATGAGGTCTATACAGATCTTGTCTGCGTTGACGCTTCTGTCATTCCAACCGCTCTAGGTGAGCAAAGGGCATTTGCGTTCACGATGTGCTGCCTAGCTGACCTAATCCTAGGAGTGAATCCATTCGCGACAATCACAGCCCTTGCTGAACGTTCTTGCTCATTGCTATTGAAGCGATACAATCTGGTCGAGGACGAAACTCCAAATGGTGCGCTGGATCTCTTTGGCTTCCCTCGCAAGACACACGAATTGAGTCCAAAGCTTGCTGAAGAGGCCGAAGCAATCAGAATTGCCCAAGGTCAAGCAGGGATTAGATTCACGGAGGTGATGGAAGGGTTTATCCATGCCGGAAGCGAGATCGATGATTTTGTTGTCGCCCACAACCAAGCGAGAGGATCTTCAAGCTCAGCGAGTCTATACATCACGGTCGATGCTTACAGCGTACGGAATCTGATAGAACGAGAAGACCATGCCTCTGTCGCTACTGGAGCCTTCGCTTGTGCTGCTCTTTCGAAGAACCCTATGATGATCCAGCATGGAGACGTTCAATTCTTCACAAAGGACGACACCGTCTCGGATGCCGAGAATCTTGTGTACAAGCTGAGCCTGCTCAGCACAGAAGGCGATACCTACTTTCTCCACGGATTCAAGAAGATTGATTCAGGGGCTGCTCTATCTGCGCGCAATACCTGGAGGGCAACCACGACGCTCTACGTCGTCATCACGAAAGAGGACGGCTCTGTCGCGGGCAGAGGCATTATCAATATCACATGGCGGAACTTTGTCTCAGAGCTGGAGAGTTTCCATTCGACTGGCACAGCTTCGAGCTTCACTGAAAGACTGCTCGCACCTCTACGATTCGTCAACTTTTTCGCTCAGAACACGGCAGACTATTTCTTCAGCCCATTCATGATCCTCCAACGACCGAGCTACGACACTACTGGTTTCTTGAAGAAAGCGCCTCCTACTCAAAGCGTCACATTGACTACGCAAGATGGCGTTCAAATCTCAATGAAAGTCTGGTCAGCGGTAGGCGGTACTGCCTCTCATGAGATGCCGCTTCTCTTCATACCTGGCGCCGCAGTAGATGACACAGTCTTTTCTCTGCCCACGATCCCCACCAACACTATTGAATACTTCACTGGCCTTGGCTATCGCTGTTACGTTGTGACGCCACGCTTCGGAATCTCGGACACTGCGCGCATAGGGTATACTGCCTATGATGCGAGATGGGATATCAAGGCCGCTGTGGATTATGTTCTCGAACAGAAAGGCGGTTCGAAGCCTTATGTTATCTGTCATTGCCTTGGGTCTATTGCTACCGGCATGGCGCTACTCTCCGGTGCGGTGGACGCGAAGGACTTGAGAGGTATGACCAGCAGCCAGGTGTTCACGAACCTGAGGTTTGGAAAGGTGAACGCTGTGAAGTCGAGCACGCAGTTGCTGAATCAAACTTATGAGGTACGTACGTTGGTATCAACAGTGTCGTGTTTTCTGCTAACGCTTGTGCACAGAGACTTGCTGGCACCTGGTTTCCCTGCAACACAACCCCCTCCTCTGGCCTTATCCAATCCCTCCTCGACCAAACCCTCCGCTTCTACCCCGTCGGCGCCGCAAACGAAATCTGCAACTCGAGCGTCTGTCACAGAGGCAGCCTGGTCTTCGGCCGTCTCTGGCAACACGCCAATCTCAACCTCGCTACCCACTCCCACCTCTCCAAATTCCTCGGCGGAGTCCACATGAACTTCTTATCCCACCTTATGCGCATGGGCTCGGAAGTACCGCACCATCCTCACACCAACGAACCTGAATTTCAAGATCTTGTGGAAGAGCCTGGTAACTTGGAACGTTTGAAGGGATTGAAGGTTCAATTTATTAGTGGTGGGGAGAATGTGGTCTTTTCGCCGTTGAGTACGAGTGAGAGTTATGATTTGTTGAGGGGCAAGTTTGGAGAGGAGGGGTATGAGAGGGTTGTTGTGGGTGGTTATGGGCATTTGGATACTTGGATGGGGAAGGCCAGTTTTAGGGATGTTTATCCGAGGGTGCTGTGTCATGTTGAGAAATGTGAGGAACCTTCCAGAGGCCCTCAAGGTTCGAAATAATTTCTCCAACACGCTCTCTAAGATCGACTGAAGAGCAGGCCGTCAAGTTACCCCTCTAACTTTCTATCTCTCTAATGACCAAAGTGGCGACGAAATTTGCCCTTCCGGCAGCCCTTGCAAATCACGAACCAGCAGTGGCGGCAACGGAAGTCGAGATGATCGTAATCGCCACAGGATTGACATGGCGACCAAGGACCGGCTGGCGAGAAGCGGAAGGTGTGCCATCGATTACCGTTGCACATGATGTCCTGAGCGAGTGTAAGTGGGCCGCAGCGAAAAGTAATGCGTCCGTTTGAGACTTACGATTGGGAGAGTGAAGTAGATAGGCGTGGCTTTTGGAGTGATCTGTTTGACGCGTCGTATAGGAAGAGAGAAGAGGACTGGAGGCGGGCTCCGACAACGGTTTTGAAAGGTGGTGGCTAAGTAGCGGTTGGAGAATCTGAGTAGCGAAGAAGATTGAAGAGCAAAACGACTGCCAGCAGCCACTGATGAATGGTCGATTGAGCTTTGGGGTTGGAGTAGGTGATGAAGGGAGTTCTGAAGAATTGAGCCTGGACGAGGCCAATCATACCGTATATATACGAGGTTTCCGCCCAATTTTTTTTAGTATCAGTGACACCTGTCTTGGAAGTCTCACAGAAGTGACGTTTCTAATTCAACACAATGTCTTTTTCCATAGTGAGACTCCAAAGTCGAGGCTTCTTCGCTTGTTCAACTGCACTTTGGATGCTTTTGGCAAACCGATGCAAGTGTCTGTCTACATGAGAAATCAGTCCGATTGTATTTTTCCTACGTAGCTTCCCCTGACAAGTGAGCTCTCGTAGTCTGGACGGAATGGACCCCCCTTCATCTGACCCTCCAGACTGCTCCTCATATGGAACTCTCTCTGGAGAGACCTGTGTGTTAGGCGTAGGTGAATTGAAAGTTGTTTCTAAACAAATAGGTGCCAATGAGCACATAGTTGACTCAGTAATATGACGTAAGATGGCGCCACACGTGTTTGCACATGCCATGTTCAGCAGTCACATGCAAGCCGCCGAGTGAACCTGAGTTTCGTTCACATGCGCGGTGTACATTTCCAGCCACCTTCACTATGTGACTTGCTTTGAAGACGTCCGCTTCACCCTCTCATCTTCTCTTCGACATCAACACCAACATTCGCAATCTACTTCCACCAAAAAAAGACACATACCACCCGCATACCGACAACATGGCTATCATCAAGGCCTTCCGCGGCGTACAAGTCAGCATTCGCGTTAATGGAGAGGCCCTCGAAGAGCGTGCCGGCGGCCCACCAGATACCGATACCACTGCCATCCGCTACATCGAGGTCGAGTCCGGCCAGACCTTTGAGATCCACGCGGATGTGAACTCCCTCAAGAAAGACGATTACTTCTGCCACGGCTTAGCCTGGCACGTCGCGATTGATGGAATCGAAGTCGACCGCCGCCTCATTTACCAGTCGATGATCAAGACTCATTTTAAGAATGGCAAGACCCAGCTCAGTGCCGGTCGACCGACGGACGACGGCAAAGTCCGCCCGTATCTCTTCGCCGAGCTGGACATTGCGACGGAAGAGCCAACTTACGAGGATGCGGATCAAAAGGCCAGAGCAGAGGCAGTGGGGACCATCAAGATCGTCGTCCACCATGTGTTCGAGGGCGATATTGCGGATGACGCTGCGCTCGTCAGCCAGCTGGAAGGCGTGAGCTCGGTTGGTGAGAGTGACGTGAAGGGAAAGGAGACTTCGCACAGCGTCGAGTAAGTTGTGAAGCGTACGCCTACCTTTGAAGCATGACTGACGCCCCGCAGGTACGGAGAGGCAATCCACGATCGCACTGGCAACATCTCTTCGGAAGTCGAGTATCTGGATCCGAGCACACCAGCTGCGGTTTACGAGTTCCGCTACCGATCTCACGGTAAGTCTTTTTCCAAGAGCCAATACTCCACGTACTGACTTTCCTCGTAGACGCTCTGGTCAAGCTCGGCATCATCGCAGCTCCACCACCCCCGACGCCGCTCCACGCGCGCGATCCATCGACCCTCACTCTTGAGGACATCGCTAAGCTCCAGGCAGGCTACGCAACCGCAGCCGCGGCCGCCGCACGCCCCACCATTCCGAATCAGCCTGCCGTGGTTGGAGGTCTGCGAGGAGGCGGCGGTAACCATCCAGCAGGAGCGACCGCAAGCACTCAGGACGGTGCTGGACCTGTGGCGGGGATGAAGCGGGAGCCAGGTATGAACTTAGGAGGGAACAGCCGCAGACAAAAGGTGCGAAAGACCATCATCACGCTGGACGACGATGGCAACACGTTGAGTGAGGTCGAAGAAGCTCGTAAGGAGGTTGAGTCGCCTGTTGTTGGTGACGAGTAGGACTGGATGAGAAGAAAGACCGACGGAAGGGCTGTTTCATATCATTTGCTTCAGGTAGAACGGCGCTGGCTTCTCATTTCTTGCGTGGATCGAGAAGTTGGAGCAGGCCGAGGGCCCATGGCTTGCGAGAGGCATACCTCATGGATTTTAGACGATGCGTTCAATTTTCATGCCGTGATATCACTTTTCTTCTCTGTTCACTTTGAGGACCGGAGTCACTTCACATCCAGACCGATTGCAGTGTCCGCATCATCTGATCTGAGCAGTACGCACTTGCATGTGAAAGTCAGCCGTTTCAACCGTTGGCACTTGTGCCACTCACCGGTGTGGGCTCCTTCTCAATACGACCATCTGACACCGTCCTTTCACCTCCACCTTCCTGACTCTTTCTTCATCCCCTCTCGCAGAGAGCTCCTGACACTCCCAGAACCTGCACACCACTCACCACCAAATCCACCATGGCCATCCTCCCAGGCCTACAGGGCATCGCCGTTACGGTCCAAGTCGGAGATCGCACCTTGCAAGAGCACGACGACCCAGTCGATAATGATGAGCAGCGTACGGTCAGCTGCTACGTCGAGGCAGAATCGGGATTGGTCTTCGCGGTCAAAATCCTGACCTGGTATGCAGCCGCTTTCAAAGGCGACGCCATCTCGTTCGCCATCTCAGTCGACGGCAAACAAGTCGACAGGCCATTGATTTCGGAAGAGAAAGTCAAAGCTCTTGGAGCTGTCACCCGAGTGAGTGAGGGGTGCGCGGTTAGTGAGAACCAGGTCATGCTGTATCGGTTTGCGGATATTCAGACAGGTCAGTTGGCAACTTGGAAGAAGCAAGCCATGGTAGGTGCTGATTGATTGAAATCCGACAGTCGAGGGCAAGCCGTCCGATGGAGACGCGTCGGTAGTAAAAGAGCTCGGCACAATTAAGGTCGACATCCACCACAAGCGGATCATTAGACAGGGAACCATCCCAGATCGCGGAGACGCGACCAAGACGTTGGGCGCCGTCTCTGAGAAGAGTCTGAAGGGCCAGTCAGTGTCTCACAGCGTCGGGTAGGTCCTACTTCATGCAGTGCCATGAAGCAAGCACTAACTTGACGAAGCTTCACGGCCCCAGTCATCACCAGCCACAAAAAGAAGATGGACACTTTGTTCATCGACCCGACGGAGACGCCCTCTGCGACGTTCGTGTTTCGATACCGCTCGCGGAGTATGTTTGCACACTTGCCCCGAAGACATTCTCATATGCTGACATATTCGAGCCGCTCTTCAGTCTATGGGCCTGATCCCACGATCGCCGTCGCCAGTACCGCTTGACGAGCGTGACATTGACACGCTCACCCCAGAGGAGCTTCGACAGCTTTTGAAGAGAGATAGAGAGGCTAAGGTAAGGCAACCCTTATACTTCGCGGAGCATCTCTGATCTATCTTAGAAGCAGACAAACGGCACGACCGGAATCAAGAGGGAGTTCAAGCAAGAGTCTGCCGAAGCAGACAGTGCTCCTCGTCCGCGTAAAGCTCCACGGGCCAGCAGATACAAGACGCTTATTGAGCTAGATGACGAAGGTAACGTGGTCTGCGAGACCACTCAAGACCGGAAGACTACTGTCGAAGATTCTGTTGAGGTTGATTGAGTGTTTCCGATTGGAAGGGCGGTCCTTTGCTAGATGGAGACCACAGGTGGCAAGCGGACTGGGGAGACATCTTGGTCCTTCAAACCCCAGAAGACGACATGGTAAGGTTGCTGCAGTTGTCACTGACACGAGACCGTCTTTACCCGATGGTTCTCAAGGCGATGTTTCTCCCAAGCCAAACATGCGAATCGAGTTGTTCCAGGCACTGCTCAAATATCAGCAATATACTCAGAACCGTGCGAGGAGTAACACTTACGCTTCCACGACCTCCTCCACCGGTATTCCTTTGATACCGGCCACAGCCCACGCAACTTGCGTGATGGCACAAGGCTCATTTCTTCCCTTCACCATAGCCTCCGCACTCCACTTTTCCTTCTTCAACGCCTTCGGCAATGGCGGCGCATCCTTCAGATACTTTGAGCTCGCATGGCTGGGCCGTATCTCACACCAAGGCCCATCCGTCTCAATCTGTATTCTCTCCAGCGGCACCTCTTTCACCACCGCCAAATTCTCCTCCGTCTTCATACTGCACCCATTGATGCCGACATCAAACCCAAGTCCTACGATATGCTGCATCTCCTCCAATGTGCCCGTAAAGGAATGCACAACTCCTCTCTTCGGTAGCTTATCCAGCCTCTCCTTCAACAACGCATCAAAGTCCTCCGCAGCAGCACGCATATGCAAGAACAGCGGCATCTGCAACTCCACAGCCAAATCCAACTGTTTCGCAAAATACTTCAACTGCGTCTCCTTATCCGCATAATGCAACCGATCATAATCCAATCCAATCTCTCCAAACGCCGTCGCCGTCCCCTTATCCCGACTCTCTTGCGCCAAACCCCTCAACTCCTCTAACAACCTCTCCGGTCCTCCGGGATGCTCGTCGAACTGCTTCGCGGAGCACGGATGTACACCCACCGTCGCATAGCACAATCCGGGGTACTCTTCAGCGAGTTTGATTGCGTTTTGAGATTCGATCAGGTCGGAGCCTGTGACCATCATTTTGCGTACGCCGGCGGAGCGGGCGCGTTGGATGACATGTTGGAGGTCGTCTTCGTGGGCTGTTTTGCCGTGGTGGATGCCGCGGAAGATTTGGTCGGAGAGGTTGATGCCGATCTATGACTGGATATTGGTTAGCTGGGGGGTTGCGGAAGGTGGGTGGAGGACTGACATCTGCGTAGCGATGAGCTGGGCCTGGTGTGTGAGTTGGTTGGGTGTCGCCGTTTGGGACGGCTGGTGGTGAAGATGAGGCCATTCTGGTCGGGGCCGCTGAGAAAGATAGGCGGGCAGGGATAGAGGATGAGAGTATCGGCCAAGCCCTCAGTCTACAAGCGATATGGGGGCGCATGCGTATTTACATGTGCTCGATGTTGATGAAGTGAGGTCAAAAAGGACTTCGGGAGCCGAGAGACGTCACTTCCATCGGCCAGCACCTTCAACTCTCGCCGACCTGATCGCCTCTCGTCTCCTGCTCTCCTCCCAACCTACCCGTGCTCACATGGGGACTCATTTCACCCATTGTTTGAATGACTGAACATCATGTCTCTGGATGTGGTCCAGCCTCTGAATCGGCATCTTCCATATGTTCTGCACCATGTGCTGCCCGGATGTCCATCGCAGCCGTGATGCGGAAACGAGCATCCGAAGCACCCTCGTCCATGCCACTTGGCCTCCAATCTTCCATCTAACTTTGCAAGAGTCACTATTAAAAGCGTTTATCCAGACATGCTTCTGGCAATTCTCTGGGCCGAACGCTCTCTCACTTGGCGTGCATAGTATCGCTCTTCGCTTACTACGACTCTCCAGTCACATCCTGCTTCAGCCTGGTCACCAACATTGATGGATGGTAGTGTCGGAAAGACCGGATACTCGTCTATCACCTTTTCGAAGCACATTCGGAAATTCAAGCGTGTGTCGGCTCGTTTCAGCCTTATCAGCCAATCGCATCCGATCAGCATATGGGAAGTTCCTTGTGTTACCGCCAGTTTGGCCTCCAAAGAATACCCGACCTGGACGACCATCCTTCCCAGAGAACACATCGAGCCGGCATCATCTCAGGATATGTAGAAATCACAGTGCCCACTGCGATGGTTTTCTCGCGACCTTTGGGCTCGGCTTGCGAAGGTGAGGTTTGCTTTACTCACTAACCGACCGTGTTCATTATTATGAGTGATACGAATGACGAGCTCAACGGCCGCCCGGTCTCCCCAGTATCAGATACCATACGCGTGCATCCCGTGTCAGAGATACGAAGAGACCGCATCATACAAGACGGTAATTCTCGGAACGTGCCTAATGATCCGGATCCGTACAATGAGGAGAATGCCCAAGGCCCGAACTTCTCACATGGTCACCTGGAAGAGCATCAAATAGACCCGCTATCGGATGAGAAGAAGTCCGCATTTCTCACCATCATTCGCAATCTATCTATCCCCGCGTCGCTTGCGGGAGAGCTCAGCAGCACGTTCAGTCCAGATCGCAAGCCAACCTGGAATCCGACATTTCTGCAACCGCTGCCATTAGCTGGAGTCGCTGCCTTGCTTGGCTGTTTGTGCTGTCTCCTAGCCTCGCTCGGCATCTTGATAGGATCTCATGGACAGCCTGCTGCAGACTGGCCATGGCCACCAAGCGTCTTCCTCGCCATCTTCTCTGCTATCATCAATAGGGTGACACAGTTCTCACTCTTTCAAGCCATACCGATTGCATGGTGGTACTCGGCCTACCGCGGCGCGACCATTGCCAAACTCCAAGGCAGCTGGGAAATCAGCCAGGGTGTCTTCCGTGCATTCTTGAATGTGAGACACGACAAACTTCTTGCGATAGCCATGATAGCTACCACTTTGGTAGCCATCGATGGACCATTTCTGCAGAAAGCGTCCTCGACTGTCTCGGAGACCCAGACGAAGCCGACAAAACTGATGTTTCCTGTGGCGGAACAGCTGCCGCGAGGATTTTCTGGCACGTACAGCCAATATGGAGAGCTGGGCAGCGACGAAATGAACCCTGTGCTAGATGGATACACTGTCAACAGCACGATCACAGCAAACGTAACTGGGTGTCAAGGCAGATGCGAAACGAAAGTGCGGGCTCCAGGCGCCGTGATCAAGAATTGTTCGTCTCAGACTTGGCCACTGGACGAAGGAACGCTGAAGCGGAACAAGAGCGCCACTTGGGGTCCTGGTGTGGCCAGCGCGCATCGTACTGCACGGATGCCCTTATTCAACACCCACATCCGCCCTTCTGCTCTCCGCCCTCCATTTGAATCCGGGCCCGAGGAAGTGGAGCTGATCGTCGGGATTGCGAACTTCACCAAATGCGTCGGCCAGTATGTGGAAACGACATGCACACTGGTTGCGGCAACCCTGGAGTACGATATCGTGGTACACGAGGACAACGTCTTGACTTTTGCTCAGCCACCAGCCCAGGCGAGGGTTGTTGCTCTCGCGAACAATACGTTTCTGGATCATCCCGTGGAAACTGTCAATGGCGATCCTCATGCTAAGATAGCACTCAGTATTACGTCGCTTGCGATGTTCCTCGATGGACAGATCGCTTCCAACGCAACAAATATCCCGGTTTCGGACGGTCAGGAAGCTGAGTCGGCTAGTAGGCCTGATGCGGAGTCGTTCAATAACTTTGTCACGAGGTATGTTGGCTTGCTTTCTGGAAGCTGTATTGTTGGTGATTAAGTTTCCGCTGACCTTCTTCTCTTTGAAGGTATACCATCTTATCAAACCTCTGCGAAACTAGCTTCAGAGACCCGACGTTGGACATCATGTCTGAGTTCAACAATCTCATGTGAGTCTATAGAGGTGATCATTACTTGCTACATCAGCTAAACGCCGGCTAGGTTTCGATCTGGTATCATAGTATCTCAATCCCCCAACGAGACGAGTTTCTTTGATCCTGGCATGAACACAACGCAGGAAGTGAATGCCACGCAGACACGAACGCTAAACGTCTTCAAGTCGGATCTGAAGTGAGTATCTGCGACCTGCTCTTCTACGTCTCGGGCTGACCGTATTGTTTAGATGGTTCGCCGGCGCCGCCCTCTTCGAACTCCTCGCCATCCTCGCGATTGCCCCCGTCTTCTGGGGCTGGTGGAAGCTCGGTGTGAGAGTCTCAATGAGTCCGTTCGAGATCGCGAATGTTTTTGGCGCTCCGCTGCTCAGCGATGTGAATTCTGCCACTGGCAGTCGGGGTGTGGTTAGGAGGATGGGCGATGTGAGGGTACAGTTTGGAGCTGAGAATGAGTACATGGGGAGTGATAGTCAGGCGAACCCGATTACGACCGCGCGACTTGTGGTTAATGAAGAGGGACATGTTGTGAGACCGAGGAAGGGGACGAAGTTTGAGTAGTGAGTGTAGAAGAAGACGCGTGCTTACCGCGCTGGTGTGGTCGTGCCTTCCTCAGTTGGCACGTCTGCCTGATGCACGAAGTTTGTCTATCAACCACAAGACCTACCATCGATATGCATTTACCAAGTCCATGAACACTGCACGTGTACCACGCCATGGCAGACACGGAGGTCTCCACTCGCTGTCCACTCCTCGAGCTACCCGCCGAGCTCAGAAACCGTATCTATCGCTTCGCCGTCATCGAAGAAGACTCAATCCGCATCGACAGCACCAACGGCTTCAACCGCAACAGCCTACTATCAACATGCAAGCAGATCAGAAGCGAGTCCCTCAAAATCTACTACTACGAAAACACTTTCCGACTATACGCCCCCGCCTTTGACACTTCGGTCCTGCAGTGCTGGTTTGAGCACTTGATCGAGCTGGAGCTCAACCACGAAGAAGTCCACACCTCCGTGAGCGACAGAGACGTCTTTAACAAGCCGAACTGGTGGAACTTGCTGGAATGGTGCCATCTGTACCATACGGGCGAGGTGCCTTACGCACCAGCGTCGCCTGAGAAGAACGAGGAGTTGGGTCGGTGGGACGTCGCCCGCTATGTGGTGGGCGGCTTGTTCCAGATGCTAGAGGCGATGAACAACGAACCATGGACAAAGGTGGAAGACTTGGTGATGAAGCAGAGGCCAACGCTGGGAGCTCTGGACAGGCGCTGGAAGTCGGACAGAATTACACGTCGTTGAGGGGACTCGTGATATCAGGAAACTGGTAGGTGATCGCTCAGCACTGCCAACATTGGCTGTTCACTGACTGGCGCAGCTCACTGTGAAGCAGATCAGGCGCGTGGGTGCAGACCGTAGTCGCACACCGCGTTGACGCGGCAACGCGCATTCGCAGCAGTAGCGGCAGCAGCAAGCCTTGCGAAGCATGCGCTACCAAGTATCCATAACCAGTTTGCAACACTGTGATATCACTGTCAATCCACGCTCTTCACTCCTCTTCACCCATCTCCTTCTCCCCCAGCAGTGAGGAATGTATGCACATAAGCGAACCGTAGCGCGAAACCGGACCCGCGCCAGGATTATGAAAGGCAAGCTCCTTCTTAGTCCTCTGGGAAATTGATACGCTCAACTGAAAGAATGATCGTAACAGGGTATTGGGACTGTATCAACTTTGAAGAAAGAGGAAGGAGAGGGAGAGGACGGAATTTGGGATTTTGAAGGTTGGAAGGAGCGGGGACGTGCACGCCAAGACTTTGCACAGCGAGTGGAGAGCTCCTCGTCGCTGCTCGACATCATTGCTCTTTCTTTCTTCTATGTTCTAAGCAAGTAGATTGATGTCCTTGTAACGATACTTCATCTTTCGTAAAAGCATGTGCCTTCATGGCACGTTCTCATAGATATCCACAGCCGACCCTGCAGAACTGCCATCAGTAGACCTAGCATCCGAATCGCAAGAGATCATAATGCGCAGATCGTCCTCGTCAGTGATGCAGGACTTGTCGTGCAAGGCGCGCAGCATCTGATACATATGCTGAACCTCTGGCATGTGCTGCACCACAATATGGGAGCCTCGCAGGTCGTCATCGTCGTCCCACGCAAGCTGCGGCATCTGAATGTCTCCAAGCGCTGCGACGAGTGCTTCAATACTTTGCGAACTCAAGTCTCGCTGACGAGTACAGAGCAAAGCCACGAATGCAATACCTTCCCATCGAGGGCCGAAACACTCCGCGATCTTCCTCAAGCCAGGCACGACCGACCCTTCGATGCCCCACGTTTCGCTGAACCATTTGCGGCGGAGTTGGAATAAGCGTTGGTACAATAGGTCGGGACGATACTGAAGAGATGGGAACCAGACGTTCAGTCCTGCTTCGATGAGATGATGCAGCGGAACTGCGGCCAACAGCCTTCCTCCGGTGTTCTCCAGCTTCCCATGGATGAGATACTCGCCTTCCGAGTACTGGTACAAGAGATCATGACATTTTAGATTGTGGTCTGTCACTTGCTGTCTGGCTTTGTGAATTCTTGATGCTGGCAGATTGCGCGTGTCCATGATGTAGATGAGGAGGTCGGCCTCTCGAAAGGTGCTGTATGCTCGCCGGTAGAGGTGGATGAGGACGTATAAGAGTGAGACGGACCAGGAGCTAAACTCCGAGGGGACTTTATGGTCCCATCTGATATGTGAGTAGATCATTTGCTGCCTCTCCAGCTCTGGGATGTCGGCGAAGTCGCGATACTCGGCCTCCTCTCCATTGACCAAGTATCCGTACAGTGGGTCGATCAGATCAGGGCTGTTGATTCCACGCGACTTGTTGGAAGCTGCGCGGAAGAGAAAAGGAGGCTTGGCCAAGGTGTTGATCTGCTTCTCGAAGTGCTTCATATTTGCCTCGCACCCCGGTCCCGGACACGTGCTGATCATGTGCTGAGAAAAAGGTCAGAGGAAAGCAGAAGGGACAGGAAATGCAGAGACGCAGAGTTGAGATCACTGCAGAGCGCGGTGGCCGTTCACTCACCTACGGTCAGCTGGAACACGCGTGTCTCGCTTGTCTCTGTGTCTCCACCACTCAGGATGGAACATGTTTTGAGGCGTGAGCGGTGTCTCACAGGATCAGACGAGCGTGATCTAGGCGGGCGGTGACATGAAGATGCGCTGAAGTGGGTTGTTTGTTGCGAGTCATCGTGGAAGACCTCCATGGATGAGGACCGTTGACGTCCTAGCTGGATGAGTCAGCAAGTGAGCGCGTGCCTGCCTCATCACTGTTGAAGCGCAACTGAGATCGAAACTCACTTGCGATTGCATTCAGTGCACTCTCAACATCGCACTTGAAGCGCTCTTTGATGCGCGTAGGTTTCGAGCATTTGGGCGGATGATTAGCCTCACACGTGTGCTTCGTGCACAACGAGAACAAGTGAACAGCACAGGACCTAATGTCGAACGTGAGGCACCCTTACTTGAGAACTTCTCCTTCCGATTGCCATATCCCCTGAGAACAGCGTCGCAAACGTCGCTCTGAAGACGCTTGCAGTCTTCAATTCGTAGGATTTCTTCAGTCTCACATGCAGATCGTGAAGCATATGCCAGCAAGCGATGTTTAAGGTTTAGGCAGATCGGTCTTGGCACACGTCGCGTCCGTGCGGGCGGGTCAAGTGCCTTACAACTCGCCATCAGCTACCAAACTACAACCACAACACGTTCGCTTTCTTGTACCAACACCTATCAACATCGCCGCGTAGGAAGCGGGCGGTATACCTTCAAGATGGACAACACACAGTCCGATGCCGACAAGGTACTTCCTGAGCCGTCTCGAGCAGACGACCTACCGTTACTAATGCATGTGATAGATCCGGGCAAAGCGTCTGGCTAAGTTGGGAGGTCCCAGCAGTTCAAGTACACCATCACCGAGCCAGAACGGAGCCGTACCACCTCCGCAGTCGACGAGCACGCCGCAGCAGACCGATGGCGCTACCGACAAGACGCAGACCCCGCCCGTAGCCAAAGACAATCCGTTCTCCCAACTCACAGCTCAGAAAGAGCCCGAGATGAAGCGCGAGCCGCCGAAAATCACCGTCAAGCCCCGACCCACATCTCCTGGTATTAAGCGCGAGCGCGACGGCTCAGAGCGACCAGCCTCACGGCCGAGGGAGAAGCCACAAGAGAGCTTTGAGATATGGCAGGATCGGACACTGCGTCAGATCTGGCGGGTTACGCTGAAGCCGGAGGAGGTTAAGGACATCCACGGCAACAAGCTGTTCTTCTTGCCTAGCACCAAGGAGGAGCTGGAAGATTCCAACGAGCAGCTGCTGTTGACGGTCGAGAAGGGCGATGGCGTATTGACAGAAGCAGCACCTCAGGTGCCGGGTGGCAAGATATTCGAGTACTTCTTGCAGTGCTTCAAGCGGACTTCGCGAGCGATTCGAGGGGCAAAGTTCACAGGCCCGGAGGATCCAAAGCAACAAGTGCTGAAAGAGGCGAGACGGCTAAGCATGAGCTATTGCATTTTCTCGGTCACGATGCCAGAGATGTTCGGCGACAGTATCTCTGAGTCTGCGTCAAATGCGCTGGTCGACCATCTACTTGTCTCGGACGTCGAGGGTGACTTGGGAATCTGCACAGACTTCCTGACGGAGGCCACATCACGATTTGAAGAAGACGAAACAATCAAGGAAGCCATCGTAGAAGCTGCAGAAGAGCTGAGCAGAAGATTGTCACAAAAGAGCATGAATGACGATTACCAGAACTTCGTCTTGGCTATGCGGAACCTCCTACGCTTCCCAGCCATCGTCGATGCTGTAACGCAGTCTTCGATGTGGGCTCCAACTGATGTTGAGGCACAAAATATTGAGACACAGACAATCCTCGGTCCTTTCTTCCGATTGTCGCCCATGCAGCAGGAAGTGGCAAGCAACTACTTTTCCGCGCCGCGAACGAGGGACAAGAACTTCATTTCCTCGGCGCAGAACGCAGTGCGGCTCACTCTGCGCACACACCAAGAGGAGCTGTTCAAAGTTGTTGATGGCGTTGTGCGGACCGGCGCTGCGCAGCGAGAGCGCATGCTGAATTGGCTTGCGCTCACCGTCAACAAGAACCACAAGAAGCGCGCGATGCGTGTGGACTTCAAGGTCGTCTCGAGCGACGGCTTCATGATGAACGTCACTACCATACTTGACCGGTTATGCGAGCCTTTCATGGATGCAGCATTCACCAAGATCGACAGAATTGATGTGAATTACTTCCGACGAAACCCTAGAGTGGACATTTCAGACGAAACCAAGATTAACGCCGACCAAAAGACCTCTGATGAGTTCTACGCAGCCAAGGCTGATGGCGCGAACAACTTCATCTCTGAGGTCTTCTTCCTCACTGTAGCTGCTCACCACTACGGCACTGAGGCGGCACAGACTCGTATGTCTACTTTGCGAAAGAGTGCACAGCGATACGAGAAGGACTTGGAGTCATTCGAGGCGGAACGGCATAAGTACATCAACGTAGGTGCTATCTTCCCAATTTTTGGTACTAACAGCGGCTGACAGATGGCCACAGGACCCTCGCTATCTGCAGCGCTTCGAGGAGCATCTCGCGCGTTTGAAGAAGACAGTCGACGATATGTGGAGTACCATCCACGCCACTCAAGGTGTTCTTCTGGATGATCTCAACCAGTCACGGTCAATGCAATTCATGCGATATGTCATTGTTTGGCTACTTCGACTCGCATCCGGCCGAAACGTTCCTAAGGAACCCCTTCAACTGCCACTTCCTGACGAGCAAGCGGAGGTCTTTAAAGTTTTACCGGAATACTTCCTCGAGGACATCACCGATAATTTCAAATTTATCACACAACACGTCCCGCAGATAATCACTCCGCAGCAGTGTGAGGAGCTTGTGCAAGTGTGTGTCACGTTCTTGCGTAACAGCGAGTACGTGAAGAACCCGGGTGTCAAATCAGGCTTGGTGAGCATCCTTTTTTACGGCGTGATGCCGTTCTACAACCACGCTCGCGGAGTTCTCGGCGATCTTCTCATCGGCTCCGACTTCGCGCACAAGCACCTTCTGCACGCTTTGATGAAGTTCTACATCGAGGCTGAGAGCACGGGCACGCATACCCAATTCTTTGACAAGTTCAACATCCGATACGAGATCTTCCAGGTGATCAAGCGGGTATGGGTCAACACCATGTACCGTGAGAATTTGGCGAAAGAGGCTCGTGTCAACACAGACTTCTTCGTTCAATTCGTCAACATGATGGTGAACGACGTTACCTTCGTGCTTGACGAGTCCCTATCAAGCTTCACCAAGATCCACGATCTGTCGCGCGAGCTTTCTGATCAAGCACTCATGCAGAGCCTCAACGAGGAGCAGCGGAAGGAGAAGCAAGAGCTGTTGGACGATCATAAGGGCCGCGCCAAAAGCTACATGCAGCTTACCCGCGAGACGATGGAGGCCCTCATCCTCTTCACGGAGACGCTCGCAGATTCATTCACCATGTCGGAGATCGTACCACGTTTGACGGCCATGTTGGACTACAACCTCGACACCATGGTCGGCCCCAAGAGCAGCAACCTGAAAGTCGACAATCCGCAAGAGTATGGGTTTAATCCGCGCCAACTCCTCTCGGATTTCGTGACCGTCTACGTCAACCTCTCACAGAAGCAAAACTTCATCACAGCTATCGCTCGCGATGGCCGTTCCTACAAGCCCGCCAACTTCGGAAAAGCCGCCGACCTCATGAAGCGGCATGCTCTGAAATCACCGGAAGAGCTTCGCGTCTGGGAAGAACTCGCCAAGAACGTCGCAGAAGCCAAGGCTCTCGAAGAGCAAGAGGAAGAAGACCTGGGCGAGATTCCAGAGGAGTTCATGGACCCCATTCTCGCCGATCTCATGACTGATCCCGTCATTCTACCCAGCAGCAAGAACGTCATTGACCGCAGCACGATTCGAGGTCATTTACTCTCTGACCCTAATGATCCGTTCAATCGTGTACCGCTCAAGATTGAAGATGTTATTCCTCACATTGAACTGAAGCAGCGGATTGAGACCTGGCGGGCGGAGAAGAAGGCTGAGCGTGCGAAGGAGAGAGCGGCTGCCGCTGCTGCTGGGGGTGCTGAGGCGATGGATACTACGGAGGGTTGAAAAGTCCTTGGATAAGAACCAAGAGACCCCTGAGATGATAGATGAGCATGACCTGCGTTGGATTTAATGAGCGTGATGCGCTTGTAGTGAGCAAGAGCAAGAGCAAGTCCTGGGCTGGGCTGGATTGGCTGTGTGATGGACGGTTAGTACCGCAGACTTTATCTAGCATTGTAGTAATACAGCCAGAGCGCTACCAATGACGAGACACATGAAAAGAAGAAACAGAACAGAACTGTTTGTTTCATGTACAACGTCTTCGCGTTTTTCATTCATTATGGTGTCATACATATATATTCATCATTCCAAGAGGTCGGTAAGGTAGGTATCACTAGGCCGTCTCCATATTCCTCATACAACTTCCATCTCAATACGCGAGTTTGTTTAAATCTGATTCCCCTTCGCCTGCTCCGCCCTCAAATGCTCCACAGCATCTCTATACCCCGCCTCATAAGCTCCTCCCAATTTCTTGGGATCAGTGAATCCACCGCTAGGACCCCCGGTGGAGGAGGTGCTCGTGTTGTTCCCACCTGGGATGGTATTGCCAGTGGAAGTATTGCTTCCTGATGGGATTGTATGGCCGACAGATGTGTTGGAGCCGGAGGGGATTGTTGGGCTGGTGGAGGTGTTGCTGCCGTGCTGTTGCGATTGAGAAGAGGTGTTGATTCCGCTGCCGATGGTGTGGTGGGCGAGATGACTACCTTGACCTCCTTGAGTGGAGTGTTGGTTCAGGGCGTCTTGCACACCGGATTGGTATTGTTGAGATCCTGGCTGGTGGTGCTGGGTGTTGCCAAGGCTGCCCAAAATAGTAGTGGTAGATTCCTGGTTGTCGTATGGGTTGCTACCCGTGCCGTGCGAGTCGGACATGTTACGAGAGCCAGTGCCGAATTGGCCTGTCTCGCCGATTTGTGAAGAGCCGGATTGGACTCCTGAGTTGTGGTGGTGAGAACCAATCGCACCACCTGCGAGCCCGGCGGCTCCCGCTGCGCCTGCGGTGGTGGCGCCTGGGTGACGCTGAGCGAAGGATGAGTCGTGGGTGAGAGGCGTGTCGGCTTGGTTGGCGTTTCTCATGTAGGAGATGTCGTTATTGCCATGGCTGGAGCCAGACTGGGGTGTGATGTGGGATCGATCAAGTTGATCGGTGACTTGTGGTACGCCGGTTTGGCCGTGAGTAGTAGAAGTGGAGGTTGGACCACCGTGGGAGAGACCAGATTGTCCATACGTGGAAGTAGACGACGGAACGCTAGACTGTCCGTGAGTGGTGGACGATGGAATGCCCTGCGAGACGCCAGAGTGTGCGGTAGTTGCGCCGGTCGTGCCCTGGTTTGGGAGATAGTTCTGAGTGCCCCTGTCTGCGCCATGATCACTGAAGTGGACACCACGAGAAGCTTCGTGGCCAGCTAAACCTCCAGCACCGACTGCGCCAGCACCAAGAGCAGCATCTCTGCCAGTGTGGTGACCGTGACCATGACCATGTCCGTGTCCGTGCGTTGACTGTCCATGCGTTGTGGACGAAGTCGTCGGCGAGGTATTGTTTCCATAGATGCCCTCACCGACATTGCCAACCTTCTGCCCGCCAGCAGTCGGGACAGCCCTTGGGTTCTCCAGTTCGGAGTGTGGACCGGTCTTCAAGCCTCCATTCGTCACCCCACCCTGCGTAGATCGAGGAACGTTTGGATCCTCATAAGAGCGTCGAGAGTCAGCAGCATCGGCCGCTATCTGTTGGCCCTTTGAACTGTAAGGGTCATATGGCTGGCGAGGCAGGTTGTGGTCGCGAGCTCCAGAGTCCAAGGTGCGAGAGCCCGAGTCGAGGTCGTTCCCGCGGTTTGTGTTCACATTACCTGCAGTGCCGTAGCCTCCAGGACGTCCTGATAGCTCTTCGGTAGTGCGATGGGTTGCAATCGGAGCTCCAGTAGATGTATGAGCCCCGCTTGATGGGTAGCTGCCTGGAAGGCCGCTGGTTCCAGAAGATGCATAATCACGGTTATCGGTACCAGTTAGGCCACTGGAAGTGCCATGAGGACCGTGAGTGTTGCTTCCAGTGAGACCGCTGGTAGTGGAAGATCCATAAGCGTCACGGTTGTTGGCACCAGTCAGGCCGCTGGACATGCCATGTGTGCCATGAGTGTTGCTTCCAGTGAGACCGCCAGTTGTTCCATGAGTGCCATGAGTTCCATGCGAGCCATGTGTGGCAGTCGAGCCTTCAATGCCAGGCACACCACCGGCAAGAGAGCCTCCAGTGATGCCACTGCCTGAATTACCGCCGTGAGAAATCGGGTTCTGAAGAGAAGAGCCGGTGCCAGTCTCGTGCTTGAGATATTGCTTCTCGCCCTCCCGCTCCAGCTTCTGTTGAGTTGAGCTGTCCTTCTTGCTCCCGCCCGAGAGCTTGTCTTCAATCTTGTCGAGTAAACCCATGTTGTTTGATCGATCCTGTATGTCCTTGAGTAGGTAGTCCAATCGAGTCCTCCTTTTCCTTTGCCCAAGAAAAGATCGTGAAGAGCAACAACAGTCAATAAAGTACTCCCCACCTACCATCAACAAAACCCCACGTACGTCATGTCCCTATATTACTTTCCGCCACTGCCAGGTACACGCCAAAGACAATCTGGAGTTGAAAGCACGCAAAGCCCCCAATGCGTGAGCTATGATGATCTCGTGCGTACATTCAAACCACGTTCAAAGACGCAATGCCAACTTTCCATGGCACTGGAGCTGGCAGCGAAGAGCTCAAAGAGGATCTGGCTCGAAGCTGTGGAACGATCAGCTGTGGCACAGCCAATGAGGGCCACGACTCGTTCACGCTCTCCAGGTTCTGCAGACTCCGGTGGAGGCGCTCTGATGCGGAATGATGGTTCTCTCTGGCGCCATGGCGACATGTCCGAACCTCGTTTGCAGCTGGGAGCATGCCAAACGAGTGGTGCTTTGTGAACGACTGTCCATAAGCGGTAGGTTTATCAGAGAACACGTCGTCATTGTGTGAGAGCTGCATGCCTGTCAGTTGCGAATGCCGTGTGGCTGTGGCTGATGATGTGGCACATTCGTTCGGCGATGCCGTTGTGAAGGTTGGTGAGGATGTTGGAAGATCTGTCAAGCTTTTTGTGTGCTGTGTGCCCGCCGGGTAATGACGGCCTTCATCGTGATGGCGATTAGAGAGTGCGACCTCTACAGGGAGGAATTTCATGACATAGCTTTGAGTCTCGATGTTGGTCGAGCTCCGTAGAGCTCAAGAAGATCGTGTCTCAGGGACAAGGGATGTAGTAGACGGAAGTGACAATGGCTGTGTTCTTTTCAAATGTGTTTGTGATTCGGTATGCACATCTTGGTGCGCATTTCGCTACCGCCCGGCCTTGCGACACTGGGCAGAGCATCACTATCAATACTCTTATAGATATATATATTTTGATACCCATACTTGGTACAACGGTTGCTCCAGGACTGCAAGCGTCTGAACACAGCAGACTCGTCCCTTCAACACAACTTGGGTGCCGGCCAAACAGCCTGGGGCCGCACACGTTCGAAGAATTGCAAAATGGGTATCCCAGACTCAAATTGCCTCCCAGAAAGAAAAAACTGAGGAGACGCGATCCATCACGCCCTCAGCTGAGAAGTGGTCCATCTGTACAAGGGTTTCCTGTTCCTGATTTTGAACTCCAAGGGCGGCGAGTCGTACCCACTCAAGCCAAGCCCATTGTCCCCGTAGCGCCGCGCTTGACAGGCCGGTCAAAAAGACTTTTGTATACACCTCTGACAAAACGCCAGGTGTTCCCGTTTGTTGGTCGTAAGTGTCGTGAATCGTTCAATCGCATGACGTGTGATGTTGTGTGATGTGTTAAAACAAATAGCGTGAAGAAAGATGTGCCGGGCGTCCGACAAAGTTCCACGCAGGGTTCTACCTTCTACGCGCGGGAACCGACGTTCGGTCGACCGCTGAGCAGGGATCCCGGGTCGGTAAAGATCTTGAGGAACGAGGGTTTCTTTGAAGGTTGGCGACGATGCTGGATCTTGGCGTACTGAACCATGGGTCCCACGATGTCAGACTCCTCGACGGTGGGGAATTTCGATGGTTGCTTTGGATCTTGCAACGACGGCATCTTCTGCAATGCTTGCGTTTCCGCGAGGGTTTGGAAGAACGTCTCCTCGCCGCTCGCTTGAGCTGCAGCATTAGCTTTCTCGTGGTTGCCACGCCACTCAGCATCGATCTCTGCCCATTTCTGCTCGGTGAGCATGTACGTTTGGGAGGTCACGCCGTAGTGCTCGCTCACACGAGCTGCTTGCTTCATGTATTCGACGCGCGCAGCCTCCCAATCATCGAGCAGACGACGGCACCCCTGTGCATCGCAAACTTCGGGAATGTACGGCTCTGGCGTAATGTGAAAGTTTGCGTGGCCCAATTTGATGGCCCATCTGTCATCAGACTCTTCAGAGATGGTCAGAGGAGGAATATCGGAAGAGGGTTGGATGACGTGACTTGATCGCATACGCAAGGATGCTGCCGACGCCTTGGTTGACAGTGGTGGTGTCGAAAAGCCAGGAATGACAGGTGTTGATACTGGCGTATGCGCCACAGAAGCGGCGGTGCTGGCCACAGTAGGGGACTGCAAAGGAGACTGAACAGCTTCGTTTGAGTCGTTGAAGTAGTTGGCCATCATTGGTGGTAGTAGAGGTGTCGATGCGAGCTCCTCTCGATCAGTAGGTTCCTCTTCGGGAGCAGGCAGGACAATCGCGATGGGCTTAGACCCTGCTTGAGACGTCGCTCGTGACCTCGCGCGTGGTGGGCTCACAGAGCGCTGATCGTTTGGAGTAGCAGACGTAAAAGACGGTGTGCTAACATTGCGAACCTCGTGTACGTTCGGAACTGTGAACGATCGAGTGGATGGCAGCCTCAACGATGAAGAGCGAGAACTTGGCGCACTCCGCAAGTTGACGGTCGATACAGACGCTGATGCCTTATGGCCGCCAAAGCGTTTGCTGATAGAAGGGAAGTGTCGACTCAGTCGAGAAGAGAAGCTGTCAGTTGATGCCTCGTTGGATCTGCCTCGCTTGACGGGTTCTCCAGGAAGTTGACCATCGTCAAAGTAATCATCGCCAGGGGTCCATTCCGGGGGTGACATCGGAGCAGGAGTGGCTTGCGATTCTTCCCGCTGACGATGCTCGCAGAACGGGGTGTCGCAAATGCAAAGAGGCTCGTCAGTGACGTCGTCCGTGTAGTCGCCATGGTAGACATCATCTCGCTCATAAGGCTCTTCAACGAGATCATGAAGTTGCGACTTTTGCGGATTGGCCGGTGAATCCGGGTTGGTCACTAATGAAGAAGATGAGCTGGGCCAACGACTGTGGCCACGGGTAGAGAACGTAGGGGTCAGAGGCGAGGACGCGCTAGAAGCAGCCGAGGAATCGCGTGAATGTGTTGGTGACATTTGATATGGCGAGTGCATAGCAGAGTAGTCGTCGTCCGGCAGCTTCGAAGTGTTGATTCTGGGAAACGAGAGTGAGCGCATCCTGCTCATGTTGTACTGGGTCGCGTCGCGAGGGTCTGCTATAGGCGGTAATCACGAGGCATTATTGATGGTCTTGTCGTTGATATTGAGTATGCATGCGCGTTCATTCGGGTTTGGGTGTCGATCTCGAGAGTTTGGTTTCAGGTGCCACGAAGCGCGTCTGGGTCCTCGGTCTGTTGCGCTGGCACGACTCGCCTGCTGGTCTATGTTGGATCCTCGTATTTGTCAGGGCTGGGCGGGTGCAGGGAGAGTATGCAGCTGGTATCGCGCTGGGTGGGTGGTGTGCTGGACAGAGAGTGTGTGTGGGAGTCGAAGGGTGTAGGCGTGTAGTAGTGAGCGAAGAGCACGCGGTGTTGGCAGAGGTGGGTTTGGGCGCAGGCAAGAAGTTAAGACCGGACCAAAAGAGAGACAGCGTGATTGGGGATTGGGGATGGCGTCTCGTCAATGGTGGGTGATGGCAGAGACTTTGTGGTAGACGCGAGCTAGGGCGGAAGGCGGGCAGGATCCGCTTGGTCTGCGCTCTCCTGCGAGGCGGTCCTGGCGCTGTCCCTTGTTCAGGCACAGTCTCCCAGAGCCGACGAGCTAGACGGCCTGCCGAACCCACCAGTACGAATCCAGCGCTGCCTCGCAAGGAAGTGCCCAAAGTCAAAAGCAACCGATCGCTTGCAGGGTTGCAGGCTGTTCTGCCTCTCTCTCTGTTGTCTTGTCTTGCTGAGGACCCGCTCCCTCTCAGCATCACACCTCATTCTGCTTGTCCCTGTGACGAGAAAAGCAAAAGGCGGCGGGTCGGAGGCGCCAGCGATGTGATGCATACCGCATACCGCACTGCTCTGCTGGCCGTTTGGTGCAGCAGGTCATCTGCAGTGCCCTTGTCCTGCCAAACAACGACAACAACGCAGACAGAAAGCCAGAGAAACAAATTGTTTCGTCCGACCCAACAAGGGCTGTCTGCTGCAGGCCGCACCAGGCGCGCGGTGGCAGCACAACCTGACCTGCCACGCGGTCTCCAATCAACCTTTGGTAGCGAAACCGGCCACCCACAATCAATTTTTCATGACAGTATTGACAGCACTTGTTCGTTTGGGTCGGGCCACGGCTCTCTAACCCAGTCAGAGTGAAGACGAACTGCCGGCCCTTCTTCCCTCTCCGACGGCCCCGACGAGACCGCTGCTGGCAAAAGGTCGAGACACACGGCGGAAGAGCCCACAAACGAAATTTCTCCGGCCCTGATTTGAGAATCTGTCAAGTACAACCGACCACGGATACCTCGCAGCGACAGTCATCTGTCGTCAGGCCGATGTTCTTGTCGTCGTCGTTGGCACTGCCTGTGGCGCTCCGACTGTAGACCACGTTTTGCCGTTGCAACGGCGATGCAGCGCCTGCGAAGTTGATCGATCGCTGACAACCTGTCATCTGGCACCTTCAAATCTGATACAAATGTTGTGCCACTGTCTGAGCCGGACACCTGATTGTTGATGCTCAGCTCTACCCGGATGCATAGCACACCTTTTGCCCAACTTGTTGCTCGCCTAGATGTAGGGACGTTTGCCGTGTAGCCTAGGCTGCATATGAATGCTTGTCAATCGCACAATCTGTGCAACTCGGAGCGGTATTATGATCCTGCGGCGCAAGGATGGAAGCATTCGTGCATTCCACCCGCTGGAGCTGCAGACGCCTCAACGGCAAGGCATCATCAACTTGATGCCACGGCTTCCAGCCACAACCTTTCTCCATGACCACAGTCGCCGGAGAGGGGAAAATGTGCATCTGCGGTGGTGAGATGTACTCTAGAAACCACCACTTGGTGCAACAACTTGACTGCTGCCCAGGCTAGCAATTCTTCTTTGCTTCTTCAGCTCGAGCGCCTCATCAGACGACATCAATCTCGAAGCATCGCAGTCCGTGAAAGCCGAAATCGCTTCTGCTGTTGGTGTTGCTCGCGGCCATCTTCCCGAGCAAGGCAGGCCGCCCCTTGAGCGAGGTGGAGGTCCGAAGGATCCATCCCACGATGTCAAGAAAGAAGGTCGAGCGGGGTACTTTTCAGAGTTTGACCGCGTCCCGTGCGAAGTGCAAAGAACCTGGCCTGGACGCCCTTTCACACATCACATTTTGCATCTTTACCCACACAGCGCATCACGATACTACCCGTGGGGCACCGACACAACGTCAGATTCTTTCGAGTCGTCAGTCCTCATCAAGCGGTGCTGCGCGCTCGTTGAGGCTGTCAGGCGTTCGTCTGTTCGTTGCACCAGCCTCCCATATAGTTCCTCACGCAACTCAATGACTCGCTCTTCCATAATGCCGGACTGTATGTCATGCGGCTTCGGGAATACTGCGCGCGGTGCCTCCTCCTACTGACAGGGCAAAAGTCCGCTGTAGGAACAGCACACCTCAAACGGCGTTGCATCAAAGAAGGCGTTGCTTGCGTCCAAAGCTCCGCCTAACCAGTTCGCCCGTCCCGCCTGCAGGTACAGACGTGAGACGACTTTCGAGTAGGAAACCTGGCAAGGCTGCAGGACAGCAACGTGATGAACAAACATGATTGCTGTTTAGTCGTATACACCGTCCTTTCTAGTAGGTGTGCTAGCCGCGACCAACTGCGTCAAACTTGGCTTGCAAACAGGGAATCCCAGGTTGTCGGGCTCTTCGATCAGAAGCCAAACATCGGCGATGTGCTTCCAGCCGATAACCTAGAGCTGCGTCCGGGAGTCGATCACGAGTACTTACCTTGTAGTATCGTTGTCCCTCGGTGTATTGTCCGTAAGATGCATCACGAATCCTCCAGAGAAGCAGTAAGAGAGAGAGATGTTGAGCACAGCTTTCACAAAGCCTTTCTTTTGCAATTTCCTTCCCGCTCCACAGCCGATACTATCGAATTGCCCGATCCAGCGCGCTGCCTGCAGTCGTGATCCCAGCGCCGATGCGGTGTTTGCCGCCAGCTGGGAATCCACAACGACCTGGTTTCCGAGTGGTCACAGGGCTCACAACAAACGCCGCAGTCCGGCGCTGTGCTCGACTCGCCGAAAGATGTCCGCTTGTCGCCAAATTGGTAGCGATGACACATGGCACTTCTATCTTCGTCGACTTGGAACACTGCGACCCAGATTTCTAGCTGCAAAAGATGTTGAGGGAGCCGCAAGGTTGTTGGGAGCCGAAACGATGCCAGGTCGTGCAGGTGCTTACCAAGTGCGCTCGTCAAAGAGTCCATCAAATATTGGCAAGGACAGGGATATACTCAACCCTCCTTGTGACTCTCAAGAAAGCCAAAATCTTCCCCAAAGCGCTCTCTCCTGCGCTGTGCCTCGGAATGCGAAGTCGACCTTGGTGATGTCCTGGAAGCCTTCCTCCAGCGTGGGCTCACGAAATCGTGACGAGAATCCTGTGAACGCCATGCCCGGCAACTGAGTCCTTTTCTCAGGGTTCATCTAGCGATTGGTTAGCAACGAGGAAGCTGCAAGAGCCGCAGGAAACTAAAATCTGACTGACCAGTCCGTTGGACAAGGCACGAACAGTGTCATTGTGCTCGCAGAGCTTCGCTGGCGCTGTGAAATGAATCAAGCGAATCTGCACTTGCAGTTTCTTTGCGAGTCCAATCCAGGCTGCCCTCGTCTCGATGTCTGCATTGGTGTTGTCGACCACCACCGACTTGTTCTCTTCAATGTGCTGCGTTGCCACCTTGATGCATTTGTCGCGCGTCTTCAGCGTATCTTGATTCACACGTTCGTAGCCGAGTGGTTCTAAGTGTTGCCAGAAGAAGGATGACTTTCCCGCCCCTGGACTCCCACAAAACAACACGGTGTCGAGCTCATTCTTTCTGGTGAAGACGATTGGATCGGTGTCGGTCTGGGAATCTAACTTTGGCTGCAGGTACGGACTGGGGTCGAATGGCCTCAGGAAGGGTTTTGCGGGCTCACCAAGAAAATATTCTTCTGGCGTCTGGAACGGGATTCCGACGTTCGCTGCGAAGTCACGATCAGAGCATGAATGATCCTTGCGGATCTTTGCAGCTTTGTCTCCCTCCCGACCTGCAGCATCCCCAACGAATATGCAGCTCTCGTGGTCGACGTCGCCATCATCGGCAAGTTTGTAGTCGGTGAGAATCTGCTCCCATATGCCTGTTCTGGGCTTGCGATAGAGGTCCTTTCCGGTGGCCGCATACACTGAGATGGGTAGGTCAAGCTGATTCAATACGGCAGTGATCTTCTCTTTGAAATTGCTGAGGCTTTTCATATCACCGCCTCTCTTTGGATCTGGCTTGGGGACTATGCGGCTCTGGTTGCTGACGATGATCACTGCATAGCCGTCTTCGTTGAGCTGCTTCAACTTGGACGGCACCCCCGCGTGCCACCACTTCCAGTCATCTGCGCCCTTTGCGAAGGCATTGCCAGATTTAGTCGCGATAAGTGTGCCATCGAAGTCGAATGCAGCGATCTTGACTGGCTTAGGTCGTGTGGCAGACGTTGCTCCCTCGTACCGCGCCACGAGCAGAGTGTCGTGCCGCGTGTCAAACGTGATCTTCTCTGGTTCTTTCTGTGATGCAGGCTTGAAGAAGTTGGCCACTGCTTTGGTGGTCGTCGTTGCTGCAAGCTTTCGTTTTGGCGGTGGTGAGATATCGCGGTCGGCTCCGCGTTTGAGGGTAGACATTCTCACGGCTGCGATCACGACGCGTGCGCTCCAGGGCCCTTGAGTCGATGCATGTATGGTTCTTGTGATGCCAAGTGCTCTGCTCATGTATCGTTATGTGCGTAGTTGATGGTTGAAGGACGCGGTGGAAGGCGGAAGTGACACGCGATTGCCCCGCGCGATCACATGCCGAACTCTAAGCTCTGGTTGTCTACACTCACATATCGCACGGTGGTTGGTGCACGCCATACAGCATATACTTCGAAGTCAATTGATGACCGGCTTACGCTTTCCACTGAATCTTCCTCTTCCGGCTATTCTCTCACGAAAGTTCAGGAGTATGCAAGTGACCTTGCGATGCGTTGCATAAACTTATGCCAGGAACAACGGTGGATGCACAGAGTCAGACGTGCGTCGGCGACGAGCACGGGACAAATGCACAAAATGCGGTGTGAATGCTGCTGCTGTCTGCGTCTTGTCCTGTCTTTTATACATGCCGTAATTCGTAACCTGTAAGCTCCTCCAGACCAAATCGCTATGCTGACGGGAACAATTCAATGCAAGGAAAACGCCACTTCCAACCTCCTACACATCCGATTCAGCCGGTATTACTCCTGACGCTTGGTTCTGCCAAACACTGGCAGACCCCTCCTCTTCTTTGCGGGTTTCTCGCTGATTCCGGGGGTCTCCGAGTCCCTCCATGCCTTCTTGCTACCCTTTCTTCGACCAGTCCTCACGTCTCTTCTCGAGGCGCAACAGCAGCACATGCCAAGCTGTATTATGAAGGCGATGATAGAGGCTCCTGCGGCAATCCACATGAAGGCAAACATCTCCACTCCGATGGACGCCTTGATGTTGAGCTGTGTGGCGGACGTGATGGCGTCCTTCATGATGATGAACATCACCGTTGCGATGACCGTGGCTACTGTAGTGACGAGGGCAGCGAGGAAGGTGATGATTGACAGCGGCAAGCTGAGCCAGCGGGTGAACACTGACAGAGGCAGCAAGAAGAGTACCACGAAGTCCAGGCAAGCACCAGTCAAGAACAGGCCGAACATCCAATGGGATACAGTTTTGATGAGGTCGAGGATGTTGTTGATCTCAGCAGGCAGCGCGACTGTGACATGTTAGCATTGACATCTTGACCAGGTCACTCGATCGCACTCACTCGTTGCGCCAGCCAGCAATTGGCTCTGGATGATCTCGACCGGATTGAACCAGTACAAGGTCTGCGGAGTTGAACAATCTGTCGTGCCTTGGCCATTGTACCCTTCGCAGAAGTTCCAGAGTCCAACTGTGTAAAAGTCATGCAGACCGAGTGATTGCGCAATGCTGTTGATGAGGACGGCATCCGGGACTGAGACTGGAATGATCTCGGAGACGTCAATCTTGATGAACCAAATCCTGTTCAAAACATGCCCGACTCTTGTATTTCCGACTTCGACCAGGATCAAGAAGACCACGGAGATCAGGAGTAGGAAGGACGAGAACAGTGCCCAACAGAATCTGGTTCGTGTCGCTCGCTTGACTTGAGCTTTTGGAACCTCCTCGTTCGTCAGAGTCCGGTCTGAGCCCTCCCTATTCTCAGCGGTATCCTTCTTCTTCCGGCCGAACATGTTGACTCTCCTGCTCTTGCTATAAGGGATGAACGAGTGACTGTGCTCGTACGTCCTCAGTCTTCCAACGACAAGAAAAGAAGGGTAGAGAGTAGGTCAACCGAGAACATCCACGGGGAGTCTCCAGGTCCACAACATAGTCTATGATCCGATATTCCAGAGCCGTGAGAGAACGCGTTTCCCTTACCTTTCCGCTAGCCAACCGCTCTCAACAAAGTCAAGACAGCGAAAACGACATCATAGCCACCGCTCAGAGCCAGCGCTGAGCTTTGCTGGCGGCGTGTCTTGCGTACTCCGCGGCGCCAGAGCTGTGTACGCACGCGAAAAAGAGCTCCTTTTCTGCAAGCCGACGTCAGATTTGTTGGAAGTCTTTGCTCAAAATGCGCTTACCGGGGTTAGCTTCAACCTAAACAGAGCCGCTTCAATTCGGCCTGGCAACCTTATTTGACGATCATTTGAATTTTGGTTGCCAGGCCTTGTTGATGATCGATGCTCCAACAACATCAGACGACGGCTGTGGATTGCCAAACGAAGCACGTCAGTGACAATGCATTACCATACCCTCTACATCTCCCAATAGACCGGTTGAAAGAGATTGATCGATGTTGTGGTCATGAGGACTCTGGGAACAGCTTGCCACACAGCCCAGGGATTGCGTGGCAGAGAGCCAAAAGTCCACCTCCACAGACGTCAGACTTCTTCGAGACCTCTTCGGGCGATCCTTAGCCGTGTTAGCCCACACACAGTGCACACACATGCGAGTGCACGGTCATGGGAAGCTTTCTGGTAGCGCCGCGTCGCGGTTTCCATTGAGCGCGATGATGAAGTTTGTTGAGAGCCGCGAGCTTCCTGAATAGTCCCATTGCCTTGTAGCAGACTCCAAACCACAACATCTCTAACCTACTACTCAGGGAGACTCTGCATTTTTGGAGGCGGCAGTAGGTGTTTGTTGCCAATCCCTCTTTCTTTGCCCAAGAACATCGCTGTAGCCTGCTCTCTCGGGGCAGTAAGACCGACAAGATGCTTCCAAGCGCACTCTGGCTGCTGTGCCTGGCAGCTGTCGGCGGAAGAGCACAGGATTCTACATCGAGCCCATCACGAACGAGTTCGAGTACGAGTACATCTGGATCAAGCAGCAGCCTTCCAGTCTATACGTTCTCTGAGCTGTCTTTCACAAACTCCTTCTCCGTGATCACTGGAGAAATCTCGACGGCCCTGACCGGTTCAGACTACACATATGCTATGGTCACAGGCCAGCGAACTATCGGATCAAGCTCAGCAACAGAGACGGGGACATCAAACGCGACATCCTCCACCTCCTCGAATTCCCAGATCACCCGTTCGACAAAGTCAGTCTCGGTCACACAACTGGTTGGAGCAACTTCAAACGCAACCAATGCCACTGCCAGCTCGACTTCAAGCGCTGCCCGACCCACCAACACCGTGCCTTGCAATGGCTTCCCCGAGTTCTGCTCCAGAAAATATTCCAACATCACCATGGTCACCGCGCACAACGCCGCCTTCGTCGTCAAAAACAACGCTGCCTCCAACCAAGAACTCTCCATAACCGACCAACTCAACGACGGCGTCCGCATGCTGTCCGGCGAAGTCCACTACGTCAACAACACCCTCTACAACTGCCACACCTCCTGCTCCATCCTCAACGCAGGAACCTGGCAAGCCGAGCTCGAAACCGTCCGCGCCTGGCTCGAATCCAACCCCTACGACGTCCTCACAATCCTCATCGTAAACTCCGACTTCCGCCCCGTAACAGACTACGTCGCCCCCATCACCAACGCCGGCCTCCTCCCCTACGTCTACGAACCCGCCTACGTCCCCCAATACCGCGACCAATGGCCCACCCTCGGAGAAATGATCATCACAGGCAAACGCCTCGTCTTCATGATGGATTACGACGCAGACCAATCCACCGTCCCCTACATCCTCGACGAATTCACTCATATGTGGGAAACGCCCTTCTCCCCTCAAAACCAATCTTTCCCTTGCACGCAACAGCGTCCTCCGAACCTCAACCAAACCGTCGCGAGGGATCAATACATGTATCTCGCCAACCATAACTTAAACCAAGCCATCGACCTCTCCTCCCTTGGAATCACCACGTCCGAAGAAATCCTCATCCCCAACACCGCCGAACTCAACCGCACAAACAGTCAAGAAGATATCTTCGGCTCTCTAGCCACAATGCAAGATACCTGCACTTCCGACTGGGATCGACCGCCGAATTTCCTCTTGGTGGATTACTATAACCGCGGCTCCCCCGAAGCGGGCTCCGTTTTCCACGTCGCGGCTGCGGCGAATGGAGTCACGTATACGAAAGCGTGCTGTGGATTGGCGCAGAGTGGCGCGCCGGTTGTGAGGGGGAGTATGGTTGCTTTGGCTGCTGCTGTGATGGCTTGTGTGATGATTGCTTGGTGAGAGGATGAGAAGAGCAGAAGTGTATGAATGAATGGTATTGCATTGTATTGGCATAGCATGGTGTTCTTTGGATTGGATTGGTGGAAGGGAGCTTACGATTTTATGACGAAAGCTCTCATGGCATTAGAATCAGATCAGATCAGACCTCAGTGTACAGTGTCTTGTAATTTGAAATCATCGTCAAAACGAATTTTGCATGTCTCCAGTAGCTGTCGTCTCATGTGCGACTCCAGTAGAATGCCTATGGTGCTGCATGCTCCTTAAAATGTTCGTCGACTCCTGCGATCCACACCTGGAAGAAATGAAAGTCGTTCATCTTCGCAGATGTTTGTCACATAGAGGATGCTTCTTCTGTACGTCTCGTCTACCTAGGACTCTCCCTAGTCTCGTTCTCAAATCCCAGTCGCTCATCAAGGTGGCGCTGTATGCTCTCTTCTTGCATCTCTGCTCAATCAGGCTCTCCGTCTTATCCGGTGTGCCGTAATGTAAACTCCAACTCCACCCATTCCTGCAATAAAGAACCCCTCCCTCTGCCTGTCTATGCTGTCAAACGCCCGATGTTCCGTCCGTTCCCATGAATTCGCTGAAGTGCACATATCAAATCGTCTTGTTTCTGATGTTCGATGTCTCCTCCTTTCTTGCGTCTTTGCCGCCGCATACTTCTGGCCTACTGCATGCCATGTCCCTACCATTGGCCATGTGAGACTCCAAGCTGCGGCTGCTGTCCGTATGCGCCTGAGAAGAGTTGCTGTCGTATGCTAGCGCGCTCTTCTGAGACACCCGACGGTGTTGACGGGCCTGTAGGTGCTTGCATGAAGCCCAGCGCTGCCTTGAGTTCGTTCACTGCTTCCTCCATCTTGCCGCCGCTCTTCTGGTTGTGATCTACCAGCTTGTGATCCCAGCCTCCGAACTGTAAGTAGAACCCTCCTGCTCTCTTTGCTGCCTCCCGGATGACTAGCGCCCATGCTTTTGATACCTCGTCGTACGCCTCGTTCTTGTGCCGTTGGTGTTGGTATGTATCCCAGTCTGGTAATCGGTGGATCATGTTTGTGACGGAATCGAGGTAGGTAAGGGAGAGACCATCTTGGGCCTCATGCGGCGGCAGAAAGTGCGGCGTGTACTCTTTCACGGCATCTATAAGCTGCAGCAAATGTTGCCGTACTCTGTTGTATGCGTAGTCTGATGTAGGTCTGTTGCCCAGTGGAAAGGATTGCCGGAAAGCGTCTTCGTACTTGCTCAGGACGGAAAGTGTGGACTCGACGGATGGTCTCGGCGCCTTTGTTACAATCTCCTGTTGTAGTTCGGGGTGTTGGTCGCAGACGTTCTGTAGCAGCTGGCGCATCTGGTCTGCTGAAAGGGTCTCGAGCAGCCGAGGTAGCGCCAGTGGTCGGCCCTGGGCGGTGCCTGTCCGTGTTCGCTTGATGCTTCTCGGTTGAGGGAGGTGTCGGCCGGACATGGAGGGGGAGGAGGTGGGAGATGTGGACATGCGGTCATTGTCAGGCTCCTCGGAAGCTTTGCGCTTCCGGTTGGAGCTCATGTTGTGGGCGGCAGCGGCGTTGAAAGGGTCTGTAAAGAGCGTCCTGTTAGTCTCCTGTCCTCGGCGTAGGTCCAAGTCGTAGCGGTAGTATTGGTGAAGCTCACCTCTTGACGGAGAGAGACGGTTGTTGGCGAGCAGGTGCGGAGCGGACGAGGGCGGCGGGAGAATGGTGTTCATGCCGGCGGTGTCAGTGTCGCTGGAGACTCGAGGGTTGCGTCGTGTGCTGGAAGCAGCGGGCTCCGCCGTGAATGCGCCAGGCCAGTGTCGTACACCTTGATGGAAATCGGGTCGGGTGAGTGAAGCTGTGTACAAAGGGGAAGGGTGTATTGTGGGTGACAGTGGTGTCTTGGTTGTTGTTCGGGCGGATGATGAGGTGTTGGTTTAGGTAAGGTTCAAGGTCGAAGCGGAGGAGGGCGCTTTGTGGCGGTCTGTGCAACGCTCAAGCCACAGCGATCCGTTCACACACCCTCCCCTTTCGCTGGCTGATAGGACACGAAGCAACCGACAACACCGCTGACAGCCATCTGATCACACCCCATTCTGTCTCACATCACATTCATCTTAGCGCAGACTCCGCGACGGCAGGCCTGCAAGGAATACGACCCATGGAGCGGTAGCACAGCGAAAGTTCCATTGCAGCCTCACAAAGACCCTGGTCCGCGATATTGAAAGGGTCTTGAATAATACAAGCCCGGACCATGAGTCGACTAATGCCAAATGGCCGGACAACGAAATTGGACGACGAAGACGACCAGCACGAGCCCTTCTTGGAGTCCGGCAGACCAAGTCAGGAAGATGACCTTGAACTCGCGGAGCTCGATCCGGCTGGAGACAGAACACCCATCAGCCATTACAGGAACCGCGGCGAGGAGCCACCACCCAAGAAAAAAGTGTCCGTCATATGGATCGCAATCGCATTAATCGTATGCGTCCTGGGCTTCACAGTCAACACCGAAGCGACAACCTATTTCGAAGACGTCTTGGGCTGGAGGAAACCTATAGCAACCCTCTATATAACGCACAGCGCTCTGGCCTTACCATGGATCCTCCACGTCGCCTACCTCCGCTGGCAGAATCGCAAAGTCCCCTACATGAAATGGGTCCGAGACTACAACAACGACCTGCGCTCCTCCATCGCCACGATCGACGCCTATGCAACCTCTGGCCCTAAGATGATCTTCAAGAAACAAGGCCAGCAAGGCGGTCCTCTAGACTTCTTGGCTACCTCCATGGGCATCGTCACCGTCGTGCTGACAGTCAGCGGAGTCTCCTGGTTCACCGCCTTATCCCTCACGACACCCGCAGACCTAACAGCCATCTACAATTGCTCCACATTCTTCGCGGCGGCTTTCAGTATCCCCCTCTTGAAGGAGAAACTAGGCTGGATCAGCATCGTCGCAGTAGCCCTCTCCATCGCCGGAACCTTCACAATCGCCTACGGAGACACGACAGCCGAGCACGACACATCCAGTTCCATCGGCGCCTCCCGCCTTCTAGGAAACGTCATCGCCTGCGTAGGCGCAGTAGCATTTGGATTATACGAAGTGCTTTTCAAGAAATGGGCATGTTCGAGTCGGCCGGAGTCACAGGAGTCCAGTCTCCCCTTGACGCTGGCGGCTTCGGCACTTACTGGGTTCTATACGTTTGCGGTGCTTTGGGTTGGGTTGATTGCGTTGCATTTTATTGGCATTGAGGAGTTTGTGTTTCCGACTGCTTATGAGTGGTTGTGGATTGTTATTGCTGTTTTGGCGGGGTCGAGTAAGTTCTATCCCATACATACCCTTTGGAAATTACCTACTTGTAACTGGGCTAAGCTGACTCTCATCACAGTTTCGATCACCCTCCTCGTTGTGCTGGTCATCTGGACAGACCCAGTCTTCGGCTCCATGGCCAACGTTTTGAGCGTCTTCTTCGTCGCACTCGCAGATTGGCTCGTCTGGGACTTGAGCCCTTCTCTCGCGACTTATGTTGGTGGTGCTTTGATCTTTGTGGCATTTGGCATGTTGTCTTATGATACGCTTGGCGAGAAGAAGAAATAGATCATCTATGAAACTGCCATCTCGCGGTCCCACCTGTATTCAAGACATAGCTCAAAAGCTCATTCGTGCTTGCTTGAACCTCATCGCTTTCCTTCCCACTCAGCTGGGAGGTACGTCTGCCAACCACAGCGTCCAGCTTCGAAGCTGGTAAGCTTCATTCTTGCCATCAAATAGCCTGCAGAATCTCCCTCTGCAAGCTGCGCCCACACGCATTCGTTAGAGTCATTCGCTTGAAAAGCTTTCGTTACTTGTGGGCGCAGTGACAATTTTGCTTTTTTGCTGTTGCTGTTGCTCTGGGTTCGATTCCTCCTGCCACATGCATTTTCAATCAAAATGTCGCTTCTTCCCCTTCACGCCACTGGGACACTTCTATCACCTTCCATCGCTCTTCACTGATGCGTTTGACGCCGCCACCACAGCCCATCCTTCCCTGATGCGCGTTCGCTGCGTTGCGAAGATGACGGCTTACCTTACTTTTGATGGTGGTGGTGGCTACCTACTGAATGCCACCACCACCTAGTCTCCTACCTTCACGGAAGTTAGAGTAGTAAAACAAAACGGCCCTAACCACTCCCCAGGTTCTTCTTCTTCGATTCGACAAACAACGCCAATCAACCACACCGACAGCAATCCACACAACCATCGACCATCAACCATCAACCCCCAACCACCACCAACCAACTCTACTGAAACCGAAAATGTCCGGAGCACCAGTCTGTCCCGGCTGCGGCCGATTCTTCTGCATCGCTTCGCAGTGTCCTGGGAAGAAGAAGTAGCCAAGGTGGGAAGGCATTAATTATTCGGACCTCGAAGAAGTCAGAGGATCCGTGAGGCTCGAAGATAGTGGTGGCCCACGAGCTGTAGTGTTTTGGGGAAAGCGTATGTAGCGTGTAGTAGGTAGGCGTTGAATTGAATTGGATTGAGTGTTTCACACAAGAACGATTCTTCTTTTACCAAGGATTTTTGTTATGTGGCGATAGTCGGTTTTGGGATTGAAGGGAAAGCTCTCGCAGGGTGCTTGAGGTCTAGTATCTTCGGTATTATGTCCCGTCAGGTTGTTGACTTGCTCGTCTTCAGAGCCAGGACGGTACTTGCATTTGAAGTCATCGATCAGATTCCAGACTCGGCCACGCATCATTCTGTGGAGATAGCAGGATCCAAGGAGCTCGTAGTATTGCTTCTCTGGTGGACCAACCTTCCTCAAAGCCACAGGATATCGGAAGCCCTGCAGAATTGCGACGTAATCGCCTGGTGATATCATGGCTGGTACAAGACCCATCAGGCCATGAGCAGTGATGAAGAAGTTGTTCTTCGTCAAGAACTCCGAGTTGTCTACGGCACCATCGTATGCAGGAGCTTGACCTGTGGTGCCTCCTTGGAGCCACTGGCGGTATTCAGTGAGGCCGCTGCGCTCATAGTCCCTATATGACAGCTTGTCTTCGTGATCTGTGTTCGCAATGATAGCCGCGGCGTAGGCTTCTATCCCGATTTCTCCCGTGAAGTATTTGGGAAGATTCTGCTCGATGTGTTCAAGATCGCGATCGAGTTTCTTCAAGATCTGGGGTATGAGATCTTTGAAAAGAGTGTCAGGTTCGGGAATGTTGACCTTCAGGCTTGTGTATGTGACTTGATCTTGCAGGAGAGCGGTCAGTTCAAGACCTTCATTTGGTATCCGCTTCCTCCTCCCCTTTTCATCTTGCGCCCAGTAGGCCGGGAGCGGCGGCACACCTGGTGGTGAACGAGGTAAGTTGAGAAATCTTAAATGGGGGCTGTATGCGAGACCCCCAGCACACCATGATCTGTGTGGGACGAATGCGTTATCGACCTTAACTCGCAAGTCGGGCACCCACGAAGGCAGCGACGGATCCTTCTGTTGAGAACGACCGATCATTGCCATGGTATCGGAAGGAAAGCTTCCGTAAAGCCATTTCGCAGTTCGAATGAATACTGTCTGCCAAGGAGCTTTGTAGTCCACTTTCGGACGAGTCTTGAGATGATCAGACGTCGTGTTCCTGTCCAAGTTATAGAGCGCGTACACCTTGTCGCGAAAATCTGTCGCTTCGCACCAGGAGCAGTCGCGTGCGAGCTTCACAAATGCAAGGCTAACGTAGGCACCGGGGCCAACATGTGACATCTCGGTTAGGACTTGCTGTTCAAGCTCTGTTCGAAAATTCGCATCATCATGGCCCTTTCCAGGTTCGAATGTTTCCATGGCCCACGGGTTCTGTATACGGAGATGTGCGATCCGATTGCTTTGTATTGAGCGCACTGCAAGGGAGGCGGGCTCGACGTGCGCGAAATACTGTATTCCCGTCCATGCTGGCCAGCCGCCGGACAGCCGAGGAGTGAGAAGCCACACGATAGAAAACAGCTGCGTCCATGAGACCTGTTTCTCACCACACACGGCGATGGTGTTTTTGCACAATACAGCTTCTTGTTGAATCCAGACCCTGCGGAAGTATCGGTGTTGGAGCAGAGCAGCAAGTGCTTGGAGGATGCGTCTGTTTTCGTTGCTCTCTACCATGTCATCGAAGAGAAAAGACTTCTTCTCCAAACTTGACTGACCGAACACATAGTACTGCATTTCCTTCAGATACGGTTCCGCGTTCAGCTGCGAGATGTAATCCATTGCAATAGAACCGAAGTCGGTTTGAGGTCCGAGCCATATGATGACTCTCTGAGCACACCGATAAATGAGATGCATGATCTGCACCTGCTGTGCTCGTTCTAGCGGATCCCTCTGGTTGATACAAATGCAGTCCATCCAGAGCATCCGATGCCTGTCTTCCTGACGGAGGCGTGAAAGAAAGTCATGAGCATTCTTGCCAATCTTCTCGGCATGACCATTAATGAGAATGGTCTCTGTTGGATCCTGACCCGCGCATGTGTATGAAGTGGCTTCATAGATGGGTGCGGGGCGAATTGCAAGGTCGTCGCAGACAAGCTCCAGGGCAAGTTGGTCGAGCGGTTTCCCGGGGAGTAGTTTGAGAAAGCGTACGGCACACTCGCCTGACAAAGGCTGCCATGTTTCCTCCATTCTTACCTATCCGGTTGATGGTAGTCGGAGACTGCCAGCAGTGCAGCTTCGCTGGGCAGACTGAGGCTGAGAGCTGAATACGCGCCGTGGCTGCATGTTGTGCCGCCAACGCCGACGAAGGGCCCACAAGAACGACATTGCATGGGTGGAAGCGATCAAGTCCAGAGCTGATGAATGTTCGATGGAGTCGGGCTGGAAGTTGGATGGGACTGAGGTGAGGTCACGAAAGGACAGACGCGCCAAGCCTGCTGGACGCGACCTCTCACTGCATCCATCCATCACAGCATCAGCAACAATATCGCACAGCATCCAGCATTGAACTCACCAACGGCCAGAGAGCCTTGCCAGAGACACTGAATGCTACTGTACACTACATGATGATTGCCTACAATACGTGACAAGCAGCGCTGCTGGCATGAGCTTTCCGCACTACACCACCGAAAGCAATGGCCCACTCCAATGCCTACGACGACACGAATCTGCACGAGACCCTCGGAAAAGCTTTCAAGAGCTGGAATAGCACCCACCTCGCGAGAAGAGCCTGTTCATGAGGATTGCTTGAGGATACAAAGGGGACATGTCGACTTCCCAGCGAATTGAACGCATTTCTCGTTCGATCCTACCACTACCTGCTACCGTGCACTTTGTGAGACCGAGCAACACTATGCCTCGCTGTCTCCGCGATGCAGAGGGAGCACCTTTGCCTGACTGACGACTTTGAGTCTGTCTGGTGAATCTCCCATCAGAAGGCCTGGCATGACGGTCAGGCCAATCTCGGTGGGCGTGCTCCGTGAACCCTCAATCGTCACATGCTCCGGAAGAACCCTGGCTCCCTGACTGAACCAAATCCATTCAAAACGCGTATTGGGGATAGCTTCAAGCTTTGCTCTGAAAATCAAAGCTTCTTGTACAAGTCGGGCAACATGTGCTTTCCACATCCACTGCTGATTTTCCAGTGGCTGTCCTTTGTTGGTCTGGCTAAGGACCTTGATTTGAGGCCACATAATTGCGCTGAGCTGGTCCGACAGCCTCATGACATGCTCGGGCAGCACAAGTTGCAGAAATGCAGAATCCTCCAACAACTTCAAAGCAGCTCGATTCAGCGACTTCGCCAAGTCGACTCGCTCAACTTCGAGTTCGACGCGCAACGCAGACCAGAGCGACCCAGGAACATTAATGCTGTGGTTCCCACGCCACGGCGACTCAACATTCGAGACATGGTTCAGGATCCAGGCTGCTATCAACGAACTCAGGAGATCCATACTGCTGATCTCGCAAAGGCTAGTACTGGTCGTACTCGCCCGCCACTCCCCGGAAAAGCCGGCTCCAAAAAGCCTCTCATACAGAGGTTGCAGATCGCCGACCGGACTGACAAGCACTGCGGGAAGTGCATTGAGACCTTGCCCAGCCAGACTTGCCGAGACATTCAGGATCTTGTAGTAGATTTCCTGAATGGCCTTATGGACCTCTTTTCTGCTCATGTACCTGACCGTGTGACAATCTGGAGACTGTGGAGAGTGAGCATGGAGATTTTGAATCTGTGCGGAGACATAAGTCGGTGATGGCGTTCCTGGGCCACGCAGCTGATCTGTGTCCTGCATGTGATTTGCTCCCGAGATGATGTGATCGTCAAATGCCAAAGGCGTTCTCGTTCTCTTGGCAGATGGACGGCTGTCGCCCAAGTCCACCACGATCTCAACTGAGGTACTGGATGGGGTCTGGCCTGCGTCACGCTTTCTTTTGAAGCTGTCTAGTTGATCTTGATCAGCTGTGATGCCATTGAGAGTTTGTGGGGACGTTTCAATTGGCGCTGGGTCCAAGTCAGCGGTAGCGCTCGGATGCTCTCGTCCGTTCTCTGTCGATTTTCACTCGCGTTGAATCTCCAAAAGCGGCGCTCCTCTATGTCTTTGCAGAGATAGTGAATCGAGATGCGCGGTCTTCTGGGTGCTGTTGGCAGTCTTTTGGCTTGGCTCCAGAGCGAGGCCCAGATCGTTGGAGCCATCTTGGAAGGCTTGGGTGCGTATGTCATCCTGTACAAAAGAACCCGGCTGCTCCGCTTCTAAGACGATGCTGCATTGCTCAAGGGTCCTGTCGTTCAAGGCCTGGACGCCTTTGGTGAACAGATCCTGAATTCTGCCTTCGGCGTGTCGCTTTCCGTTTTTGAACTTGTTGCACAAGAGATTATGGAGGGTGTTCTCGTTGTGAGGCAAAGTTTCAGTGCTCGCACCTGTTTTCATTCTCATCAATGTGACTTGACTCAATATCTTCTCCTTGAGCCCGGTTTTCTGTCTCGAGCTGGAAGTCCAAAGCTGGACCTCATTTGGATTATGCTGTACGTAGTCCAAGACTGCAGCTATTGCTTTCGTCTTAAGCTCTTCTCGCCGGAGGCTGCGCTCTTCCTTCTGCGAGGGTTCCATTTCATTAAGCAGGTCCAGGCGTTGTATGATGCGATACGATGCGACGCAATGCTACCGGAAGCTCGTTGTTCAGAAGGAGCAAATGAACATGCGACGGCAGTTCTCAAGCGGTCTTTCACTTTGAGACGCTACTTGCTTGTTCGGCAAGCTTCCTACGATAAGACGCAAACAGCTGGCGCGAGTAATGCAGCTCTGTTTGGAATCCAGCATCATCTATGGCTGTACGAGCAAACACGAGGCAAAAATGGTTCGCGCCCTGAGCTCTCCAATCAACCTCCATTGCATCGAAAGACAGTACTTCGGTGCGATGGTGAAATAACGGCGTTCAATCTCATCGGCCAGCCGCAACAATCGGAAGTCTGCGAAAACAGGCGACGAGTCTGCGATAACAGACAACGAGAACTCCATGACAACATTACGAAGCAAAGACAATCCCCTCGTCACTGAAACAGCAGAGAGAGATGGTACAGCCGACATCAGACATGTTGATTTCGGTGTAAGCCAATATGAGTCGCGAATGTGGCTCTGCTGGACCAATAATGATGGAATGTTATGGGGCGAGCCGGTCGAGGAGCGAGTGGGTGCAGGCCTTCATCTGAAAAATTTCATACAGCTCCCGAAATTGGGACTCTACCCAGGCTATCATAACCATCCCACTGTTCGACACCTTAAGCGGCAGCTTCGGCTCATTTCTGACAAGCTGGACGAAGACTTCGGATTGGTTGACCTTATTTCCCGGCACCTTGTTTCAATCGTCAAATTCACCGTTGACTACATCAGTGAAACCCAACACGGGCTGACTCTGCGAAGGGAAGGCATAAACATTGCCGAGGTTGAAAGAGAGATCCATCTTGGTGTGCCCCAGGCCTGGGATCCTTCGTCAAATATCATCATGGCCGCGGCCGCTCGCAAAGCGAACTTCAAGGGACAGCTCGTACTGGAACCACAGTGTGTTGCAGCATTTCTTGTTGACTCTCAGAGCCGCGCCGAGGATTTGTTTGGGCTGAGCGGACCTTCATCTCCGCATCGACATTTGGTGGTTGATGCTGGTGGTGGTACTGTCGACATCGTGAAGTACGAGGTCACCAATCGAGATGGACCAAGGTCAACCATGAAGACCATTGGCACCGCGAGAGGTGAATTGATCGGATCTGCGATCGTCAACCAGAATTTCCTCAGCACGCTCATTGCGAGAATTCACAAGAACCTTCCAGAAGGCTTTGAGCACTGCGACGGGTTTCAAGGCCTTCTTGGCGAGCTGGATACGCCCGAAGAAGAGTTCCGAAGACAAGCGATCGTTCAAATTGAGAAGAAAAAGAAAGAGATTAGGACGATGCTGGATGAGGACGTAATCCACATCAAGGGCGAAAGGAGGTCATGTTCGATTAAGTTCACGAAAGCTGAGATCGAGAAGTGTCTTGTCAAAGGAATTGGGAAGATCATCAAGCTAATCGACACGACCATTGACAATTTCACGAACTCGCTATTTGTTAGTGGGGGTTTCGGCAAAAGCCCACAGCTCCTCGATCGTCTGCGGAAGAAATATCCTAACTTGGAAGTCATCAAGGTCACAGGCGCAGATCCGTGCCTGCCAGTCTCACACGGAGCACTGCTCAGGCGTGAGCAAGTGAACATCCAGTCGTTCCCGATTGAGCATACATATTTCACCTTGCAATATCAAGCTTTCAACCCAGTAAGGCATCCAGACGTTCAAAGGAACTCCAGTCTGATCGAATCACTGTCATTCCGAGACAAGCACATCGATGCTGTGCGCAATCGCATAGCAGTGCTGGTGCAGAAAGGCGAGGATGTCGAGGATGGCAAAATGGTCAAAGGCAAAGCATTCTCTTACTGGTACATGCCAGCTCATGACAAGAGGATTCAAATCACGATCTATTGGTCTGGAAAAAAGTTGAAGGACGGTTCTCCTATCAGCGACCTGCAACTTGGCGTCAACTATCACGAGTGGAAGACGATAGAGGTCCCCGTCACTGACGATCTTCTTATCGAAGCAGATTACCTGAAGCCCAATTGTAAGACTGATGATGGCAAGCCTGCCTACAAGATCGGAGGAAGAATTGTCTGCGAGGCCAGCGAAGTGGACATGAAGGTCGGTTTCCAAGTGTGCACAAGGGGGAAACTATCTGCAATGAAAAGTAAGTCACGCTTCATCGGACAGCTTCTAATTCGTTACTGACCCCGGATAGAGATCAAACACAATTCTATCTTTCTGCACCGGCTCCATGATGAGATTAGCTGGTCTTCAACCTTCTCTCACATTCCAGATGGAGGCAACTGGATTGATCCAGGAGGAAGCCACGATGCAAGACAAGCCAAGCACGCAGCCGCCTTGACCAAGAACGTCCATGTCGAGGATGAAGAGTCCGAAAACAGCCAAGACGAGACTTTCGAGACTGGCGACGAGGGCGACGGCGACGAAGACGGCGATGACGACGGTGATGATCCTTTAAGCAAGCCTAGCGGCCATAGCCCCGACGGAAACCACAGTGACAGCGATGATACCGACAAGGGCGGGCGTGGGAGGGCATCTGCAACCAGGGCTGACACGCATCAAACTGGCAATGCCGCGAACGCCGCCTCTGATGACAATAACATCATGTTTCAGCATGCTGCACTGGATGACGTTCACACGAGCAGGCTGTCCGGAACGGCCACTTCTGGATTTTACGATCTTTCCGCGAATGACTTGCTTAAGGACGAAGAAGAAGACTTGCAAGACTTTGAAGACGAAGCTCGCGGCGAGGCGAAAGCGAGTCCGGTGCAGAAAGCTGACTGCCAGAGTCAGCTTGAAGCCGGTCCTCGCATGGACAGGCTCGATCTATTCTGGAAGACTCTCGAGGCTGTTGTCCCAAGTCTGACCAAGCCAGCTCCCGTATTCGATCCCCACAACGACCACTGGACCATAGACAAGGACACTCTTCTCAGCGTCGTCGATAGCGAGATACTCGTCAAGCCCAAGAAATTCAACAATTACGAGGGACAGGGCGACTTCAAGGCTGTCTTCGACGACCTTGTCAAGCTTGGCAGACTAAGTACTCGCGCGGAGAAAGCGGTCATTGGGCGACCTCTCAACAAGCAACTTCCGAGTCACACTCCGCCTCCGCCTCCGCCTCCCAACGAGGATAATCAATCGGACAGTGGGAAGCAAGACGATGTATCAGAGAGCATGGAAATAGACGAGACGGAGCTCGACTCAAAGCGACTCATTGACCTGCAGAAAGCACTGTCAGCTGCTGCCAGCAGTTTTCCATTCATCGGAGGCAGAGCTGATTGCACTGATCAACGAACGCTGATCGCTGTGAACGAGAAGATCTCGCCGACAGTGGAGCCATTCAGTTCTGCAGATTTCTTGACGGGGGTGAAGCGACTGTTCTCTGAAGGTCACTGCAAGTTTGACGAGACGACGAACGAGGTGTTTAAATGCAGGCATGTTGGACAGAGAAGCTCCACAGATGGAGAGAAGCAGATTAGGAATGAGGGAAGGGTGAGCACTGGTAAGGAGAAGAATGGGAAGAAGAGTAAGAGCAAGAGTGAGAAGAACAGGTGGTATTGAGGAGGTCCAACACCAGATATCTGGCGTACCTACGTCGAAAGCCGGCTTCAAAGCGCAATGAGTTCGTCGATCTCTTACAGCGAGGCTTTTCAGGCCCAACGTGAATCCTCCTCGCATTACGTCCTGCAAGTCTTCACTATTGGCATACCTTTACCTTCACCTTCCATTTTCGTATTTTTCATAGCATCCCGTGTGGGTCAATGACGTAGTTTGCAACTCAAATCAACCATTTCGACGACCTCACTTCCTCGATATGCTCCAAGAACAACCCTCAGATCATACTGCAAGGCAGGCTAAACCGCCAAGATGTCCCTCCCCAAATCCTTCCCTCTCAAAACCGCCAATGGCAAAACAATCCAAATCCCCTCCATAGGCTATGGCACCTGGGCCTCCGGCTCCACCTCCTGGGCACAATCCAGCACTCTCCTCGCCCTCCAATCCGGCTACCGCCACATCGACGGCGCCTGGATGTACGGTGTCGACGCACCCATAGGCTCTGCAATCCGCGAATCCGGCATTCCACGAGAGGAAATATTCGTCACTTCCAAAGCCTGGCCGCATTTTCTAGCACCGGAGAACGTGGAGCTGTGTTTGGATAAAGTGTTGAAGGAGACCGGGTTGGAGTATGTAGATTTATTTTTGGCGCATTGGCCTGTTGTTTGGAAGAATGGTGGGGAGGAAACGTTGAAGAGGGCGGTTAGTGGGCCTGAGGCGACAGATGAGGAGAAGGGAACTTTGAAGGGAGAGGATGGGAAGCCGGCTGTGGATTGGGAATATACGAGTAAGCCGATTGCGAGGAAAGCTGGGAAGGAGGGGAGTTTTGTTCCGACTTGGAAGGCTTTGCAGGAGTTGGTGAGGAAAGGGAAGGCGAAAGCGGTGGGGGTGTCGAACTTCTCGGTGGAGGATCTGGAGGAGTTGTTGCCTTACTCGGAGGAGATTCCAATTTCTTGTAATCAGATTGAGTGTCATCCTTGGTTGCCGCAGAATGAATTGGTGGAGTTTGGGAAGAAGCATGGCATTGTTACGACGTGCTATTCGCCGTTTGCGGGGCAGAAGGCGGATGGGAAGACGTTGCTGAATGATCCGGAGGTTGTTCAGTTGGCGAAGAAGAATGATATGGATGTTGGGCAGCTTCTTCAGAGTTGGCATGTACAGCGAGGTACGGTTCCGCTGGGTAAGAGCGCTACGCCAGAGAGGATCAGGTCCAATTTGGCAGTTCGAAAGCTCTCGGACGAGACATTTGAGGCGTTGAATGCGATGGCTTTGCCTGGTGATCAGGGGCGAACTGTGGACTTGAGGGAGACATGGGGCATTCCGTTGCACTGAGAGCGGGCACTATATGTATGCACTGGGCAGGCTCTGCGCACTACTCCACACTGATTTCAGACGCTGCATACTTGGGTATGTTCGTGGTGTGTCTTTTCGGATGGTCCATTCACTCGGAGGACGTGCAGTCCTCGGCAAAGCGTCGGCGTTTCTCGGCCGAACGATCGTCAGTCTTCGAAGGTACGTGATCTGTTCTTACTTACATGTACTGTGTCTCCCATGTCTACACTTCGCCTGTTCCTCCCTCGAGCAAACTGGTCTACCACTTCTGCTACTGTACTCAGACGACCTGGATTGTCTCGCTACCAATGCTACCGTCAGACTGTCTCACGACACGATCGAACATGGCACGAAGCAGCGTCCGTATCAGAGACGAAGCAACCCAACGATACCTCGCCCAAGAGACACCGCCAGGGGAACGATAATATCAAGAGCACGAGACTGGCCCGTAAAGAGATAGAGATCGAACGGAGGGCAGGTCCTCTCTCAAAGGAGGCACAGACTCTGAAGAAACAGCTTCAGGATGGGCTGTTGGATCCTTTTGATAGTTTGCTAGCTTGCCTGGCGAAGCCAAGCCTTAGCACCGAAAACGTTCGCGTCTGCATCAGAGAAGCGAGGGCGGTCTTGGATAAGGTCAAGCGTGCTGAGAGACCGGGTGTATACGCCTCAAAGCCCAGGATTGCACAGCCTCTGTTGCAACGTATATGGGCCGAACCAAGACTATGGATACCAATTGCGGTGCAGGACATCGAATCCTCAAGGGACCTATGTTACTTTGCGACTCTCGAACAATTAGACCATCTCGTACTAGAGTGGATCAAGGCCCACGTGCCAGACACTGAATTCACTGAGATCGGAGACACGAGCTCGCTCGTAGTATGGCGCAACGAGCTTTTGCGCCACATAGTGGACGCTCATTTTTAGCTGGCTCAAAGCAATGCAGATCCTGCACTGCAAGCGCTGTTCCAAACTTCGGAGTTCAAAGATTCCGTCAAGACTCCCAGTGATGCGTTGCAAGACAGGAGTGATTGGGCTTGGCGAGATAGGGTTCGAAGGATTTCACTTTGGCCTGCGCTTGTATGCTTTGAAACGAAACTTACAAGCTGGCACTATCACGAGACGAATCCAGAGCTATTTGATCGCTTGCTCCGCATGAACGCTCATTCCTTTTCGAAAGATGAGCCCGAATGGGACCCTCGAGGTTACCAAATTTGTCAGTACTCTCTGGCACGGCTGCGCTTGGCTCATCCAACCACGCCACAGGCATCTTCGCTTCTCAAGCTATTTCGCAATTGGAGCTCACAATCAGGCACCGACAATGCGCTCGTCATTCCTAAGCCCCGATTGGAACGCTCCATCGGAGAGGCTTCTATGCGTGCGCATCCTCTCCTGAAGGTGCAAGGCCATCATGAAGATGCCGATTGGCTCGCGCAAGCGTATCACCGGACATTTGGCAAGTCGCTCGAGTCTGCCATGCGAAGTAACTCTGATGTGACTTACAAGTTTTTTGTACGCAGCATCTCCAACATCGCCAAATCTCAAAAAGGGAAGGTCCGGGCACCTCCGAAGACGTAGAGAAACTGATACTCAATCTTCTTGGGACCACCTGCTTTTTGTCACTGGATTCATTTCCTACAATCAATTGTTGCAGAGCAGTGCATACTTACCGTTTTTAATATCCCAGTGTACCGTACTGGGGTGCATAATGCTGCAGATCTACGACAATTTCAATGGCAATATATCATGTCAGAGATGGTAAAGCTCACCAAGAGAGGCACACGCTTGTGCATGATGGTGACAGCGAGACTGATCGCAGGCATGGGCGATGCAGAGGAAATCGCTGGCAGTAGTAGAGGCGGTCAAATTGGAGCCTGGCTACTTTGGCGCACACTTAGAGGATTTACACAGTTGGAAGCTGCCCAAGACTGGAGACACTGCACCCTGCATTCTTGAGCATTCTTACAATCAGCCCGCTTCGTCTACTGCGGCCGTTGAACTCAGGCTCACTATTACTTCATGAGCAGATTTACAACAACTACTATGCTCAGATGAAGCGTTCGGCAGGCTGGCTTGTGTCTGCGCGTGAATTACATGCATGTGGACTAAAGCTTGTCTGAACGCCATCCGCCGCAAAGGACACCAGTGGTTTTCAAGTCGCTAAACTTGGCGTTGACTGAAAACGCACCTCCATCAGCTGCTGTGTCTCCACAATTTGAGTTCTGGTCATGGGAGACAGCAGACTCTAGTTGGAAAGCTCAGTCTGGTTCGCGAGCACCACAAGGCAAAGAAGGTGGCGCTGATAGCTTCCTCTTGATAAGCCTTGTGCGAGGCGTCCAAGTTGTACACGAGTGGGTTGGCGCACCACAGCCTTGTTGCTCAGTTTGATACAGAGGCGGAGCCGATTGCGAAACCAGAACGATAGCCTACAAGTACCTCGTGGCCCCACCTGCACGAATAGGCTCGAAGAATTAGCACAGGCTTCTCACCGTATCGCAACAAACACCACAAGGAGGCACTCAAAGCTGGCTCATTCATGTCGATCCCCACGATGATTTCCCTACTCGAGCAAGACGACAGTAGGATACATCAAGATCACATCAAGGACTGTACAGAGCTTGCACATCTTCCGAATCGCAATGGCGGAACTCAAGATGCATCAGCCAGCAATACGATCAAGCCCGAGCTGTCTGCCACGTACTCCAAGCCAGACAGTTCAGCGAAAGGACCGACTTTCGACGGCATCCTCGATGACATCGCAGGCGGCTACTGACGGCCACAGAAGAGATTTCAGGGAGCTCGGAGCAGCTTGTGGCTTTTCTTCGCTTTGCTACTTCTTACCCTCGCTGTCAATCTGGCAATTCTGATCTACGCGGCGCTGGCGCCCAGAGACTTGGGGTTCAGTGTGGTATATACTGGATCCGACACGGATGCATCGAGATTGAACAGTGTTTGGCATCTTGCTATCAACTTCCTGAGTTAACTTATGCTGGCCGCGTCCACTTTCACCGCGCAATGTTTGAGTTCACCGACACGCAAGGACATCGACGAGGCGCACTCCGAAGGCCGGCCCCTCGACATTGGCGTCATGATTACGCTATTCTGACCGACAACGTGGATGTCTGTGGCTGTTGCTGGCTATAACAAGCTTACCGCTGCATTTGCTCTACAATCCGGCAGTCTTCGAGGAGGTCAACAACTGGATGCGCGTGAACCAAGCGATGTCCTCGTCGAACCGTATGGGTCTGAGATGACGGCCACCGCATGTCCAAAGCGTTAAGTCTGCGGAACGAGACTATCGAACACCATGTTCGTGGGTCCACGCGCGAATTTCATGTGGATAGGCGAACTGGTCGTGCACAGGAGAGCAGCTTGGTGTGTGTGGAGGCAAGTGAAGTGGATGTTGTCTGGGTCTATAATTAGGCGATCCACTTTTCCCGCGCTTGACTTCCATGCCAAGACTTCATCTGGCGGTTGTGACTGCATTCAAGTCCATCCTCTTCTTCAGCACGCGAGTATGATACATCAATATTCTCGACCCAAAGTACACGAGCGAAGGACAAACTCCAACAACGAGAATGCAAGGGATCTTGAGGCTACCCTGCGAACTCATAGCGGGCATTTTCAGGCAACTTGACAGCGTTCAGCAACTGCTAGCACTACGGCTCACATGTCGCCACTTCAACGAGTCCTTCTTGCAGCACTCAAGTATTGCATTGGATCTGCTGCACCAGGAAGTTGGGTTGAGTCTAGTTCCGCACGCCGTGGCGGCTATTAGATGCTCCCGCAGGACTTCGACTCTGGACTCTTGCAAGACTATACTCAGGGACCTGGATCGCGACCCGACCAAGCTCAACGAAGACTTGAAGAGTATATCGCAATCGGAACTCATTGAGATATCGAAAAGGCACAATATCATCGGAGATCTGGCTTTGAGATTCGCTAAAATCGCTTGGGGTCGAATAGGCAAAGAGCCACCCTTGGATCTGTCGGTCGCAGAAGAAGAAAGATTCTGTCGCGCGTTCTACCGGTTTGATATGCTGTGCTCATTCCGGCGTGCGCAGAGATGCTTTGGAGCTGGAGAAGGGGCACTTCACGATGCAAAGCATTTTCTGCTCTTCCAGCACACGCCCTGGGAGAACGAACAAGTCGGGTGTGTTCACGACTTCCTGGTGGATTTGCTACTGGAAGGTACATGCATCGGACCTAATAGTCGTGTGGAGAAAAGGGCGAAAGAGCTGATAAAACGGAACAGCTATTCGCGAGACTGTCGCTCACGACGTTCAGCTCGGCGAGTATCGTGTTGACTATCTTAGTCGTGGACCTGACAACTTCTGGTTGCAGCAACAAGTAAGTGCAAATGCATCATATTGGCACTCACCGTGGTCCTAACACGCCGACTATAGCTTTCGCGCGGCATCGAACACGTGCACGAGCTCTTCGAATGTCGGTGGATGCAAGAACAGATTTGTTTATTGGAGCCTCGTGAAGACGATGCAGGCTATCCAACGATATTCGACGTACTCTGTTCTGAACTGGATGAAGGAGCTGACGACGATGAGTTGCCTCTCGAAGACTACTCGGAGGCAGACCTTGAAGCCCTGACTTCGCAACGAGATCTTAGGGACCCCGACAACGGAGCTTATGCACCGTGGTATCAAGCCCATGAAGAGATGCCGCGCGGCGCTTTTGTCATATATGGAGCCCATGATGGCTTGAGAGAGAGGGCATATGTGCTTTGGGATTGGAACAGGCTATACCACAATGGTCTGCTCGACCTCTTCGAGAACGTTAAGGAATACTGCACAAATGAAGTTACTGATGACCAAATTGATGCGATGGAACGATCTTTTGATGAGCGGTCGAAAGTCTGGCAGAAGGGAGGGCGCGGATTTTGGTACGAGGGAGATGAGAGCCGCATTGTCTGGCGATGATGGCCTTCACTCAAGTGTCAGTCCATCTGGGAGTTGAACCACCAAGACAGGTTTGAGACAGTTGAAGATTCTTTGCCATACCACGGTTTCAACCTAGATACTCATTCTCCTTCTGCGGAATCTTCTCGAGAGCCTCGTTAAGACAAGGTCTTTCGCAGTGCGACCAGTGTTCGAGAGCTCGATGTCTCTGAACGCAGATCTGAGACAGCAGGACGTATATCATCGGGAGGATTCCTCTGATTAAATCGAATCTTCAGATATTACAACGATATTATTCTTTCTTCAACACGCAGGTCGTGTGGCACCAACGCAGTCGTTTCTCCTCATATCCCCAGTACTCTGCCACAAGAATCTCATCAAAATGCCGAACGACAACAGCTCCAACTCCAACTCCAACAATTCTCCCGCCGGCTCCTCCTCCCAAGCACATCTCGACCATCAGCTCGCCCTAGCGATCACGAATCGAGACTATGAGCGCCAAGCTTACTTCCGACGCCTCATTCGCCGCCATGAAGAGGAGCTCGGACGCAACAGGCTCTTCTACCAGTCCAAGCGGGGCCTGGAATCCGCGAGGGTGCTGCGGAAAGCTGTGGATGAGGAAAGTGCGGAGATGAAGAAGGGTATGATTCGGCGGATGAGGTTTCGGCGGAGCAGTAACTCTGAAAGGGTGTTGGAGCCGAGGGAAGATAAGAGGTCTGTTGGGGGAAAGGGGGGTGTTTGGGAGGGGAGGAGGAGGGATGAGGAAACGAGGGATGATGAGGGGGGTGGGGAAGAAAAGAAGAAGCGTGGCGGGTGAGTAAGTCATGCTGAACGAGCACAAAGCGGACGCATTCTTGTGCGGCGGTAAGCTTTGAAGATCTTACTCGCATGGTCGCCAACACCTTGGATCCATGTGCTCCATCTCGGCATCAGGGGCCCTCACTTCGTGTTTGGCCTCGCAACTGGATGTAGTCGTTGGTCGGCGTGGACAGGTGATCACACGTCATTCGTTTTAGCCCTCTTCGGTACGCAGAATCAGCAGCTTAGCAATACATCCGACGTCCTGTATGTCTATCCGTCGTCTTCGTCATATCCCGGAGGTATCCCAAACGCCCTCATACCATCAATAACACTTATCATCAATCTAACCCTCTTTCGCCATCTACAACCTTATCCTCACACCAAGCCCACCACCCCTAAACCACAGATTTTCTCTCCACCTTCCCAATCTAACTCCAACCTCCGCCCTCGCACTCAACCTCAACGTCCCACCCAACGCCCTCTTTACGGCCCCATATCCAACACTCCCCAAACTCCAGTCGACAGGTAGTCTCGGCGTCTCATACCCTTCCTCATCAGGAGTCTCAGCGACAGGAGGAACGCCAAAAGGCTCATCGTAGACAATTTCTCCGACGTCTTCATGTTTGTAGATAGCAGTTGCGTTGAGTTCCTCGATGTAGAGAGTCGAATGCGTCAGCGGTGAAACAAGGACGAAGGTGGCGGTGGAGGTGAGAAGATGCATCGTACTATCCTTAATGAACTTTCCACCACCGCTCTCCCCATCTCCATCCCCGTCGCCGCCATCATCTGGGTCGGAAGGCGGCCAGTCATCACCCGGATCGCGCTCTTTCGGCGGCGGGCTCAGTCGTGGAGCGGCGACTTCGAAAGGAAAATGCGACAGGGCTTTTCCGAGGATCGGATTGCTCGGGATAGAGTCCTCATGCATCTGTAACGTGATGGTCGTGTTCCAGCCGGATATGTATTGAGAGATGAGTTCGCGACCGACAGCTTTCGCTTCGAGACCGCCCAGATCGAAGGGGGCATAGAAGGCCGTGACTACAAGATCTCCGTTGCGACCAGTAGTAATTGAGAGGTTTCGAGCAGTAGCGTGGCCGATGAGGGAGTCGTTCTTGATTATGTGGATATCAATGTAAGGGATTGAGGCGGTGTATTTCGTAGGGTTGGTAATGTTGATTCGAGCGGCGATTTCAAGGGAAGTTTCGGTGGTGTTGACAATGTTGAGGTCGATGATTTTCGGGTGCAGGCCACCGACAAGGCCATCACTCCCGTTCTTTGGAGGATCGTGAGGGTCCGAGGGTGGATGTGGTCGTGAGATGGCTGCACTCAATTCTTAGCCTATCTATTCATTCTACGTACAATCATCATCAGAACGTGCAGTGTAAACGAGAAATGCGGCAGTGGCATCGCAATGCATGCAGTAGCAAAAGCAAAAGGCAAACGCGAGGTGTTATGACCTACGCTTAATGGGCACTTGCCCGTCTGCGGGTATCCTTCGAATCGCAAATTCTCCCAACGCCGTCTCCACGCCGACGTCGACTTCAGCTTTGATGGCCATGAGCACGGACTTGCTACCAAACATCAGAGCTTGGATCACATCCGCGAACACGTCTTCATCCTGGATCTCTAAGGGCGCATCCTGAACAAGGCTCTCCACCATGAGCGCCGGACCCACGTCTTTGCTGGGAGGGGGCACTCTCGTGCTGTTCGCATCTTGCCACTTGCTGAGATCGAGACGTCCAAGCTTGCTGCCTTTGTAGAACACATCTGCATCCGCTCGCACTTTGCCGACGGAGATGTTGAAGTTCATCTCTTCCGGCAGGTTTACTAAAGCATGGACCTTGGCGCTAATTCGAGATTTGGACTCTGGCGATCCTGGTTCTGCCCAGGGGTCTGGCAGGCTGAAGTGTGTGTCCGCAAGAGTGAAATTCCTGATTAGGTTGCCGAATGTACGGCCCTGTACGGGTACGGGAACGGTGATGTCTCTCATGAGGTCTGTCACCCAGCCTGGTGTGTCGAGTGATGGAGAATCGGATCCCTTGACGTAGACAGTGTTCTTCTTTCCGTGAATATAACGGCCGAGCAAGTTGTCTAGAGGAGACTTTGACGTCCCAGGGCAGTCTTGTGTAAGCATCGATGGCAGCTGGCGTACAGTCCCAGTCACATCAACCCCAACATCAGTCTTTGGCTCGATGTGTATCTCCTCCGTCAAAGCATCTGCCAGCATGATGTAAGGGTCGTCTTTCTCGCAGTTATCCACAAGAATGGCGAATCCAAGCGGAGGCACAGTAAAGTCGACTGGGTAGTCGTTGTGGACCTTGATCGAAACATCCGCAGCCATTCCTCTTCCAGTCGGTATCTCCACCTCGCGGAAGTTTAGCTTCTTAATCTCATACTCAGGTATGGCCGGAATATCAGTGTCTGTGAAGAGCATTTCCTGCTTGACCGTCTGCTTGCCGAAGCTTAACAGCCCACTCTTCAGCGGCACCTTGGCCTTGCCGACGACGCGCAAGTCGCCAAGACGACCATCAATCCAGTCGTTGGCGATTCTCCTAATCCCGTCCACATCACCGGGCTCGAGATCAGTCAGGAAATCGATGCCTGTGATGTGCTGATCACGGATGTAGACTTTGATCGGAGGCACTCGCGCAGTGCCCAGCAGTACATTCCCGTATTCCGGCAGAGACACCTCCATCTCGCTCTCGCCTGTTTCCACCTCTGTTGCGATAAAGGTACAGAACTTGCCCAGATTCCGCACAGAACTCTTGCGTACTCTTGTGGAATCCATCTTGAACATGCCTTGTACCCGCGCTCTTACTCCAGAAGCCGTGAAGGAGTCGATAGAGAGGCTGGTGGGTTCGAAGACGATCGCTTCTGCAGCATACTGCTCAACAGCCGCGGGCGCGACAAAGGCGAATACTATAATCAAGATGGCCAGGACGCATAGTAACAGCAATGCAATCAGACTGGGCCATCTTCGCTTGCCGTTGCGGCCTTGCAATGCGCGCAATAATGTTGTCGCTGATGTTTCCCTTTGCGGCTGGCTTTGGTCGTTGTGTGTCGCCTCGATCCTGGGTATCAATGGCGAGCTTTCCGTCGGCGCCTCATCTTCAATGTCCCTGTCCTGTCGTCTCTCCTCATCATCCTCCTGCTGCCTGCCTGCGACCGCCTTCCCGTTGGCGGCCATTGTCGTGGTCCTCGGCGTTGCGCTGCGTCTGCTTATCGGGAGCCTACGTCACCGCGATGGTAGTGGACGTTCAAAGATTAGAATGAAACATAAGGAAGAAGTACGGCAGTAGTATACGAAGGAATCGATCGGACCTGGTGCCTGACGCTGGTCTACGCAAGATGTGTCGCTCGTGACTGCGCTGACTGCGCTGACGGCGCCATGGTCTTTGTCGATCCAATCGCAGCTGACCTCACTCACATCCTAGCGTCGGTCCGTGCTCGTCGAAACCCCGCGTGTTCCTGTCAAAGTCGATCTGTGCGTGTCACAAGCTCCGAGCATTCACTCAACTTTTATCCTGTGACTTCTAAGATCCATTGGATCTCTCACCCCTCTATATTCACGTCTCTCTCACCAAGATGTGCCAGTGGTGTCTCCGAGGCGCCAAGGAGTGCCTTGGACCTCTGATCCGACGAGCTCCAACTCTTCCACGAACCTCACCCTTCCGAAGCACACCTGCGAAGCGATTCTATAGCTCTCCTGCTCAGCCCGCCCAATCGCCTTTCTCACCACGACACCTCCTCTCCATATCCGACCTCACATCTACGGAACTCACAACTCTCGTCCGCAATGCCTCCAAATACAAGGCTTCTGTCAAGTCTGGCAGCATTCCATCGCACCTCCAGAACAAGCTGCTCGCACAAACTGTTGCCATAATGTTCACAAAGCGAAGTACGCGAACACGAGTGTCAACAGAAGGAGCGGTAGCCATGATGGGCGGCCACCCAATGTTTCTCGGGTCGAACGACATCCAACTCGGCGTCAACGAATCTTTGTATGACACATCCGTGGTCATCAGCAGCATGGTCTCCGCCATGGTCGCCCGCGTCAACGCCCACGACGACGTCGCAAACCTCGCCAAACATTCCTCCGTCCCGGTGATCAATGCCCTCTCCGACCTTTACCACCCTCTCCAGACCATCGCCGACTTCCAAACCCTTCTCGAAGCCTTCCCCTCAACATCCTCCAGCACCAGCAAGAAAGACAGTCTAGGCTTGGAAGGCCTGAAAGTCGCCTGGATCGGCGACGCCAACAACGTCCTCTTCGACCTCGCTCTTGGCTGCGCCAAACAAGGTGTTGAGCTCGCCGTCGCAACCCCCAAAGGCTACGAAATTCCCTCCTTCATGCGCGAAATCATAACTAAAGCCAACCCCTTCTCGCCCATCAAACTCACTGAAACCCAAACCCCCGAAGAAGCCGTCAAGAACGCCGATGTCCTCGTCACAGATACCTGGGTCTCAATGGGTCAAGAGGCGGAATACAAGAAGCGGCTGGCGGATTTCGAGGGATTCCAGATCACACAAGATTTGGCAAAACGGGGTGGTGCGAGGGAGGGCTGGAAGTTCATGCATTGTCTGCCGAGACACCCGGAGGAGGTTGCTGATGAGGTTTTCTACTCACCAGCAAGCCTCGTATTCCAGGAGGCGGAGAACAGACTTTGGGCGGCCACTAGCGCCTTGGAGGCATTCGTGGTGAACAAGGGAGAGATCAAAGATGCGTAGAGTGCCAATGCTGAGGTGGTGACAGGAGGAGGCGAGATCGCAAGACCTGGCTGTCAAGGCGGAGGCTGGAGGAAAGGCCACAGCAAGGAGCGTCAAACCACACCAGAGCGGACTGGAGTCTTCGACTTCTTGTGTGGCCTGGTAGTCGGCGCATGGGCTGGGCATGCCATTGGCTGGTATAGCGGAGTCGCAGCGGAGAGGACGAGAGAGTACGCAGAACACAAGCTGATGGCCAAGCCCTGAGTTCTGCTTCTCGAGGTGGAGGATTATTGCTGCGTCCAAGCGAGTCGAGCGAGTATACAAAAAGTTTCGAATTTGATTAGACTTCTTCAATAACTACAACCCGAATTGCAACAGCTCGCGAGAGCTGGTTTCTGATACACGGTCGCCACGGGATGATAGCAGACACAGTTGCTCCATCAGCGCCGAACGCTTGAACACCGGGTATATGCTACAAATGTGAGCCTCCGGGCCATGGAGAAAGCAAAGTGTCCATCCGCTCTCGTTCCGAGTCAAGCAATGAGATCAGTGCAAACTCCTACTCATCAAGCGTGCCGATATCATTTCCCATCCGCATGCTTTCCGGGGCCAGCTCTCGTCCCTCAAGGGCTAGAAGAGATGATAGGTGATGGCTTCCAAATGCAATCATCTAGCTGGGAGGAAGTGCAGCAGCATCCATGACATCCTCGACCTCCTTCGTCTGCTCGGCCTCGGCACCACCGATTGGTGATCGTGGCAACGCCATGAGACCTGCAAATAACATATTAGCTCCTTCATGCTTTGGCACCATACAGTCTGCTTCTGACTCACCTGTCCGCGCCGACTCCAGAATACCAAATGGACTAATCAACTTCATGAATGAATCGATCCTCGTTGGCTTCGCGCTCAACTCGATGATGCAGTTATTGCTCGAGATATCAAGCACCTTCCCACCAAACTGATGTGTAAGATACGTGATCGTCTCCAAATGCTGATGCTTCAATCGCAGTGCCTCACTCGGCGCAAGATTCCTCGGGTGAAAATCCACATCTCCCAAGCTCATCGCATCCTCATCTTCAAATGCTTCAGGCTGTCCATCGATATTCCCAGCAGGCTCACTTGGGATAATGGCCGGGTCCGAATCGCCTGTCATTTCGCGATGGTGCGCCAACAGCTCTTCGAAATACTCAGGTCCCAGGATGGAGATCTTGGCTAAAAGCAGTTCGCGTTGCACCAAAGGAGCAGCCGTATAATCCAAAACCGCCCAAACCGGCACCAAGTCCTCTAGCTGCCGTCTCGCCTGCTCAACAACCCCATCTTGTCCTTGCAGCACAATCGTCATGCGCGATAGATCTGCAACTTCCGTAGAACACACCACAAGCGAGTCGATGTTGAACCCTCTTGCCGCCAAAATACCCGACACCCTGGATAGTACTCCTGGCTCGTTCTGGACGAGGCAGTTCAGGACGTGTCGTTTTGGGGGTGCTTTGTCCGGAATGGGAGTTTCATAGAGGATGGAAGAGACGGCGGCTGCGGGAGAGATTGCCGAGTATGAGCTTGAGGAAGGGAGGTCGGAGACGCGACGGTGGAGGTTCTTGTAGGCCATTGCGGAGGTTGAGGAGGATTGTTGTCGGACCTGTGCCCTGCAGGCATTGGAGGCGGTGGGGAGACATTTTGAGGAGGTGAGGGCGGACTGGAGAGCTCGGACGGCTCGTTTGGAGGCCATTGTGGGAGTCAATGGATTGTTTGCGGTGCTCGTGAATGTGAGTGAGCTTCAAGTGAAGGTGAGTCTTTGCTTCTGACAAGGATCGTCCGCCGAGAATGAGCCGGTCCGTGTGGGGAAGCCGCCAAACCAAAGCTCGAGGTCAATCTTCAACTTCGAACTTCCTGTCACTCACTCCACCACAACCACCAACGTCTTTGTACGTCTAATGACATACTGAATTCTTCTTCGACACCCTCTAATACCACCACCAGACATCGGCGACCATGTCCGAGGAGCCGCGAAAGCGCTCGCGCTTCGACGTGACGGCGGACGAGGCTCCACGCAAGTCGCGCTTCGACCGACGATCTCGTTCTCCGGCTAAGGGCGCTGAACGCAACGATCGTAGTCGCAGCCCGGTCAAGAGCGTGGAGACGCCAGCGGACAGTGAGAATAAGACTCCCACTGCTGCAGACGCTGCCGCCAAGGCTGCTGAGGCTGCTGCCCGCATCTCTGCACAGCTTCAGAAGCAGAAGGGTATTCAGCATGTGGATGTTCCACCCATTCGTCAGGTACGGTACACGCGAAAAGAGGCGAGTGAGTAGGTTTGGAGGAATGAGCGGCCATACTGATAGATATCCAGTCACCCGCCCAGCCCGGCGCCGACAAGTCCCCATCCGCTCCCGCGGGCGGCCCTCTCAACGACGAGATCTACCAGCAAGATGGCGACTTCATCAAAGACATCGAGGTCAACGACCTGCGCAACCGCTACACCTTGACCAAGGGTAGCACGCAGAAGATGGTAAATACACACTCCGATTTCCAAGCCCACTGATACTCTCAGGCGCATCTCGTCTCGTCTCCCCTTCCAACACCTCACATCTAGACACCCTAAGACTACAGTATTGGGTTTGTTATATAAAACGTTTGAGAGGATCAGTTTGACTTACACATAGCGCGCAACAGCCGCCGCCGGCACACCCGATTTGCATAAGCTGACCTGAATGTGACATCTAGATTAAAGAAGAAACTGGCGCCGGTACGCTCCCATCCGCAAACGAAATTGATAACCTTTTAGGTCCGAATCGATCGCTTACTTGTTTAAAGATGTCACTACCCGTGGAAATTATTACCCGGACAAGAGCATGGCTACCGCAGCCGTAAGTGGCAGAAAATATGATGAGAGATGCATGCGCTGAATCCTGGACAGAACCCACCGCTCTACCTCCACGTCACGAGTACCACCAAAGACGGCCTCGAGAAAGCTGTGGCCAAGATCAACGAGCTCATGCAGCAGGAACTTCCCAACCTGATCGATGAGCGCCGCTTCCGTCGACGCGAGCAGCCAGAGAACCAACCAGAGCGCGATCACCTTGGACGTCGCAAGTGGCCTGAGAAGCGCATTCCTATCGACCTTGAACCCATTCCTGGCTTCAACCTGCGCGCTCAAGTTGTTGGCCACGGAGGATCCTACGTCAAGCACATCCAGCAGGAGACTCGATGCAGAGTCCAGATCAAGGGACGTGGAAGTGGCTTCATGGAGCACGATACTGGACACGAGAGTGACGAGTCTATGTATCTGCACGTTGCGTACGGATGAGTAAGTTCTCCCGATGTTGATAACTGCTGACTTGTAATAGTGGCCCTGAGCAAGCCATGGTCGACGCCGCCGAGGATCAGTGCAACTCCCTTCTCGACTCTGTTCGCGAAGCCTACCGCGAGTTCAAGGAGCGTGGACCACCAAACCGCGGACCTCGTGATGACTTTGGCGGTGGACGTGGGGGATACCGAAATCACGGCGATCGCCAGAACTCTGGATCTTACGGCGGCGGTCCTCGCGATGGTGGCGGGAGTGCTTACGGAGGCGGAAGTGCGTATGGCGGTCAAAGTGCGTACGGCGGAAACCAGAGCGCATACGGTGGCTACGACCCGAATGCCTACGCAGCCCAAGGCTACGGTGGCGCTCAATCTCCAACTGCCGCGACTCCTCAGCAGGCTCAAGCGCCAACCGACCCCGCCGAGCAGCAGAGACAGTACGAGGCTTGGGCTCAGTATTATGCCGCAAACCCATCAGCAGATCCTTACGCAGCGTACGGTGGATACGCGGCTGTTATGGCACAGTATATGCAAGGTGGTTATTCGCAGTATGGACAGCAGGGAATGGCGCAGGCGCAGACTCCAACAATGGGGATGGGCAATGGCTCAGCTCCACCGCCACCTCCGCCTGATGATCAGGGCCAGAATGGCGTACCCCCACCGCCGCCAGGTGCTGGTGGCTACAACGCGGTCCCGCCACCACCAGGTGTGTAGAGCACGCCTTACCCTTTGTTGAACTCAGAGTCAATCGAGTTTCCGGATCGTAGCCAGCTTGCACCTTCGGCGACACCAATTCTTGATGGAGAAGATATGGCTGAGCTTACCAGGTTCTTTTCTGGCGAAAGCTTTGAAAACTTGAAGCTCGAAGACAACGGAAAGCAGGGTCATTGCCAGTGAGCGCTGGCAGGAGGTGCGTGATAGAACACTGCATTTACCATGAGGAGTGTTTCCGCCCGCAGGCTTGAAGTATCGTGGAACAGGAAAAGTCTGCGAGGGCATACCGTAGCGGTCAGGATCCTTGTCCCGATCACGCTTCGCTCTTCTGTTCTTGAAAATACTTAGTGGTGAATTCAAAAAGTCAAAATTGAGAGAAGTTGAAACGAGCGATCTTTTCCCCTTACCATTCACAGCAAGTGCAATAAGCTGCTCACACCTTTACGGGAGTCTTTCGGCTCACGTAACCGTGCAACAGCGGTCCGTCTCTGAACATCTATGCATGATCGTTGAAAGGTTCTCCGAGAAAGGTACGCTTCGGCAATACCTTGTTCAGGCTAAACCTAAGGAAAGGCCAGCCTGACAAGCCCTTCCTTGCCCGTCATCTCTCCCACAACATCCTCAGCTCACCCGTCTCCTATAATTCCTTTTCGCGAACTGTATAGTACTTCCAAAAGCATTCCATGTCAGCACCACCTCCACAAGCATCACGTTCGACTCTAATCTCATGGGAAGTGCCATTCGCCTGCGTGAGGAGGTTATTCGGACGACACAGCACTTTCTTCAATTACGGTTGAGAGCAGAGCTGCTCAGCTAATTGGTGCGTGCTGGAGACGAATCGCACTTCTGAGAGGTCTGTAATCTATCTCCACAGCTTGAATGCAATTCAAGCCTTCAGATGATCGAGCCAACCCATTCTTCCTGGCACTCTCGTATCTACGGTCCATCGGTCAACATCGCAGGAAACAGCGCCCACCCAACTTCTACAAGAAGATAACAGGCTGCGGTAGCCGCCCAAATGCCCAGAGAGATCCATTCCTCCCGCGCTTCAGCGTCCCACTTCCCAAAAACCATTCCATGCAAGACTACACTTGCCACCCAGAATTTCCAATTGGCTCTTAGCTGAGCCTCGCGCCACTGAGTCCAACTCCATCTGCTCCATTCAGCTATGTTCTCTTCGTACCCTTCGAACATGTTGGCCCATGCGGCTTGACGAGCGTTCTCCAGGAACTGCCGACGATAGGTTGTTGGGTCTTGTTGTAGGCGGTAGGTGGAAAGTATACCGTTGATGTATTGGAGAAGGAGCCAGCACATGATCGCTCTAGTGAGGAGGTGGGCGAGAATGTGCCAGAAGCTGGGTTTGGGAGGCGGTCGATAGATGGTTGATAGGAGGATGATGAAGATGGAAAAGGGGATCATTGTAGTTGTCGCGTTATGGGGTTCGAAGCTCTCTTTCTTGGATCGCTTGGAGTGTGAGACTTTCCTGTCCGTATTCGTTTATTATGATCGTGAACTGAGGGTAACTTTGTTCTTGTGGACGTTTCCGTGCAGTCAATTGATTAGCCTGGTCAAGAATAGCCAGCAAGACGTCGCGATCATGGTCTTATACCCTCAAATGCTCTTTGAAGCACTGGAGAATTAGTTTGAACAAACATCATTCTTTTATGCGAAAGTGACAAGAAAGATGAATGGATTTCAAGACAGCCAGCAGTGTCCGTAGCAAACTGTGGCCAGCCGCATTAGCCATCTCGACTCCGCAAATGACAGCAAGTATCGAGGGCGCAATGCTTCTCGAGCCCCTGAAGGCGATACGAGAGTGCTCCGCGACTGAAAATTACTACCGTTGAAGCCTTGGTCTTCACCACTGGTGGGCAAAGCCATCTCAGGATTCGGTATCACTGATGCGCCTCTGTAGCCTCGTCGAACGTTCCACAACTTTGCGGCCACTGATACCGCCAAAAGGAGCGGGTGCCTCAGCGGCTGAGAGTTGGTGCTCCAGAGAGATGCGGCTGAGCGCTGCGCCTCGTCTGAGCATTGCCACCGAGTCGAGTGTGACCGTGAGGACCAGGTACTTAAGGGTCTGAATTGCCAGCTCTTCACGCTCTGCAATTCAACTTCTTTCATTCATCCGCCAGATCATCCTCTTTCCTTTTCTTCGGCCCCCCGAAAGATACTCGCCTTTCAGAGTCATAACCTTTCACCTAAAGAAGCATCTTGCTCAACCCTGAACTCCTGCAATCCCCGGCACCCTCCCGCAAAAGCACGATTCAGACTTTTGCCCTTTCCTTTGGATTATTTTTAATGTTGAACCAATGATCTCGCCGCTGGTCTCGGCCTTTGGCGGCTGTAGTCCTGCACCCAGCTTCATGGTCCTTATATCCAAGCCAGAAAGCAGTGTGTACTTATGGCCCGTTCGCCCGCTGCGACAACAGGATCGCGAACTAGCCACTATCTAGTTACAGGAGCCTATCACAGGCGAACTCTCGATTTGTCCTGTATAGATCTGTCAAGAGTTGCGAGTACAGAGTGTAAGCCTTCATCACGACAAGCAAGTCAGAAACCCAAAATCTAATTGTGGTCGAGTCCCCATCTCAATCTTTCATGCCTTCACAAAGAGTATCCATTTGCCAATGTTCCATTCGTTCCGCGATTAGATGCTTCGAGATGGGTCGTGTTGGAGTGGATTTCTAAACTTGAATGTTAGTCAAGCATTTCCTAAGTCACAGTCCTCCATCGCAAATTCTTCACCTTGGACATTGGGTTTGCCACTCGCGTTTCGATCTATCAGATTTCGTCGATACTCGAGCAAGGTCGTGATAGCTGCCATGGCATTGATGCATGCCAGCATGGTCTGGAAGACTCCGAAGAAGATGTCTATCGGATCCATGACGAAGGGATCTCCCAATGCGAGCAGACTCCGTTTGGGCAACAAGAGGCTTCAGATTTTATCGAGATTCGTTGAAGACGTGAGTGATTTCTTCAATCGTCTTAGGTAGATTAGAGTAGCGAGCTCGAGGGGCATCATCCAGACTGAAGCGACAAGCTCACGTTCCTACCATGCTGGCTGAGCTGTCGCGCCTGAGATTGACCCAGCAGGCAGCATTGAAGACGAGCCTCACTTGGTGATACAGCACATGCTTTGAAAGGCTGCGGCCATGCAGGTACAGACTGCCTTGTCTATTCTGAGAGGAGAAGGCGACGCTCATGTTGGTGTTCGCTTCGCCTCTGTGGCCGGTCAACAAAAGAGCGTGTCCGATCGGGTAGACGCAAGAATATTGAGGCTTTTTGAAATCTCAGGTGAGCCATCATTCTTTCTGTTCTACCGATGTGGCTTGCCTAGGACTAGAGGGGCGTCGCCTCCTGCCAAGAGATGAATGTCGGTAGAATGTTCTTGCTGGCCCGATCTTGGCTCTGGTCAGACCGCAGCTTTCGCTCCACCGCACTCACGCTATCCATCTTTGATCACAACCACAACACAAGCATTGAGAAAGAGCATTCATATATTGAACTGGCTGACCCTCTGTACTGCTTTGCTCTGACTGCCCAATTTCACGAGAGAACTAGCCTGGAGTACCCAGTACTTGGATCATGAGAAAGAGATCCAAACAAGGTTGAACGACTCTAGCCTCGAAGACATTATGAAACGGCTTTTATACTCGCTATGAGCGCCTCAAATCGGATGGGGCGTCTCAAGGCGTTCTCTATCAGGCAATCGAACTATGCATAAGCAGACACCCCCACTGGCCTCCCGCAGAATCGGACAGCGTACGAAGACTGGAATGTCCACAGGAAAGCAAGGAACCCCAAAGGCTAAGGCAGCGTAGCTCCTCCTCTTCCTGGCATTCCGACTGGCTGAAGCGCTTCATTATCTCTCCAGTATTTCTAGTAGCCACGCCCACTTGTCCAGCGTTCCACGTCCGCCATGCTATACTGACCGCTCCGGATGCGCGAGTTGGCATTTGTGGCCAAAGGAACTCCGAATCGCGATCGATCGGAGGCAGAAGAACGAGGTCGCGAGCTTACACGATGACCTGAACCTTGTCGTGCTAGTTGCGGCGGATAGCCCGGAGCTGGAGCGTACATCGGAGCAGCGGACCTCGTGTCGTTATAGAACGGCTGCAAGGCTGGCGTCTGGTTGAAAGATCGGGATACGGGCTCGATGCCGTAGTCTCGGAAGGCATCGAGGTCTGCTTGAGTAGGAGGGATGCGAGCGCCGGAGCTTGGGCGGCTTGAGGTGCGGCTTGAAGGGCGAGGACGTGAGTTGGAGCGCATGTGGAAGCTGGAGCCTGGACGACTGGAGCTGCGAGTTGACTGGGAAGGACGTGAGGTGGAGCGCATGCGGCTGTGGCTGCGGCTGCGATCTATCGTCCCGGTCAGCACTACCTTCTGTCTTGTGAGAAGACCGACAGAGACATACCGTGCGATGAGGAACTCTCAGTTTCGCGGTCATAAAGCCGGCCTCGAGATCTAGACCGACCACGGGACTCTTCTGGGGCAGTATCTCTTCTGCTCTGACGAGACAGCGAGCTACGTCTGGACTGGCTACCGGAGTCCTGTGTCAGATGTTAGAGGATGGTATCTTCATATGTCGAGGGATGATACACCTACCTGCTGAGCGTTGACTGCTCTCCCTCTCGAGACCGATCGTGGTCGTGGAGCCGGCGCTACCAAATCTGGTCTCCCCATCTCCATCGCATACGCATTCCGCCGCTCTCGCAGCTCATCACGCCACGTTGGATTTGGCGCAGCGTAGCCGCGGTAGTCGGGTGCCATTCGAGTCGGATTGAAGTAGTCATCGCGTTTGGTCTGCTGCTGTTGACGATAGGCGCGGTCGTAAGGGTTGCCGTAGAAGTAACGGCGCTCTTGAGCGTTGAGGTGGGGGTAATGCTCGGAGGGGGTGTGAGGGGCCATGGTGGAGGATGTGTCCTAGGTAACGTGGTGGAAAGTGCGATGTGGATGTTTGAGTGGACTCTATGCGTTCTGGCTGAGCATGAAGTAATAGGGAGGCATGCGCGAATGCTGGTCTGTGCGCGCGCTGTGGGGGTGAATGCAACTCGAAGCTTGTGAACGCCGTTTAGCTTGTGCAAGAGTTCGCCCTTCTAGGCCGAGAAAAGGTGCTGGCGGAGCTCTAGGTCTTCTGACAAGGCTCTAGCACGGTGTCACATGCATTGCCGAGCCGGTGAATGAATGCATGTGCATCCACTCATTGTTCGCTCTTTATTGTGGCATACACTCCTACAGCGGTTTCCGCCTTCGCCCTAGAAATAGTACAGTCCTTTCATCGACCACACAGTCACATACACACACAAACTTTGGCTCCGTTGCAGATTCATCGCACACTCCGCACAAGTACAGGCGCCGACCGCCTGCAACCCTCGAACGACCCCACAACAGACCTCGATCATGGCCTTCACCGCCGCCAAAATGGGATTCATCAAGAGCATCATGATCTTCCTCTACGCTATTCTCATCACCATCGGATACCTCTCCTCCATGTCCGTCATATACGACATGTTTCATCTGCCTCCAACTGCCAAATGTCGATTCTTCGCCACTCTCATCAAATCGAGTCTCAGTATCTTCGGTATCGACATCGATCTCTTCGAGTGCTTCTTTACGGTACCATGGATCTTCGTTTACTTCAAGGTGTAAGTTTCTCTATTTTCTGCCGTTAATAAATCAATGCCTAACGACAGCGTGACAATCTAGGCTTTGGGACACATACGCCGGGCGATTCAACAAGAAAGGAGCATGGTACTACCAATGCAAAGAGATCCTCTGGCAGACGGCTCTCATCATTCTGCTCAACCACTACGTTGCATCCGTATTGTACGTCCACCTTGCCTGCACGTACGGCACTGTCAAGGTACAGCCGGCCGCGCCCGCAGTGGAAAAGTCCTGGATCTCCTGGTCTCCGACGAGCTTCGTCGGCGGAGTGGCTGGAGGTGTGATCATTGGCGCTATTGTATTGCGCGTGTTCAAGATTGGACGAGGCTAGGAAGACACGGATGGCTTGGAGCGTGTCGAATGGAACGACAGTAAAGGGTTGGGGCTCCGACATACGGCAGAGAGGATACTGAAGCAGCGAAAAGGGTGCGATGGAGCTTTTCAGTAGCTCTCGTTCAAATAGCGCCTTGCATGAGCCAACAAACTCAAAGGCGATTAATGAGCCGGGAAGATTTCTCAGGAGATAGAGTCGTTGAATGGAGCTTGACATTACCAGGCCTGCTCCCTCAAACCGTCATACTAAACATCTACTTGAAGATAACCGGCGTCTCTCTCATTGTTCTTGAAACTCTGTATTTTGGTTTCTCGCCGTCTTCCCTCTGTTCACAACATGTGCCAAGACTTGCATGTGAAAGTCGCCAGAGTGGGCCCACTTGTCAATTTGCGCAAACGAGGCTAACTCAAAATCCGAAGGTAAATTTGAGAATCTACAGCAGGACTATAGAAGACTTTCCACCTGTTCTACAGGACACTGCTAACAATTTGATAATCCTTCTGGTAGTGAACCGTTACCTGCACGGGGAAGTTTTGCGTGAATTCTGGCGAAATATTCAATGTAAGTGCCGCAGCTTCGCATCGAGCGGCAAGATACTTCCATAACGTTCTCGCGCTGACGGGCTTCATTCGAGAACAGTGTTTGCCTTCGAGAAAGTTCGAGCAATACATCACATGCATTGTTGAGTACGTGAATGCAAACGCCCTACAATGCATGTTTGTTGTTCATTATTGCGACATACTGACTCGAGGACTCTTGAAATCTTACAAATAACGCGTTCTTCGACCACAAAAGCTCAACCTCCACTCACCATCGCAAAGACTAATAAACATCAACCAAGCCATGCAGGGTCAGAAGTTGCGCACAAGACCTACCAACTCAGCAATATCCGCAATGACAATGCCGATCAACATGGCATACGTCAAGTTCTGTCTCGCCATTCTCACGTGGGCCGTCATCCACATCGTCGCCATGTACGGCGCTTACATCATGTTCCACCCTGTTCTGCCCAGCGGCGCCTTTGCGCCCCTCAACAGAACGATCGTGTCCACCTCCTACATACAGGGTGACGCTGATGGTTTGGCTTTCTTGCCCTCTATGGCTTTTTACTATTTCCAACTGTAAGTTTCATCCTCGTTCTCTTCTTCGACAATTCGTTCTCAGTTGCTAATCGTGCCACAGCGCCAAATTCCTCTTCACCAATGGCGACAACATCTTCTTCATCCCAAGCACCCTCGCACTAAGCATCAAGGACACTTTCAGGACCTCTTGCATGAGCGCCGCTCTGAGCCTCTGCTTTGCCCTCGGACTTTACGTCTACCTGGCTGAGACATACGGCATCCAAGTCGAGGCTCCGCCGCCGTGCCCTGCGTGCCCTGGGTGCCCTTTGAACGACACAACCCCTCCATATCGTGAGGGTCTGCTGGCTGGTTTCTTGCTCGGCAGTGTTTCAGTCGCCATCATCGTGTATGTGATTGCCACAGAGAAAATTGCAAAGAAGGAAGAAACGAGGAAGCCGGGCCGCTAAGTGTGCAGGGCCAGCGAAGCATGCAATTGAGAAGTAGTGCGGCGAGAGGCAAGATGCTCAGATTGTTTCCGAGACGACAGCAGTCTCAGTCTGAGACAGGTGCGCTATGATTGGCATTGTCGCTTCTAGATTGCATGAGATGATGAAGGCACAGTCATCTTCAGAGGGGAAAAAAGGCTCTGGGTAGTGTGCTCCATCAACTTGTTCAACCAACGACACTCACGTCGGAAAGTGGTCCGAAAAGGGTTCCCAGACCGCCGGCGCATCGAATTCAGCTGACTCTCAGAACAACTCCAAGCATTTGCCCAAGATACTTTCTTGCCAATGCTCAAATTTCCTCACCCTCTGATACTTTGCAACTTGTTCCGCTGGCGTTTCTCACTGCTTCTCTTTCGTTTGCGCGCCGTATGCCAAGACTTGCATGTGAAAGTCGCCAAGTGGGTCCACTAGCCATTTCGATCCTGAACGTCGTTTCCGACTTTCCCTTGAAATGACGCAGAAAACTCCAAAAGAAGCCAGACGTAACTTGCTTCCTCAACACAGCAACAGCACCAACACATCATGAAGCTCAGAGTGGCTACGCGGAAAATCCACCTTCTCAACAACGGGCAACAAGCGCGACGCAAGGACAGAGGACTCAATTTTGGCGCACGCCTTCCAAGTGGGCTTGTCGTTCTGGAAGAAGACCCAAGGGACACCTCGAAGGAGAAGCAGAACCTACTGTTTCGAATGTTGCTCAACTTCAACTGCATCACCATCTGGTTCTTGACCCTGATCAGCTCCGCCGAATACGGCACACTCATCCTCTCGAAGGGCTTCACCAGTGCCACTCCCCGAAATGTACACCTCACTCTCGACGACGTCCAGAAGAGAGGAATTGCTGCCCTGGCCTGCCTGATCACGCTCGCGGCGTCCTACACTTGGGCTGTTGGGAAGCAGCGGTAAGCAAAAGCCATCCAATTCCCTCCTCATATCTCGTTTAAGCTGACTTGTCCATCTAGTCGCTACCGGGATGTTGACATAGGCTGGAAGTCGCTGTGTAGAGCCATCCGCTCTCTCTCCATCCGAGCCGTTCTCAGATGGGTGCTGCTCCGTCAGGGGATTGTCTTCAACCGCTCGATTGGTGTCTATTTGATGCTGCTTGGGATTCGCTATCTCGTCTTGCAGTACCGTGCGACTGGTCGGTAAGCGGGAAGAGCGGAGGAGATAAGCATCATGGTGTGAAACATTGGACAGAGGTGCTCAGGTGCAGCTTATCAAAGATGAGTTGATTCTGTGGACAATGGAAGTGCAATAGCTGCGAGACATTTTGTGAACCGGTCTGTGGAAAGACAAAGAAGCTGGCAAGTTTGTGCATGTGTGGACGTGAAAGAAGGTGCAGCGCGAGAAGTGACAGCCATGGCATCGGATAACCTCGACAAGAAACCTGGACACAGGTCAGCATGACCTTATGATCACTTCCGAAACGCCGCCCCCTCCATCTTATTCAACAACCTCTCACTCTCCTCCTCACTAAACTCCCTCTCCCCCCTCCTTCGCCTTCTCAAACCCCCTCCTCTCCCACTGCCTAATCTCCTCCACCCCAATCCTATGTATCGCAACCCCAAGATCCTCCTCAACCCTCGCCATCCACGCATCAATCATAAACGGACTAATCTTATCAGCATGCGGCGCAGCCCCCAACTCAAAAAAAATCCTCATCATCTCGATCCATTTGCTCATAGTTCAGCTTCTTGTGAATCGGCCGCTTCCCAACACCAAACCATGTCATGACTTTATGGTAATCCAACTCGCAGCCGGCTTTGTCGAAGGTCAATGGGCCGTTTGGGCCTCGTTCACGACAGAGATAGAGATGGTGGAAAGTCGAGTCCGGATTGTTGAGCTGCTTATTCTCGAATGCTTCATGGTCCCATTGGCGTTTCGACTTATGCTTCTCGGTGTCCTTTCGAATACCATCCGCTTGACGCGACGCCTTTGAGAGTTTTCGATCGACTACGACTTTGGTGGGTGGCTTGGCGACTTTCTTGGGATTCGGCTTGCGGTTCTCTGGCTGGAAGTCTTCTCTCTTGGACTGAATACTCACATCTCACGCTTTGATCATCCTATCTGCCTTATCACGAGCCATCATCAGCCGCGCGCTGACCCTGCTCGACCTCGCTTCCTCGCCGTCTGGATGCCATCGTTTCGATCTCGGCACGAAAGTCTTGCTTCTCCAGGCTGCATATCCGGCGTCGTCTGTGTGATCATTTTGTATGTTTTTGATGAATATGAAGAACCTTGGGGCATGGGAAGTTCAAGGAGCGCCATTGTTCTGATCATCCAACCTTAAAGAACGCGTTCCCTACCGTTCATGACGTTCCCCGCCAACGGGCTCGGACGCGGTCTCACGTGGTATAGATGAGTTGTGCGAGCCGCGGAAGGCTCTGAGATGGGGCGAGTTGAAGACTTCTCTTCTCTGTGTACCGCTGCATTAGCACTTGCTGCTCGAGTCTCCAGCTGCAGAGTCGATGAAGGGAGTTTGAAACGAGATTCTCCAGACAGCGAGAGCTGAAGTCAGAAAAGCGGACGACGGCCGATAATTCTCCGTTTCGCCAAGATGCGTATGTACGAAACACAAAACAGCAGGACTGTAAAAGGACGATAGAGTAGTCGTAGTAGCAGAACTGTAATACGCTTCAACACGGCGTTATCTGCGTCCAGTCAGACGGCACCTGCCTCCATCCCGTACCCTCCCTTTCTCTGCCAGTGAGGCATCCATCCTCCCAAACCCAACGAGTAGTGAACGCCAACCTAGCGCTGATGCTCTGAAAATCAAGCTCTCTTCTCTATCGTCTCATACTTTCCTCCGCTTACTCCTCCATCATCAAATCTCCCTCCCCATCCACAACCTCCCCAGCACCCTCAACAACCCCCTCCTCAAACCCCTAATCCTCCCTCATCCCATTCGGCCCTCTCAAAAACCCATTAGTTGCACCACTCTCACCCTCCACAAACGACTCCTGCAAATGCCTCTCCTGCTCCGCCATCCTCGCACTCTCCTCCGCCTTGCCTTCCAAAAACGCCCTCGCATCCCTCACAGCATCCTTTGCGATCTCATCCAAACCCTGATCAGCCACGTACCCCTGCAGAATCTCATCTTGAATCTTGTTATCATGCAAGATAGGGTCCAAGAGGTCTTCGTTCGGGAAGCGATACGCCAGATCTTCAGGTAAGCAGGCTGAGCCAAGAGTCTCAGATGGCATCAGGATTTTGATGTTGCCTTCTGTGCCATTAGGGCCGAGGAGGTCGGATTCTAGGACGTGGTAGATGGTGTTCCAAGCGGCAGATTTCCGGATCTCGGCTGTGCGCTCCTCATCGCTCTTGCGCTTGAGGACCTTGAGGTCGGCCCAGTTGTCGTAGGTATATGCCCGCTTCCAGATCAGGGCAAGCAAGGTCTGGAATTTGGAGGATGATAGGCTGCTGGCTGCAGCATTGAGAACCGTGAGTGCGAAGTAGAATTCGGCGCCTTGCATGTTGTCGTCGGAGTCTGTGCTGATCTTGATATCCATCAGTGTAAGGACATCGATGAGTTCTTCCACCGACAGAGCGTTGTGTTCGAGGACTTGGCTGAAGCCGTGTTCGAGCAGCTGACGCAGGGCTGCGAAGTCCGCAACATGGGAGCCGTAGCTCTGCATACAGACTTGAAGCTCTGCCTCCTTGTCAATGGAAGCCAGAATATCAGGCTGCAGGTGCTTGTACAGCCGCTGCTGCGTATTGACGATGGCGAGTTCGTTTTGCGGGGATTGCTGGGGTTGTGCGCCGCTCGACAATCTAGTCAGTTCAAGTGGCTGGCCAGCCTCTTCAGCAGCAAGAAGTGCAAGCTTTGACATCGACAGCTCAACCTTCTTCGACCAAAGCTTAGTCTCCTGCTCTTGCGCGCACTGCGCCAGAGCCTTGCTTGCGTGCGCGTAGTCCGAGACCTCGGTGACATCGTTAATCCAGCAGAGCTTGGCTCGGTTCGGTCGAGCACGTAGGTATTCTGTTAGCGGCTTCTTCCACTCAACTTGAGCTCTCACGAGCTTCGCGCCGGAAGAGCTTCCAGAGAACAGCTTGTCGAAGAATGCATTCGACCAAGATTCGCCATACTTCTCAAAGAATCGGGCGACCTTGGTCTTGAGCTCTTTTCGAGCATGTGCGCAGAGCGCTCGATCATGACCGTGTTCGTGCGAGTATTCCTCGAGATACTGGTCCTCCGCGATCACCATGTCTGTGAGTGTATTGAAGTCGCGGTACTTCTCTGCGAGCTTCATACCCGCCTCTGACTGTCCAACATCTGCGAGCTGACGCAGCTGTTTGTACCGCTGGTCGATGAAGACGGCCTCCAGCTCTTTCACATAGTCTCGAAACTTACGATCAACATGACCGAGCCGCCAGTTGATGCTCTCTTGAGATTGAGTGCACCAAAGCTGAAGTAGACGAGAATTGTTGTGCGCCATGTCGCGAGCCATCGCATCGCACTCATCGTCCAGCGCTTCATCCTCGAAGAACTTCTTGGCTAACTCCCGAGATTGACTAGCGACTTCTTTCGTGCTTTCAACGAGCATCAAAGAAGATGTCCAGAACTCACCCAGGTCAGTATACTCAACGGGATCAATGAGAATACCGTCATCGATAAGCGCCGGAAGAATTCCATATTCAGCGCAGCTCTCTAGGCGGAACCCGAAAGCGGTTTCGAGCGCTTTGAGATATACCTCATCAGCCTGCACGCCTCGACTGAGTCCATCGAAAGCTGACAACTCAGCGCTTTCCTCAAGAAGACCCTTGAGCACTATCGGCACTCGATGAAGGAAGTGGTCCAAGTGATGAAGCCCGCCAATGAAGAACATGCGCACTGGATCCTCATCGTGGAACTCAGATCGCTGAGTGAACTGCTCGTTATCAGAAGGGAACCAAGAGCAGAGCTCGTCGATCAACGTCGCTCTCCGCTTCTCCTTGCTGACCAGAGCGACATGCTCTTCAAAGGCGACCCACAGCTGCTGGCCTGCCGCAACTCTCTCTGCATCCCACAGCAGTCGCCACATCGTGTTTCGAGACAGAGCAGGATAGCTTCTCCGCACGACACTCGCCAACGCCCGTAACGCTTGCGCCTTTGCTGCCAAGTGTGCTTCCATAGATGCCGGAGTCGGTGATATGAATGTTGTAAATGCAGTATCTGCCCGGAGAATCTCGTCCGATATCTGAAGCGCTGCTTCCTCGATTTCTTCCAGCTGATAGCCAGAATGGTCCTTTCGTGAGAAGTCAATGATGTTGTCACGGTGCAGTATTCCGTAGAATACGGCTTGCTCGATCCTGCTCTTGGCCGGTATCTTGGGACCTCCAGGCAGGGCGTTCACATCAGCTGCTGAGATACGCACCAGTCCAGCGCCCTTGATGAAAGCCACTGTTGATGCGTGACTTCCCTTGTGAGCTTCGTCGAAAGTGCTCTGAATCGCAAAGTCCTTCCCTTGACGCAGGTAGATGGCATCCTCGAATGAGTCAGGCTGGACGTAGGATGCGTCGAATTGCGCCTCAGGGCTGTCGGAAATCGGTTCTCTCGTTGCGGCAAGTACAGCGGCATCTTCGAATGCGATAAAAGCGGTATGACCAGGCTTCGGTACTACCAAACGTGGCTTGGCTTGTTGCGATGCGTTTCCGTCAGAACGATATGTCTTTAGCTCGTGCACTCGATCGATTGTCAAACTGCCGTCTCCCGGAAGCGCTATCTCCACCAATGCGTACTGATGCATGTCATGCGTTCCAACTCGAACAAGAATGAAGAGGTATAGCGGCTGCTCTGCTCCAGCGGCGACCAGCTCTTGACCGGTAGAATCTGTCGGCTTTTCGGTAATCGCGAAGTCCAATGCAATGAAGTTATCGGCTTGCCCAGCTGTCTCGGGCAGAGAAATCTCTCGAAGCTCACGCGTGAGCGCCTCTCGGAATTCAATGCTCGATCGATACTCGGATCGTCCAAGCCAGTCCAGGTCCCAAAGCAGCACCTCGGCCTTCTCTGTCAGACCGACGACCTGCATATGTCCGCGCTGATTCAAAGCTCTTGTGTGGACCGCCGTTAGATCTCTTCGGTAGTTGGCCTTCAGAAATCCAGTAAAGCTGCCCAGCACGCCTCCAGATCCCGGCTCCTGAACCTTCAGATATTGACTCTCAACGCGCGCCTTTCCTTGCGCATCTCTCAGCGTAAGCTGCACAATTCGTCCCGAGCTGAGCACCACCACAAATCCAGCATGTTCCGCAGAAACCAAATCCGTGACCGTCTCTCCAGAAAGCGGCACAATGGCTTCCACACCCGTCTTGTTCTCCCGAAAGATGCCCAACGAAGCAGCTCGATCAATGCTCTCATAAAACACGACCTTGCCACTCGTTGCAGAAACCAACAGTAATCCCACATCTTGACTTCCAACACCGCCAGGCACCAACGCACCGAACGGCAAGGGCTCGCCTACCCTCGACGGAAACGGAACGTCAAACGTCCGAGGATTACTAGCTGCCGCATGAGCCGTATATTCCCAAATAATAGCCTTCTCATGCGTCACAGCCAGCGCATGGCCACCGGGTCCAATACTGCCTCTGTACTCCACGCCTTCTTTCCGCAGCTCCTTAGGGGTGCTTGGCAGCATCTTCACGCTGTAGCATTGATTCGCACAGAGCGTTGTCGCGCCGTCGCCACGGAGATGTGCGCGCTTCACGGTACCTTTCTTTCCGCCTCGAACGGTCATGGTGGTTTCGGCGTCGGGCATAGGTGTGCTGGAGGGTTTGCGCGTATGGCGGTGGTGGCCATTTCCGTTCGTTAACGCAGTGAAGGAGGTGCGACCGTGAGATGAGGTATGCAAGTGGCCGTTCATGGTGCTCTCGGGCACTACGTCCATCTCCTCTGAGGCCAATGTCCGCTGCGACTGCGATTGCGACTCTTGCTGTGAGCCGGGGAGCGCATCGCTCTCTGTCGTATCCCTCGGCGTGAACGTATCCGCGCTCACTTTGCTTCGTTTCCGCTTGGGTTCTTTTACTTTTAGCGTGTCGTTGTCGTTGTCGCTCTGTCTTGCTCGTCTCTTAGGTCGGCGCGCTGTTGTTGTGGAGGATCGGGTCACGCGCTGCGTTGCAGGCTCGGGCGTTTGTGTATTGGACATCGTGTAGTCGTTTTCATGCGGCCGTTGAAGAAGATGGAAGGGGTTCGGGCGGAAGAGATAGAGTTCCGGTGGTGTTTCGATGGACTGTTTACTGTGTGTTGTTGGAGGTCGCTCGAAGCTATCCGCGAGTCTCGAAACTTAATTAAGCCCGACCTAAACTCCTTCTGGGGAAATTCGGCCTGAGGCAGACACTTCACTGGCGGTGAACAGAAGTCGCCAACACACAGATGGACTGCTTTCCTTCACTTTTTGTAGAGCAGAGGGCATTCAGGAGGGCTCCACTCCCAGCTGTCATTGTATGAAGCTCGCGAACTATACACGGGATCAAACGCGTCTGAACAAGCATCTCAGGCGAAGACAGAACTATATTCGATTCATGTCCTCTTTTAAGCACAACCTTCGCCATCAATCTCACATTGCGGCGTCTGGCAGATACCCGGTACCTTCTTCGCTCCAACGCCAACAAGACCATCAATATACGCCAAGAACGTGCTCACAGGCACCATATCCATCGTCCCAAAATCTGGATGGCTTGACTTCAAGACCTGTCCTCCCCAGAGTACTCTTAGATAGTAGCAACCTGACTTTGAATAGAGCTCAAAGACGACTTCGGCTCCCATTCCAGGCCAGACCATACGTTCCAATTGTAAGATCGCCAGCAGGCGTGAGATAGAGCCATCGTGAGCGACGTTGTGTCTGTACTTCACGCTCGTTGCTGTGGCGTTGCCAGTAGAGGGGACTCCTTCACCCATCGCGTGTCGGAAGTTCTGTGCAAGCTCGGCCACCCAAATGCCGTAGCTGCCTACGCTTGCTGGAAGTGATTGCTGGGAGTCGCGGTAGATGAAGCTATACTCGTACTCTCCTAGTCGGAAGACCTCGTTTGCTTCATCTCTGCTGACGCAGTTGGTGGGTGTCGTGATGCTGCATGGCAGAGGCTTTTGGTGGCAGAGTCTGGCCGAGAGATTATCGAAATAGTGATCCCAGCTCATGTGCCAATCCGAGGCATTTGGGTTGACACCTGATAGTGCGTCCAGACGGCTGAAGAGATTCGAGGACGCATTGATGTGCTCGAGCCAGGCAGGCGCGGAGCTGCCAGAACCATATGAGCTGAATAGAGCAGAGGCGCTCGAGCAAGTGTATGCCGGCTCGAGTGAGTCGATGCTGTCTGGCTGAATGAGGAGAGGGGTGTCGGTGTTCTTGCGCTCAGGCCACATGCCAGCGATCAGCATGCTGGCAACTTGCGAGGTGATGACATTGTTCGAGACTCGATACGACACGGATTTGGCATCGTACTTCTCTGGAAGAAAGCCAAGCATCTTGGAGTAGACTGCTTTCAAGTCTGCGCCATGCTTGCTGCTGTCGTCCAGGCCACCGCGTGTAATTTGAGGGAACTGGCATGTCCCATTGAAGCCTTCCGGCGGGTATGGATTCGAGTCAGATGTGTAAACAGACCAGTAGGTGGCCGCTGAGTCAGAGCCATATGGATTGATCGGCTTGCCACCGTAGAAGAGTCCCTCGTCACTGCAAGACCAAGCATAGCCTTCCTTTGGGAATGTGTTCGCGGCATACGGTGTCCGCTTGTGGTGCCTGTGGATTACCTCAACATACTCCAGCTTATATTCTTTGCCGGCCTTGGGATATGTCTGCGGGTTGGTATGTGGCATGTTGCACCAGTTATAGGTGTTTAGTGGTCCCTGGCTTGAATCGAAGACGAAGCCATATGTCCCAGTCCCATTGATTACACCCGATAGATCATTGACGAAGTATTTCGCCGGCGCATGCCACGCCAGGCTCACATTGGCCGACCCAGGGCATGTAGTATTCGCAGAAGAGCCATACGCTTGAGCATATGCCGTCCCGACCAGTCCGGTGAAGAAGGCCGGCGCGCTTTCGTGTAGTCTCATGATTGCTTGTATGGCAGTCTGAACAGTTAGCATGACAAGAAGAGCGACAGCGAGGGTGGTATATGAAGGAAGATGGAGTTGCATTGGAAGCGGGTGCTACCCTGCTTCTGCCATTGCCGATGATGTCTGCAACAACATGGGACTGCGAGATGCAGCACGTTTTTGATGCAGGTACTGGATGGAGTTCGCTTCACGTCTCCACCACGGAAGAGGGCGTGCCTGGTATCGGAGAGTTCATTGGTTGGTCAGCCAATCAGGATCAGAGGAGGTTACGATGCCATTGAGGAGGCGAGATTCGATGATGAAGCTCACTGTTGATGAGGCTGCTGATATGACCAGACCATCGTGGCGTGAGAAGTGAAGTGCAAGGAGAATGTCACAAAGTCGAGGTCCAATTCGCAAGGCAATCCAGACCGCGCTGTGACCAGGGGCGGAGCTCAGTCCGCCGCTCGCTTGACGTCCACCACCACCTTTGACCATCAAACTCTGTTGTGATCGGCATGCAAACCTTCCACGAGTCGCTATCAACAACCATGGAGACCATATCAGAGCCCTTTGCTGGGCAATCTCCTGACCTTCATGAGCCGGCGGGACATATCGCGTCTTTGTTCGCATCTACTTCGTGCTCGAGCATTTCGTGCGATCAAGCGCAAAGGCAGCAACGACGGAGCGCTACTGCAGCCTTCTACGTGTGTGCTGCGTTTAGCCGCTCGTCATGCGCATGTCACGCCGGCGCACTGGGGTTAGAATGAGTTTGTGAAGAAGCAACAACTTCACGATTCAAGATTGTCGCAAACAACTACAACATCATCCGACAAGCTGGCAATACACGAGCTTCAGCGAGGGGAGCCTTCCTACCCCCTCCGCCAACATGGCGCCGAATCCGATCATGATCCCGCGAAAACCCGTGCGGCAGTCGCATTACGAAGAGAAATTGGAAGAACACAAGCCAAAACCTATGGGCGGACTCGGACTGCCTATCGTCTCCACTTCCATTCTGGTACTCATCTTCGCGACAATCTCCTGGGCACGCACCTGGGTCCTTTCAGGCGCGGGTATTGAGAGTCTTCTGGTGATCTATGGCCACTCTTATCGGAATAGGGTTCTGGAAGACATACCGCTATGGACACTTTTGGCGACCTACAATCTCGCATACGCCATTTGCTCGACCTCATGGTTACTGCATGGACTCTTCGCGAGCTTGACCTATCCCGCGATCCTACTCACATGTCTGAACCAATTCCCAAAGGCGGCGAATATGGCGCGAAGAACGCTTCGCAAGGCGCTAAGAGGTCAATCGCATCTTATTAGAGATAAGATCGCGCTGTTCAACCTCCCGGCTCTTGAGATTGACACCGAGGTGGATGGATTGTTTGTCATTCGCGGAGTCAGCTTCTCGTTCTCGACGCTGACACTTGTTGCACATGGCATTGAGCTGGGTATGTCTTGGAGATGTCAAAGTACTGGCTACGACTAACGGATCTAGGCCTCAAGCTCACCAACGACATCGAGTTGGCGATGTACGTGGACGAAGTCACCGTAAAGTTTTTTCGCCACATCGAAGTTGGCGATGTCTACGCGAACGTGAAGGGCGAGGTTGAGATGACACTCGTCAACCTGGAAGACGATAGCGACGATGCAGCTAGCGAGTTGAGCGTCTTTCTCGATGACACTCCCCTTTTGAGAGCAGCAACAGCCGGCTCGAAAGGCATGCTAGACCGGCCCAAACTCCGCGAGACGTTGACAGGGGTCAGCTATATGCGGGACTCATCAGTGAAGGCCGGAGTCGACATGATGACCACACTGGATCCAGACGATGAAGCCGCCGATCAACAGTTCCACGACAAGCTCACTGATATAAGAACTTCAAGTTGCGTCTATCAAGCAAGACAGCAAGCGCGCCTCAAAGCTAAGAGCGAAGGCACCAGCAAGCTGCTCGAAGATGAGAAGGAGATGCGGTCGGCTGTCTCGGCCGAGCTACACAAGCTTCCCTCAGTTCCTCATCCGCCGTCTCGGTCTGTGCGTGTGACAACCCTGCAGAATCTGTCACATCCAGCGGTTCGGAGGTTCCTGCATCGCCTCCCGTTCTTATTGCGCCTACTGCTGGCACCTCTGAGCTATTTTCACCCAGTCAGCATCTCGAGTGTCAACGCTGCTGGGTCTGGCAAGTGGCTCACTACACTACTGCAGAAGGAGGTCTTTAAACTGTACACCGAGAACAATGCGCAACTCCGGAAGCTGCAACGAAAGATCTCGACATGGCTAGCAGATGCCAACTTCTGCGTCGAGCTGACCGATATCACCGGGCTCGGCCAAGTCCCTCTCAGTACGGCGTTCGACATCATTGCCTACCTCAAGTTCGACGATGTGATTGCCTACCGCACTGTGCCCCAGTCAGCAACCATATCGCAGGTCTTACGCCTCGGCGGCGCAGACGCAACCTTCACGATACCTTCTTACCTCCTCCCGCACCACGAACACATTGTGCCTGCCAAGCCGACTCCCACCGACAAAGAGGAGCTCGAGACGGAAATCGACCAAGCGGACGGCGCTCCGAAGCAAGCTCAAGCGGAACGAAATCTGGAACAAGCTCAAAAAGATGAAACCAACATCACCATGTCCGTCCACGGCTCCCTACCCCTAAGCTGCGACCAATCCATGCTCAACTTCGTCGCCGCCGTCGTAAAAGCCACAAAAATGATCGAACTAGAAAAAGAAGTCGACTCCGAAAGCAGCGTCGCAGTCGACACCCCAGTCTCAGCCACCTTCTCCGACGACGCAGACTCCATGTCCTCCCTCCCACCAACCTCTCCACTTCCCCTCCCACCCCGCTCCCCCTCCCACACCACCACCCAATCCGAAGACCTCTCCCTCCGCGAAGTCGCCTCCTTCAAAATCCTCGCCAAAAACATCCGCCAAAACCTCCGAGACGGAACGACAAAATCTTCAATCCGAGAATTCGCTCGTGATCTACACCAGTCCACAAAAGATGGGATGAAGAAAGCTGTTGTGGGCGGACTTGTGAATGATCGGTGGATTGCGAGGATGGTGGGGAAAGTGGCTGCGACGTTGCAGAAGGCGCAGGGGGATGTGGGGTATAGTGGGAGTATACCGGTGAATTTGGGGGGGTATAGGGATACGGTTGATGGACATCTTAGTAAGTTGTTGCCGTGAGGGGGAGGGATGGAATGGAGGGGATTGGGAAGAGGGTGAGAGAGACGAGAAGATGGGTTTGGGGTTGGAGAGGGAAGCGAAATGAAGTGCTACAGCGAGTGCGACCCGAAATGGAGGAATGCTAGGAGGGCGATGATTAAGTGAAGTGAGGAGATAGGTACCTTGGAAGACAGAACAAGTTTCTTACCATCTCGTCGTTCGCCGTGATGTGAGACATGCGAACGCACTGTCAAAGGTGTCCGAAGAACGTCTGTGGATCAACGCGTCCTGAATCCTCTTCGGCGAAACGTTCCATATAGGCATTGGCGTTGGAAATGAATGAACAAAGTTCGTTTGGTAGTCTTCCCCCAGTTTGCGTGCGGCATGATGCACTATTGAAGTCGTCACTTCGCACAACAAGCTATCACAGTCGGTGAGAAGCGCAACGTTCGGTTCCGGATATATAGAATACCTTCTTTAGGTCGATGGCGTCGGGCTCATGAAGCACCATTGAAGGTTCGCTGTGCGCCTCGTTGGGTTCCTTTGCAGCGGTATGCCTCTTCTGTCAACCTCAGGACGTTCAGACTTCGAAGCCATGAAGATTGTTCATATGAAAGTTTCGCAACATTCCGGTGCCATTGCTTATGGCGTCCATTACCGTTCAAGTGAATGGACCGCGTAGGAGGTGACGAAACAATAAAGCTGCGAATAAACTTTTGCCCGTCCACGTGGCACCCGGTAACACCTACCTCTGTCTGAGCCAGTCTGCGCCATCTTGCTCAGTACCTTCCCTATACAGCGTCAGTACAACGAGGTCGACGAAGCCATCAGAAACTCTTCTGATGAAGCTGCAAGCCACGGACGCCTCGCGATATGTCTGCGGCATCAAGGTTTTTCTGTGCAGCTTCTACAGCAGAAACGCCGAGGGAAGCTACTGCAAGCCACCATCACACGCTTCTTAACACCGTGACGACGTCAGTTCGCAAGCGGTATAGGGAAGGAAGGTAAGGCTGGGGAGTGTGTGGCATCGTGGCATCGCTCGGCATGTTGCTGTGGCTGACGTCGCCACGACAGGGCAGTCGAAGATAAGACCGTAGCTGACCGGGGTAGCCAAGAAATTGATCAATGCCGGGGTGTAGACACATGTCCAAATCGTGAACACGAGAAATCTCAGCAGGCCCATCATAGCAGCTTGGCGAGAAGTCCTGCTCGAGCGTTCCGATCATGTCTTGCGCTTGACCAGCAATATCGAGGCAGGCCATCCGTCGTCAAGCAATGTCTCGTGACTGACTCATGCTCGTGTAGCCGTATCATTCAACGGACGGTACACATTTCGGAACAAAGCTTCGAGATGCCTTTCCAGGGCCGCAAGTCAAGGTCTGCGTGGACTTGAGCTCGTGACGGTATGGCAGATACCTCCGTGTCGCCTTGCAAATCATGGTTCAAAATCTGACTGGCAATCCGAATCGCGGCGACGAAGTGAAAAGTTGTCATTGTCGCCCAATACTCCCCTGGATGTCACCAGGATACGTGTTGCATCTCAGACGTCGGTCGCCACCTCGCAACTTCAGTGGGTATTCTCGGATTGGGTTCTCCCAAACGTTACGTGGCAGTTATCACATGAACGTCGAGATATGAGTCAACAAGATGGCTAGCCGGTCGCGTTGCGTGTCTCCTGAGGTGCTGGAAGAGATGTAGCAATGGCCCAAGTGCGGCACATATGCTTTCCTCCATAGAAAGTTCGAGAACCGAGGCGCAGCAGTCAAATGGCGGGATGGATATCGGTGTCCAGGTTGACAGGTTCGAAGAAGCAACGGCAGGACCAGTGGCAAAAGATACCAGGACAGTGTTCTGGAGGCCGTGGTATCGCAACAAGATCGACGAGGTCAGTGGTCTCGCTGACAAGGGGCCCGGATATCGGCGGCGTTGTTTCGTAAGTCATTTCGCCTCTCGAACAGTACTTGTGAGGAGAGCAAGTCTCCATGCCGGTATCGCCGCATCTATACAGATCGATGAAGGACATCATGCAGAGGTTTGTCAGCCCTGCGTGAAGAGTCTTGTGCTTGAGTTGGTTGTTTTCAGGTCTCAAAGGCTAAAAGTGAAGATCCATGATCCTTGGCGTTTACCTCATCGCGATAGGCGCATGGAGTCAGACTGGAGCATCACACACGACAAGGTTCGAGTGTGGGATGACATGAAGCCCTGCCCGCGTTGCTTGCAGCTGGCATCAGCTCTGCAGACCTGTGCAGAAAGTCCTAACGCAGGTCAAATCACCGAATGTTCTAGACTTGTCCGTCGCTCCTGCGGTCTGATCGAAGAAGGAAGCTATGGCCGGTTTTGCTGAGTGCCTCAATCGTTGCATCCGATGTTGAGCAGCTGCCGTCTGGTCGGAAAACTCGACTTCGTACTCCGTGATACCCGTGGAGAAGCTTGCAGCAGGGCGAACTCGTTGATCTGCTTCTAACTCAGAGCTTGCACTGCCGTCCTCTGAATACTAGGCATGGTCATGTGCTCGCACATCGGTAATTCCTAGTTGATGCTGTGAAGAAGATCAGAAGCAGGCCAAGACCGGCCACGAGAAGCTGATTCGTGATTGTCGCAAAATACTAGCACATTTGTGCAGGCTCGAAAAGCAGAGCACTCAATCCGTCTTTGAGTTGATGAGCTCCCGCAATACGGAGTCTTTGCCATTGCAAGTTTCTGCGGGAATTGAAGCATTCAAGCTCCAGACCAAATTGCGTGGCTCATGCACAGAATCCCGTATTCGAATTGCTCGTTTGTAGGATTCGTGGCATCAAATTGTTGTCTCATGCAGAGAAGTTCCTTCCCCTCTTCTAGAAAAGAAAGCTTGTCGCCGTCTTGGAAGTTTTAGGCCTAGCCGCACGTCCGGTGAGGTCAGTAACCTCGTAAGGCTGGTGACAAGCCACAAATACCATGTTGCGTGCAGTAGCGCAGGATTAGCGAGGTGGATGGATCGGAGCCAAAGGCTCCTATGACACACTCACCAAGCATTGTAGTCGCTAAAACGATACTGGCTCCGGTAACAAAGGGCCTGGAGAGTGTCGCTTGCCCAGGACACGGGAAGCAGTATTTCGTATGCGTGAGTTCCCTGCGTCTAGATGACCTCGCGTGACTGCTATGGGCCGCCGGCGACGTGTCGTCTTGCGTATGTCTGCTTGGGGGGGATCTGGGCGGACTCAAAGCATGCGGCGCGGACGTGTGAAGACGCACGGCTCCATAGCTGTGGTGTGAAGACTAGGGTTCGAGATACTGGACAAGGTCGGTGTGGCGGCGGGATGGTTTCCGGGAGCCCTGGTAGTGTCCTGCAGAGGGCGCGTACGGTATCGAATTGCCGTATTAGCCATGTGGTGACAATTCATGTCAGCAACTTCATAGCCGGAGGTGAGTGAATCCGAGATGCAAGAAGGCCAGCGAAGGACCGCGAAGGACGAAGAGAAGTCGGGAAGTTGCGTGCATGATTCAGCTGCAGGGCCGAGTGTGGCTTGGCAATGACCGCAATGACTGGGGGTGTGAAATAGCAACGATTGTTCGGGAAGGTCAAGATGGACATCACTCATCACTCATGCGGACTTTCGGTCGGCCCGCGCCCTCCACTTTCCACTCTGCATCGAGCCAAGACACGTTCATTGTCACTTCACCTCGGCGATGCCAAGTGCTTGTGTCTAATGTTGCATTCGGAGATGCATCCACACGCAACAGCTTGTCGCGTAGATCCCAATGGCTCTGAGGACCTGCCTCCGAGAGTCTCGCTGCTGAACGAAAGATCTCTCCAAAGTCCATTTCGCACTCCGGATGCCGTCACGGTGATGCGGTAAGCGGCGCTATCAGATGCACGTCGAGACAAGCTTTGGCAGCAGCGGTATCCTCGTGTCCGGGAGGATGTGGCAGTACTGATATCCTGCAGTGGCTGTGATGCCTGACTAACCAAGGACGACACCGGGCATGAGGTGATGAGACAGATGCCGCCCTGGCTGCTGGGAGTCGCCTGAGCAGGGCATAATCAACTGCAGAGTACCGCTGCTCGGATTCACGGCGTTAAGCCTACCGGTATTCGGTAAAAGATGTCATTTCTTGCACAAGATTGAAGCGGGTCCGGCCACGCCAAGAGCGTTGTTCCAATCGCTCCAGTCCTTCGCCACAACTCCATCGCCAGGGGCCAATCGTTGCAACAACCGCGTGCCGTGGCAGCCGAAAAATAAGCTCTCAAGGGTCCAGTCGACATGCGCAAGGCTATCCGTCTGCAGACCGTTCTGTCCTAACCTCCTGTGACCTCCCCGCCAGAGGACCCAGTCCGGCCCTGGGACGCTACCAGCAGCCGCCAAGGGTACTCGCGATACCCACACCACGCAGAAGACCCTCGAGATGCCTCGAAAGGTTGATCCTCGTGCCTTGCAAGGGCTTGGCCTTCTGCCGAACACTTGTGGCGCCCACGAGAGAAGGAACAAGTATGGCGCAGCGCCAGCACTGCAGTAATAATGCACAACTTCACTCGATGGTCCATTTCCATCCGTGCCCTCTTGCTTTGCTGGTAACCCGAACCTTCCAGCATTGCATGCTCCGGCACACTTCTTCGTTTGCTAACCTTCTCTCTTCCACAACTTTCAGTCTTCTACACTGATCGATGCTGTTGACCAGCAGACTCCCTGTAATTTACTAGTATGCCTCCCCGACCAATACGTCCTAAGAACGAACCATCTGTTCCGGAGGGCAGCGAGGGTCCCAGCGAAGGTGGAAAGAGTGGAAAGAGAAAAGCAGTCTCCTCTGCTTGCATCCCGTGCAGGAAGCGAAGTGAGTCTTTGTGTTTCGAATCGTTCTATGGTACGTTCAAAGCTTGCTGACAAGGTGAACCAGAATCCAAATGCGATGGTCAAGTTCCTTCTTGCTCAACATGCATTGCCGTATATCGCACAGAGTGTAGTTACGATGCGGATAGCGACCATCGTCGGAAGGGAGCTCTTAAGCGAGACATACAATCTCTGCAACAACAGAACGATGCGCTGGACGTGATCGTGGCCTCATTGCGGAGTCTGCCGGAGAACGAAGCGATAGCACTGCTTCAGAATTTGCGAAGCGACACCGACGCGAACATTTTGGCTGACTCACTGCGGAGCAATGTACGCCTACCACACAGCTACGCTGCCCAGACACTTGAAGCAGACCTTGCTCAGCAAATTACAACACCCGCGAGCACGGTCATCCCGGATACTCCGTTTCGGCCTTCCATCTCACGCGATAACTCTGGAGAGGATCAATCTTATCAGGCAAGTCTAGCATCTCTCTCTGCTACAGAGCAACCTACCATTTGGTTCAGAACACCGCAAGATGCAGAATTCATCGAGCATCTCCTCAACCTTTACCACTGTTGGGTCAATCCATTTCACTGTTTCTGCTCATGGGAGCATTTCATGCACGACATGGGCCTCGGCAAGACCGATTATTGCAGCGCCCTGCTGGTGAACGCGATCCTGGCATTCGCTTGTCATTATTCCGATAGGCACATGGCCCGGACTATCTCAAATGACCCAACAACAGCCGGAGATCACTTTTTCGCTGAAGCAAAACGCCTGCTAGATCAAAGCGACAAACCCTCTCTAACAACTGTCCAAGCTCTTGGTATCATGAGTCTGCGGGAGACTTCGGCAGGACGCGACAGCAATGGCTATCAGCTCGCAGGGAGGTGCGTTCGCATGGCGTTGGAGATGGGTCTGCATCTGTCCGTGATCAAGAATGGTGTGCGGCACACGGAAGGCGAGGTGCGAAAGGTTGCTTTTTGGGCTGTATTCAACCTGGAGACGTAAGTCGAGTTCGAAAAGGTGGTGCTCGACCAAATGCTGATTTGCGATGTTCTTAGGATGTGCGCCATGAGTTTCGGTCGTCTATCGCAACTGCCCCGGTCAGCAGCAGACATCGAAACGCCGTCTGTCAACTCCCAATCCGAGACTCAGACATGGCGGCCGTACGAAGACACCAATCTCTCCCTGAGTCCAAGCTCTGAGCAGCCAGCTCGAGCGATGCTCTTCAAGGACCACATGAGCAAACTCTCCGAGCTGGCTAGCGACATGGTCAATACTTTCTACGCACCTAGAGAGCGATTTACGAGCCGGAGGCTTGCAGCAACTTACGCACAGTACCAATCCTGGTATCAGAACCTTCCCGACGTTTTCCGACTTGAAAACACGTCTTTACCACATGTGCTCGTCTTGCACATGTACTACTATGCCTGCGTGTTACAGTAAGTCTCTCAGCTTTGTCGGACCACTTGCCTGATCATCGCTAACTCTGTAAGCTTGTTCCGCCCATACATCAAATTGGACCTACGAGCCGCCAATCTCTATCCACACGACACTTGCACCTTCTGCGCGAACGAAATATCGGCCCTCATGAACGCGCTTAGAGCGATGTATGGTTTGCGGCGTATCTGTCTGGTTGTGACGAATCTGCTGCTCTCGGCAAGCACGATCCATCTGCTCAATCTGCCATCCGACGCTGCGGCAGCGCACTTGAGCCAGGCACTCCATGATCTAGAAGCGATGTCAGTCAACCACCGCTTCGCAGCGCGAGCCGTTGATATAATACGGTCTCTATCCAGCAAATGGAACATCGCGCTCCCGGAAGGTGCTGCGTCTGTCGCCGTTCATCGAATGGCGGGACAGAGAGAATTGCACTCACCACCTCCGTCGACCTTTTTTGCTGCATCGATACCACGCAAGCAGTCTTCTGGGGATCGTACGAGGTCTGGCGAATCCAGTCAGTCGTCCCCTTTCTCGCCCCCTGGTCAAATGCCATATCAGCAGCAGCAGCAACAAGGGCCAACTTCTGCGGCCACGTTTTACAGCAATCCGCAAACACCTCTGGACCAGGCACAAGCCCAGACCGCCTTCTGGACTCCATTCCCGACCCAAGTCATGCCTATGCCCCAAGACCTGTCAATGATGGATATGACTTCGTTCGGAGGTCAACATCAATGGCCACAACATCTCTACGGAGGTTCCGCTGGACCGCCTGCTCGACACCTCTCTTCGCCCGGGCGGCTCGATGAAAACATGGGCGGCATGAACGAATGGCACTGGGAATGATTTGGCCAGGCGCAGGATCAACAGTACTGAGCCAGTACTTTATTACTCATGACCATGACGAAGATATGACAAAAGGCATGGCTGTCTGCGACGTGACGGAAATAATAGGGAATCGACGATAACAATCTTCACGCGAACAGCAGAGAAAAGGAGTAGAAAGAGGCTTTCAACGCACTTCTGGAGAAATTGGCGCACGACCGTACGAAGTTTGATACAGGATTGGTTGGAACAGCATGGCCGCCGCGGAGCAGTGGACCACTATCTACAGTGCATGCATTTGCTGCGGCGTCTTTCTCTAGAGATCAGCATTGCGTTCTGGCGTTTGTTACTACAAAGATACCACATAATTCAAGGACTTTTGCATTTTTACGAGCGCTTGCAAGTAGGAGACGACGTTGACAAAAGGTCATCTTGACCCTGCGCCGCCAGGACGGATGTTCGGCAGCGATGTCGCCACCGGAGCTGACTCCATGGTCAAGCCTTGGGACCGCTGCCGGCGAGGAGGAACGAGGAAGGATGCGAAAGCGAAAGTCTTGGTGGCGGTGTTGTCGTCTCGGCAATTTGGAGATTGAGTCTCGACATTCACGTCCCTGGCATCTTCCGGCTGCGGCTTCCACCGATTGTCGCCGTTTTCATGTGAAAGTGTTTCGCGAAGATACTCTGGATTATTCAGCATGACTGTGCATGTGAGTGAATGTTCCAAATACCCTACCAGGAGGGATGTGGTGAGGATTGAAGTGGGAGATGTGCTTTCAAATGGAGCTGAGGTCTCGACCGGTCGGCAGGGATGACGACAGGCCGCCCGAACAAAATTCGTCCCCCGCTACGACAATGATAACATAATCAACAAACGCATCAACACGCGTGAAGCTCATCGACGACGAGGTGTTTGGAATGCTGTTAATGTCAATAGCCTAGCATACTCGCAAAGGATTCCACCACCTCCTGCTCCAGGTCGTATACAGTCCAACAACACCAAACGCGGACAGCTCCCCGTCCCGTCGACCAGCCTATGCTGCAGAGCTGTTAGCACGCGATATTCCACAGCAGACGTCATCTACAGAGCTCCTACATAAGCTCTACCATATTCCAAACCATTACAGCTTTGTATTCAAAAGGTCGTCAAAGTGTCTCAACAAATCCCTTTCCGCCTCTACGCCTCCGCATCCGCAAGGACAGCCTTCAGGACGGCATCAACTACGAACCGAATCAACGCCTTCTCCCGCCACTTCTCCTCCTCACCATCCATCATGGCGCCGACGACGAAAGAATGCGATTACCTCGTGATTGGAGGCGGCTCGGGTGGATTGGCAAGCGCAAGAAGAGCAAGTGCTATGTACGGAGCGAAAGCCATTGCCATTGAGGTGGACAGGCTAGGCGGAACTTGTGTGAACGTGGGTTGTGTGCCCAAGAAGGTCACATGGAGCGCTGCTTCTATTGCGGAGACTATCAAAGAGGCGAAGAACTATGGCTTCAGCGTGGAGACCACCGCGCCTTTTGACTGGACATACTTTGTGAACAAGCGAGATGCGTATGTCAAGAGGCTCAATGGCATCTACGAGAAGAACTTGAAGAATGACAAGGTGGAGTACCTGCACGGTCTGGCATCTTTCAAGGATCCGCATACCGTGCAGGTGACTCTGGACGACAAGAGTCAAGTCGACATCAAGGCGAAGAAGATCCTCGTAGCCGTCGGCGGACACCCAACACTCCCTCCAGTCGAGGGCGCCGAACACGGAATCACATCCGACGGCTTCTTCGAGCTCAAGAAACAACCCAAGAAAGTCGCCGTCGTAGGAGCAGGCTACATCGCCGTCGAAATGGCTGGCATGTTCCACGCCCTCGGAACCGAAACCCATCTCTTCATCCGTCAAGACAAATTCCTCCGAACGTTCGACCCTCTCATCCAAGATAAAGTTGTCGCTGAGTACGAACGCCAAGGCATCCACATCCACAAGAACTCCTCCCAATCCAAACTCGAAGATCTCGGAAACGGCGGAAAGAGGCTGTATTACAAGGACCGCGATGGAGAGGGCGTCATGGACGTCGACACCGTCCTCTGGGCCATCGGCAGAACCCCCGAGCTCGAGCGTCTCAACCTCGACATCACGGGCGTGAAACTCAACGAGAAGGGCCACATCCCCGTCGACGACTACCAAAACACCAATGTCCCTCACATTTACGCTTTGGGCGATGTCTGTGACAAGGGCTTCGAGCTCACACCCGTCGCCATCGCCGCCGGGCGAAAGCTATCCGATCGCTTATTCGGCGGCATCTCCGACGCCCGCCTCGAATACGAAAATATCCCCTCCGTCGTCTTCTCCCACCCCGTCGTCGGCTCCGTCGGCCTTACCGAACCCGAAGCCCGCAAAAAATACGGCGACGACGCGATTAAGATATACCAAACTTCGTTCACTGCGATGTATTACGCCATGATGGAACCGGAGGATAAGGGGCCTACGGCTTATAAATTGATATGTGCTGGGAAAGAGGAGAAGGTTGTGGGATTGCATATTTTGGGTGAGGGGTCAGATGAGATTTTGCAGGGGTTTGGGGTTGCGGTGAGGATGGGGGCTACGAAGAGGGATTTTGATCGGTGTGTTGCTATTCATCCTACGAGTGCGGAGGAGTTGGTTACGTTGAAGTAGAAAAGAAGAAGAGAGGGAGGCTGGTAGGAGGGAGGGGTGATGCGGTTGAGCCCGGTTGTTGGGCATATGTAGATTGAGCTCGGGTAGATCATATCTTGGCCGATGTGATGAAAACCAATAGATATGAGGCTGTAGCGAAAGTGCAGTATAGAACGATATTGTAGATATATTACGCATCGCGGAGCCCACTTGGATATTTGTTCCACAACTGACTGAGTAATGCGTGCAAATTTACTAAGTGTGTATTGGGACGAGGGCCGTGCAGTGATGCGGTTTGAGTCTGGCTGTTGGGACCACCACCATGTAGATTGAGATCAAGGGTGAGTGTGCTTTAGCGGATATTGTATCACAGAGGATATGGATGGTTCGGCTTGCGAGGAGCATTGGAAGGACACGTCCACCAGACCGCACCAGCAGAAGATGCCTCTAGCTCTTTGATCGGTTCGCTAGGTCTCTTCCACATGGAACGAGATCCTTTGAAGAAGAGCCTCCAGGCGAGCTTGGCCGCCGGTGCAACCAGCGTTCCCAATACTCGACTCGCAAAGACGGCCGCAGAAATCTTTGGTGTCTGGAAAACCCGTGGACAGCATCCACGTGCAACCGTCGCCTCGCTTCCAGCAGCTGAATTTCCAACGGTAGGCCTTAGCGCGATCGATGAGCGCTTGCAACAATGAAGCAACTCGTGCGAATGCCGCCGTCTCCGAACTGCGTGGCGGAATCGGCTATTCTACGCCTCCAGCATCAGTGCTTTATGCTACGTTGTAACGAAGTCAATGCGCGGCGAGGCTGTGCTGTAAATGTGGAGTAGAATGTCTTGTATCCAATTGTCCTCGCTGTGCACATAGATTGATTGCGGGTCAAGCAGTATTGGCGGAGCATCGAATACGCGAAATTTTCCAGATAATTCGCAGCAAGCTCATATAGATCCCAGACGATGCATATCCCTCTGCAGTTTGATTGGCTGGTGTTACCTTGAAGCGTCTGCTTGCACTTTGCGAGTCTGTGTTGTGTTTTCGTTGACGACAACGAGTGCTGTAACCTAGTTGCCATTCTGCTGTGACATGCTGCTACAATGAATGGTCTCATCTTGCAATATGCTCCTAGCCTACCACTAAGGCATAAGCGCCGGTCAAGAGTGGGCAGGTTATATGCCTAATGAGCCTGGAGGTTTTCCCCCTGATTGATAACGTTAGCATTGAGAGCTGAGATTCCGAGACTCATGTACTGAGATAGACCACGGAGGTATCGACCCTTGCCGGAGACTGTGATTGTGTTGAGGTAATTCCAGCGGCTATGGGACTCAGTAGCTGCTACTGTAGCATGAGATAGAGGGAACCTGCGACGTCATAAGCTTGTGCAACCTGAGAGTATCACGTATATATTGCAATGTTGCGTCAAGACAGGGGGGCTCCAGATACTCAATTGGGCAAACAGACCAATCTATCTTGATGGTGGATTATTCGGTTGCTGTATATTAGTATTTGTCGGGGGTCATCTTCGCGGAGAGCAGCAATGATGATCGATGACTATTGCAAACCTGCTAGGTTTCCGGTTGAATGGCCCACAGCAAGTCATATATGTGTTGCTAGAAATACTTCATGTGTTCAGCCGTCGGAGTCCCTGCCGAGTGCCACAACGTCAAGGTATTGCCTGCGGGTTCCCAGAGAGATGTATGCGAGGTCCCAGGCATTGCGTATAGATTGCGAACTGGTTGACTATTGATCTGCAGGTTTCCGAGTATTGGGTAGAGATGCGAGAATCTCAATGAGACAAATATTAATCTATCGCGACAGACTCTCGTCCCGGTTGTCGGGTCAGAGGCGTGGAGGCATCTGTGAAGCCGGCGAATACAAGCGGCCCACTCATGGGAATCAAGGAGAAGCCAGTGGTGGTCAGTCTGAAGCAATCAGCACGCCTCGCGCAGATGATCATGACGACCGTTCACCCAGCTACTAGGTAGCTATTGATGGAAGGCTGGCAGATCACTCTCGCGGGTATCCATCGATCTGGCGCCGGCGGTAATGGGATTCATATAAATGTTGCCGTAAATACCCTAGGCCGTGTGCCACCACCCGAGATATTGCGCAAACCACTGCGGAAGTCTCAGATGGGTAAACAGAGCAATCTATTGTGACAGATTCTGGTCCCGGTTGTCGGGAGGTTGGAACCGGGAGATTCTCCGAATGTTCGCATCCACGGTTGCTGGATGTTTCTTCGCCTTTCCTCATTTCGATACTGGATGAACAGCGGTGCCGAGATGTATCGTACCAAGATGTCGTTGTACCTGTGGCGAGAGAAGACGTTGTGATGTGAAAGTCAGTTGTGGCCCTGTCGCTTTCATCCGAAAAGTCGTTGCTGACATGCCCCTGCCGAGCTCATCCGCCTTGGCGTCCACGGCCCGAATGTAGTTTAACGTCACCTTGTTCAGGCTCTTCTCATTTCCACATCGACGCCACTGTGCGCCTCATCAACCTCTCAACGGGCATCTACATACGGATTTCCACGTGGATACGGTCACGCAGCCAGACGCAACGACCAGATCTGTCCAGGATACCAGCCACGATGCATCATTTTCTCTGGACCTGGTCGTTTTGCTCTCGTGCAACTCCCAGGAACAGGTTGGTGGGTGATCATCTTCATGCATGTTCTGCTCCTGCTTCAAGTTCGGGACCGTAACACGAATCCATTGGCCTCGTGGGAGCTATGTTTGGGCTCCATGGCGTATCTCTGGGTGTTGAAGGAGAAACCGTAGCGAACGGAGTTGGCAGCTGATGGGCCGGATGATCGTCGTGTCGAAGGCTCCGCTGGCTGCGCTCACCGCCATCAGTGTGGACGTGGAAAGCTCGCAGGCGCAAGCGGTCAGAAAACATCTTCAGAAGGCCTTTCACGACGTTGTCGGTACTCTGCCGATTGCGAAACGCCTGATCGCCTCCCGTGCAACGTCCGAATAGGGTTGCAACATCGGGCTTGAACTTCGTCTGGACCCCGCTTGCCTACCTCTGCCCAGGCGTATACCGGTTTCCTGGTCCCGCCCTGCGGCAGCCCCGTGAACATCAGCCAGCATCTTTGCGCCTCATCCGCCAATTTGCCCCTTCGGGCTGCCAGCATGGTACTCCGTTCTGGAGCTGGTTTCACAGAACTACTAGCCGACCCTATCCAACATGCATTCGAAAGCCACCATCACTGCATCACAGCTCTACCTGTTCCTTGGTCCAGCCCTGGGCTTCACTTTCAAGGGTGCTTGCTTGCTCTTGTGTAGCAACGGTCATCATCCTTGACGGAACCAGGTGTGCGGTGACCCTCTGATCTGGCCCACCTATGCATTTCCTTGTGATGTGTACCACGTTCGCCAATGTCTTGGAGAGGAGACGTCCTCCTCTCCTCTTGTATATGTACTCACTCACCCGCAGTTCCTTCCACTCGGGTTTTTGATCTGCAACACATTGCTCGTCACTAATTGGTCAGACCTCATACCTTCGCTACAGCATCCGAAGCCTCTATCGACCTCACACCACCAACATCTCGCCACGTCTACTTTTACATAGTACTACACCTTCTTGATGGATCACCTATGCCCTCGCCAGTCCTTCCCTCTGGCTCCCTGCCTGTCATGCCTCTCGCAGCCAGCTCCTTCAACTCCGTCGACAACTCCAAGCACTACTCCTCGCCAATCGACATCAAACGAACGCACCCGCACCCGCTTCGATCACACTATTCCTCAGAGGACATCATGGCCGAACCGAGTCACCAACACTCTTCGATTGATTGGCAGCAGGGAACAGATAAGGTCTTCATCAGTGGAGCCAGCGAGAGACCTTTGCCACGACGATCGTCAATTTCTTCAGCCAGAGTTCGAAGGTCCCCGTCGGTCACGCAAGTACCTCCAACGATTTTCCGAACTTCGTCGCGACTCGGCTACGCTCCCTCAGACTACCCAGTGATTCCAGTGAGGCCTCCGCTGAAACCAACGGTGTCCTTCGGGGGCGTCTCTCAGTACACTGTTGATTCCACCGATTCAGTGTACGAGCAGAAGGTTTTCGTTGGAATGGGAGAGAGAGAAGTCTCAAATTGCAACACATCGCCAGCAATGGCGAAATGGAAGATTTGGGCGTGCCTAGTTTGCCTCTGTTTGCTCAACTTCGTTGTTGGATATGGCACCACAGCCTTATCTACAGCCTTACCTGTAAGTCTACCGCAGCTCGCGAGAAGAGACATCAACTGACGTCGATCTAGCACGTATCCTTCGATCTTGACCTTACCTGCCTTCAATCATTCTGGCTACCAACATCATTCCTCATGTTGGCATCACTCACGCAGCCGCTCTTCATGAGACTCGCCCAGGCTCTGGGCTATAAGGCTCTTCTTTTATCTGGACTCGTCTTGTTCACCGGAGGCTCTATCATATCCTCGGCCGCTCATTCCATCGATTCAATCTTGGTCGGACGCTGCACTGAAGGCATTGGAGCCGGTGCTGTCGGCATGCTAACACAGCTGACAACGAATCAAGTGTTGTGGACGAATAGGCGCAGGCTCAAAGGGCTCATCGCTTTAGCCTTTTGGCTTGGAATTGGTCTCAGCCCGATCATAGGAGGCGCCATGGTTCAGACAGTTGGATGGAGAGGGATCTTCTATCTCCAAGCGTGTCTGGCCATCACCGGCTTGATCATCGCATCTCTTAGCTTGGATCTTCCCTTGATTGCTGGCGGGTCCCCCCACCGGCTTGGACAGGTCGACTTTCTTGGCTGGGTCCTGCTAGCAGCTGGCATCACGCCAACTGTTGCGGCAATCTCTTTTGGTGGCGTGCTTTGTCCTTGGAACTCGTGGCAGACACTCGTACCATTACTTGTTGGCATTCCAGTCTTCGCTGTCTGGGCTATCTATAATCGATCCCGCCTGGACCCTCTTATGCCTATCAGTCTCTTCCGGAATGGCAGTGCAGCAGTAAGCTGCTTTGGGACTGTCATTCATGGCGCGCTGGTCACAGCTGTCGTCTACGTATTGCCGACATTCTTCGAGATCTCTGGATTCAGTCCTGTCATCTCCGGACTTTGCTTGGCTCCCTGGACGCTCGGTCTCATGATCACCTCGTCGATCACAGCTCTTGGTATCAGGATTGCAGGCTACAGGATGGCTATTTGGCTGGGCTGGGCTCTGACTACACTTGTTATCGGACTTTTGCTCCTCGCGAAAGACGACAGCTCTTTGACCGTCAGCATCCCAATCCTACTCCTCGGCGGAATAGCCATGGGTATGTTAGCAGCCAGTCTTCCCACTGCGATCCAGACTGCTGCTTCCAATGACGACGAGGTCATTCATGCCGAACCGACCCACCTGTTCCTGAACACACTTGGCCAAGGTCTGGGAATCGTTCTCAGCAGCACGGTCTTCCTCAACGGTCTCGACAAGGAGATGACAAGAAATCCAGCGCTGACGATCGACGCTGACGACTACAGCCATCACGCCATATCACTGCTCCTACGTCTCCCTGGGATGGATCCTTTCACTAAAACGAACGTCATCTCTAGCTACTTCGCTGCATCACAAAACATCTGGATCTTCTTCTGTATCGCTTCCGGTAGTGCTCTCTTCTTAAGCGTCTGGTTCACGGAAGATTATCGGCCTCTCCTCAAGCGTCACAATAAGCTTGAGCTTCCTCCCTTCCCGGAGTTGGAATAACTTGACTTTGCTTTGCCTGCACATACTGTCTATACGACATATTTCCTTGTTTGGACTGTACTTACTGGGCTTATTCTGCTTTGGTCTCGAAAATGTTGAGCGTGGTGTTGGATTGGAATGACTGGACTTTGGAGATTGGGCATAGAAGGCGTACAACCTGCAAAGGTGTTGGATTGCTGTTGTCTTGGCTGATGATTGAGCGAGCGAGCGAGCGACTGAGTAGAGATACCCGATGAGCATTTTTTAGGTTATTGTATGTGGATATGTATGATACTGCAGGTGTTGATATGGACATACTGAGCTCTCCTCCGCCTATTCTCCCTCGATTCTGCGTTCTCCGTGAAACGCGCTGTTCCGACGGTCATGTGTGATTTCTTGGCATATGCGGTTCCGCCGGCCAAATCGGGGCCGAAGCCCTGAGAGCCTGAAATTGCAGGGGTAGTTGAGGACTACTATGTCTTCGTCTACGTCTCGTTCATGTCTATAAGTACATCATTACCGACATTATTGCTACCATCTCCCTTCACCACTCATTTGTTTGGCCGTATGGCGTCAGCACACGCCATTATGTCGACCCGCCATCCTTCCTTGGGAAGCACACGCAGCCCATCTGCGTTCCAAAGTTGCGCCTCTCTCAACATCAGCGAGGTTCTCAATGAGTCCATGAGGCGGGAACCTTGAAAACTCTGTGGCTCGAAGAGGTCATGACCTGCAATGAATCTCCGCTAAGAGCCTGCTTCTGGGTCTCCATGGATTTGAGTTCTTCGCCTCTCGGATCGGGAAGCCTCGAGCTCCAGCGAAGGGCAACAATCAACACGCCCGCACTTAGCCTTGCGATAGAAAAAACACCGCGACCTCATAGACTGTTGATGCTGAACTTCCTTGCAGTTGACTTCCTCACCAGCCCGAGTTTCCGCAATCTCTTCCACCAGGTGCGTTCCAACAGCTTCCTCATGTGCGTCGTCTGCCAGACTTTGTCATCTCGATCGACATCTATCACCCGCAATCCCATCTCCTTCCAGAAGACCATGCCTGCTTCCAGGAACGGATGAGAATGCAGATACAAACATTCTATCCTTCTGGCCTTGGCTTCTTTCTTGACTGCCTCGAACAGCTCGGTTCCGAGTCCCTGTCTTCGCCACTCTGGAACCACATACAAACGCACAATCTCCACGGTTTTCATGTTTCCGATCCAGCCGTCGATCTGAGGAAATCGATAGTCATATGGCACGAACCCGACGGTCCCGATTATGTTCTCGCTGGTGTCGTTCTCGTATGCCACAACGAAGTAACCGGACCGCATCCATTGGGCCACGTCCCGTCTGAGTGGCATATTGCGGTATGCCATGCCCGCAAAAAGCGCATGTCGGCTCTCATTGACGAAAGCTATGGCCGAGGAGATGTTGTCGTCTGTCACGCTCTTCATCGCCCAGATCCGTCTGCGCTTACGCATATACTGTTCGGATGCTGGGCCGAGCTGGAATTTTCTGGTTTCAAAAGTGACCTGCTCTTGCGGGTAAACCGGCTCGTACGAGTGAAAAAGGGAGAATCTGAGCCGTCTGATATGGCAAGCTCTCGTTTACTCGTGTAGCGGCACAGACTCACGGTATATCTTCCGGCCGTGATTCCGATGATATACTTCGCGGTGACACGCGGGCACCTACAGGGAGGCCTTGGTCAGGATTTATGAGATAGAAGGGTTCTAGAATTCTGCATGCCCGGGATCTGCGATTCCATTCGAACGTTCTCGATTGAACGGTCAGGACCCTAATTCGACCTCACGACTACATCGCTGCTGATCGGGAAAATGTGGTAGATACCCGAATCTCTATCGGGCAGTCAAGGTTCAGCCTCCGGTCAGATGGCAAGACGAAGCTGTAGAAGAGCTTCTCGTGGATGCTCAGGGATATCCCAGGTCTAGGTAAGGATTTGAAGAACAGAACCAAGTCGACCAAGCTCATCGCCAAGCGGACTACTTCGCGTTCGCTGACATTTTCTTCAAAAGAGATCTCTCGTCTTTCTAAAGACCTACGTCTGGCCAACGCAAGTCATGACGACACTAGTGAACGACAGCCACCCATCTTCACATTTCGCCCATTCCATCAAACCTTGCTTGATGAGCTCGACATCCTCCTCGGACATGCCCGCCTTCTTCACCATGTCCTTGTCCTCAAACACTGTCGGAATTCCCATCGCCAGAAGCTCTCTTTTCTCAGGTTTGGTCACCATTTTCGAAGTCACGAAGATGTCAGTAATCTGGTCCCTAGAGTAACCAGCCTTCATCGCCAAAGACATCATTTTGCGCCCGACATAGGGGTCTGCGCCTTTGGCTTCGCTGAGTTTGGGGAAGACTTCGAGCCATTTGGAGAGTCCGGGATTGGATGGATAAGCGACGAAGAGGCCCATGTCGCCTTCTGAGAGGGAGATTGTTCCTGTGGGTTTGGCTGCGCGACGCATTTGGCGTATGCTTTCGAAAGCATCGGTTGTGTGCATTATTGCGGCGTGGCTGTAGACCAGGTCGCAGCCGCTTCTTAGTGCTTCAAATCCAGGCGTTGAGGCCGTCTCTGAGAGGTTCACTGCATCGCCGACCTTGAAGCGGGCGTTCGGGGCGGAGGCTTCTGAAGCGGCTTCTTTGCATAGCTAGTGGGAATATCAGAAAGATGAGTAAAAGTTGCCGCTGTGAGAACTGACTTTGATAGACTCCTCATCGATATCGACTCCGAGCACAGTGAGATGCGGATATCTCTGGGAAATGTCGAGGACCATGCCGCCTGGGCCACAGCCGACTTCGCATACGACGGATCCGGGTGAGAGGCCATCGAGAATCGGTCTCAGGTGAGGCACGTCTCCCGCCAGTGTCCTGCTCTGCATCGAACGTCGTGCGGCATCTGAAGAAGATGCGCAGAAGGCGTTGTTGCTTTTGGCAGGAGCGGACATCTTCGACGTTATTTCTTAAAATTGGAAGAGGATGCGATGAAATCGCGTTTCGGAATGGCTGAAGCTTGTTGCTCTTATGCGAGCGCTTTTCTAAGGCAGTGTTGCTCATATGCGGTCGAAGTTGCGCCAGTGAAGTAAGAGCTGAAGCGCGGCGTTCCAAAGCGGAAACAGCGGACGACGTTCCTGCGTTCCTGCAGAAGGATCAGCAGACGGTGTTTCTTCCAGGCGTCCTTTATATTCCAGCAAGGCTGACAGAAGTAGGGATACTTCCCACTGCAGAGTTCCGTCTCTAGGGCTGAACGAATACTTGTGCACGTTGCACAGACAGGTTTCGGACACCCTTCAGCTCCGATCCGTTTCCAAATCCTGTTCATCTTGCTTACTGTTTCAGCAGAGCCCTGGACGATGATGCTGCAGATATGCGACAGAAGCCTCATAAACAGGTGAATCGTTCATTCCTCATTGCAGCACTACTAATATTACACAGAACTTTTCAGTCATCGTCAACTTCGCCTCGGCAATGGAGTGAAGCCATGCTGTCGTTCACTGTCAGCGTCGTTCGCCGGAGAGTCATCATACTCCACCACGAACGTTCTGTGGATCTTATCGCCCATCGACTCAGCAAGATGCTCATCGCTACTGCTTCGTGACCTGCCGTTGTCGTAGTTGCCGGTCACAGTGGTTATGGTCTTGCCGTGTTTTGGTGAGACCATTTCGAAGTCGGGTATGGGCGTTGCTCGGCCGCGAGAGTAGCTGGGAGGTAAGGGACGAGATCGCCGGGCTCCGCTGCTGGAGGAGAGACCCATTCGCTCGAAAGCCATTCGGATGAGAGGGCGGAGGGTGGCTATGCAGCCTGCTGTGATGCCGATGCCGATTTCGACTGTTGTCCAGATTGCGACTCCAACGGTGTTGTCTAGAGACTACTGTCAGTGTGTTGCTTCTCCAATCAGACGAAAGAAGGCACTTACACAAGAAGTCACCATTCGAGCCTTCGAAACTTTGCGACAGCGATCCAATATATGGCAGTCGCACAATCGTGGCAGAGGACCCGATAGCCGCAAAAGCCAGGATAATCGCAACCAACCTCTTCTGCCTCTTCGACATCTGCAAGTCCTTCACTACGAAAGCTGGCAGAATCCCCAACGTCCAATCCGCAATGACATTCAATCCAGAAACACCATACGTCAACCCCACCACGATATCCGGATTGATACAATGCTTCTCATTCGGATCCAAACTCCACCAATCACTAATCGGCCAACATTGAAACACAATCACAAAGAAAAACGCAAACCCAAACACCGCCGCGAGAATCATCACCATCCGAATAATCCATATATGTATCCGATTCGTCGCGACCCTCAACAAAAACAGTCCAATACTCACTTTCAACACACTCGTCGAAAGTACATAGAAGATCTCGCAGAAATACCAGTATTGTAAGGCTTGTTCGGCGCGGGCAGGATCGAGATTGGAGAGGTGTTGGCCGGTTCCGTATGCGATTCCGCCGAGTTGGCAGGCTAGGTAGGCGGTGAAGAGGAGTTGGGTGATGAGCATTGTCCAGTCGTCGGTGCCGAAGTTGCGGAGCATGGCGGCGCGGACGAGGACGCGGAGGGAGACGGCTATCCAGGAGAGGATGAGGAAGGCGAGGTTTACGCCGAGGGTTGCTCGGGCTTCTGTGGTGGTCATGGTGGGCGGTGGTGGATTGGTCTTGGTGGGAGGCGAGGTTCGTCAAAAGGCTTGGAGTGACGGGAGCCGTTCGATTGTTGGAGGTGAGTTTTACAGGAAGGTTCGGGTCGAGGAGAGTCGCCGGAAACGGGTTCGAGGGGATGGCTGGTGGAAGACTCTAATCGATAACAATGGCCACGCTGACCGAGAACAGGTGGGAGGTGAGGTCCAAAGATGCTGTGACTATCCGGCCATGGTGATGCCCGAACACCGTCTCAGACCCCAACCGTGCAAAGTCGCAAGACAGGTGAACGAGTTGTCGATGGATGAGATTGGAGAAAGATCTCACATGGCAAGGACAAGGGTGATGCAGGATCTCTATATGGGTCCGCTCACGGCATGTTGCGCATCTCCCTACAAGTCCTCGCCTGCAGGTCCCGCCATCGTCCAATTCATGACACGCTCAAAAATTCCAGAAACGGCACCAGTTCGGACATGCGAGAGGATAGCCTGCAGGAACATTCTTCGCACCCTCGCATATGCACGACTTTGTCGAAGTACGGTATAGCACGCTCGAGCAAGTGCAGTGGGAGATCCAGGTCGTTGGGTCGGGCCACTATCCGCAAGAGGGTCGAACGCCAACCGATGTCAACCCGGCGTTTTGAGTGATCTCCACTGGAGGAGACTTCCTTCTTTTTTAGGCAAGGTGGCCGGCGGACCGCGCCGGAACTCCACATGCGAGGCAAGAATTTGGGTCTGAGCGTTCTAGCGTGGAAGCCCAAAGGGAGGTTTGCACCGTTCTTTTGAATCTTCGGCATGTGAAATGGATGTCTCAGAAGGCTGAAAGCGGTTGCTAATGTGGCCTTCATGTTCCAATATGTCGCTCGGCAATCATCTTCGAACAGAAGAGTCGAAACCCCCCAAACTCCGACACATCGCCGCAAGAACTCCGCCCTCACCAAACAACGTCTCCACACGTCTGTGTCATCAAATGATTCGTGCCAAGGGCCAGACAAAAGAAGAGAATCCACCTCGGGAGAGACTCCAGATGGCCAGCAAAAAACGGGGCCAAACTCCATACTGATCCACCTCGGCTGCCACATGTCATGCACGAGTCAATTGCCGACGTGGCGGCAGACATCCGAGCAGCAAGGCCAAGAAATTGCTTGACGCCTTCGCTTCGATGCCTGAGAAAACCTTATACGTATCCGTAGATGTACCTTAAAAGGTGCCCGTTGGCCCTCGAGATGAGATCTTGGACGCGACGCCCAGATCGCTTTGATCTGCGGTATTCTGGGCGCGGCAGTTGGGTGAGATGGATTTGCCTAGAGCATTATCTGCGCTTTCGTCAACGCTTGAGGATTTGCCAAGTCGCTTATGGTAAGGTATTGCTAGGAATGGCCTGTTTGAAGTCGACTGAAGGAGGGAGATCATCTCAGGCTCTGCCTGAAGACGCAAGTTTCCGGATTTCGTTTGTAAAGCCCATGCTGAATAGGTACAAGAAAGGCAAATCATCTACCACATCTAGACATCGGCACTGCCGGTCTTTAACCAAGAAACTAGAACATCATCAGCCAGAACATCTATCGGCCATCATCGAGAACATCATGAGCTCGCCCTCGCGCCTGGCTCCTTTCATCTCCGCCTCCATCTCGACCACCTCTCCATCAGCCCTCCTTTCTCCATCTGACTTTCCTCTGCCCACTGATTGATCCTCGTCTTCTTACTCGCAACTCTCTCATCCCAAGTTCCCTCACTGCTCGTCACCAACCTGCTCGTCGGATCTCCGGCATTATTGATAAAGTAACTCGCTGTATTGCCGTTGGTGTACCAAGTCATCTCCATACCAGGATAGATCACAGCCTGATTGAGCGAATATTGGCCATGTAGGTTGCCAGCTGTGACGCTCTGCACGCCGACAGTCGCACTTCCCCCAAGGTCGCTGACGTTCAGATACTGGTAGGTGACGGTATTTGGGAAGGCCTCCGAGAAGGAGATTAGGAAGTGATAGTACTCTGATGGCGCTTGGAAGTGGCTGAGGTAGAACTCAAAGGTCACGGAGCGTCGAGGGGCATCGCCGTCCACCTGGTAGTAGATGCCTTGTTGAGTGCCAGCATAGATGTAAAGGTCATCCCATAGGGCAAGTGCAGCAGTGTCGGTGAACGTCGAGGGCAGTTGTGTGTTTGTGTAGGCCCCGGAGAGCGAGTTCCAGCCTACAACACCGTTTGTGCTGACGTAGATTTGAGAGCTGCGCTGGCCGAATAGAGTCAGAGAGAAGGGTAGAGAAACCTGGTGGTCCTATTAGCGGAAGTGGTTCAAGCCATGATAGATATTGGCTTACCGGATAAGAGTAGTCATCGTAGTTTTGAGGTGATCCATTGATGTCGCCAACCACAGCTGTCGGCGAAGCAAGAGCCACGGTTGGCACACCAGCAGCAACAGAGATGGTCTGCTGAATGGATTGACTCGGAGAAAAGGTCTCAGTCACGGTTTGGATCTCTGTCGTGGTAGGCTGAGGTTGAGTAAATGTCATGTTCAGCGTCCGAATGAACGGCCCAGGGATATAGGTGGTCGTTTCCGTCAGTGGAAGAGTGGATGTAGCTCTCGGAAGGGTCTCCGTAATACTCAGAATCTGCGTAGCTTGAGGAAGTGTTTCTGTTAAGCTCAGTGTCTGCGTGGGTGGAATCTCTGTAAAAGTAGCGTATTCTATCACTGGCGGCGGAGTTACGGATATGTAGCTTGTTATCGTGGATGCTTCCAAGGTCACCGTGATGTACTCAGTAAGTGGAGAAGGGGTGAAGGTGGCCTGGGGTAAAGTGACAGATACATCCCGAGTGTAGGTGAAGTTCCAAGGAGTATTTGTGATTTGAAGAGTAGTGCCCTCTGTGGTCGTTAAGAACTGGGTAGTCAATATCGTTGTTGTAGATGCGTCCCGCGTGATCCCAAAGCCAGAGAGGGATGTTTCTGTCTGGGTAATGTATGCTGTCGTCGTTGCCGTTTCCGTAATTAAAGAGGGGAGCTGTGTAGCAGTGAGATTTAGGGTACGTGTGAGAGTAGCTAAGAAAAGTCAGCTTCAGGTCTCATAGAGCGTGTTGAGAAACGTACTCGTCGTTGTCGATACAAGCGATATCGTTTGATTAAAGAACTTCGTGTTAGCGACCTCTTGTATAGCTGTAGCTGTCGCCCAAGATACTGTCGTTATTGGAGCCGGAGTTTCGGTTGCAGTGAAGCTGAAGATCTTGGTCTCGGCAATTTGTTGATACGCAGTCACAACGGTTGGAATCGTTGTTGTAAGCAGAATAGTAGATCCGTTCAAGGACGTTGTGATGACTTGAGTCACAGTTGTGGTCACGGCTGGCAATTGCTGCGTCGCTATCGCTGTAGACCAGACAACCGAGGGTATAGTGGTGGTTCGAACGACGTCCGAGCCGCTGATCTGAGTTGTGTACACACTCGTAATTGTTTGCGTGACTGGGACGAGTGCTGTGAGATCTAAGTTGCTATGGCGGTCGACCAAATTACTGTAGGAACCGTTGTCGTAATCACAACATTGGATCCACTAATCTGCGTCGTGTATAGCTCTGTAGTGACTCGCGTGATGGGGACAAGCTGTTGCGAAATGCTTGTATCTCTAGCAGTTGTAGTTTGTGTGATGAATTGACTTTGCTAAATAGTTTGCGTTCGGGTAACATAAACCGTCGTTGTTGCTTGGAAGCCAACTGTCGAGCTGCTGCTGGCACCATTAGCAACGACTGTCACATTATCCAAAGCGACATAGGCCGAGTCGGTGCATTGGATGCTGAACGTAGCAACAGCATCCGAATTCGTTGCGTCTGCGACGTAGCGATGCGAGTAGGGGGAATATGCGGAGGTCAATTGGGATGCTCCGCTACATGTCTGTTCTCCGTAGATTGTCATCGAGCAATCTGGGACAGAATTGCCGTTTTGGACTTCAGCGGCGTAGGCACTCAGAGTATACGACGTCCCTCGTATGGCAGCGAACATTTGCGTGACATTGTAGATTTGTGGAGCAGCTGCTTGTCGTTTGATGCGCTGAGATGCGCCGGTGCTAGAGCCATTGAATGTGATCAACAGGTAGCTGTCTCCGCTATAGGGCGAGATGGGGCCAGAAGAAGTGACTTCCGCTGTCACGGCGCCAGACGTCGACACGTTGAAGGGTACTTCGCTTCCGCTTTCGAATCCATTGTCCGTGACTGTGGTATCGGGCTGAGGCTCGTATGTTGCTGGCGCTCCGGTGGAAATTGGCTGCTGGAGGACTGTGATGGTCAAATTCGACCCATAAACCGTCGACACGGAAGTTGCAACAGACGTCGCAATGGATGCATTCGGACAGAATGTCGAGGTTGCGGTTAGGCTGGTGCTGCCAATGTCGGTGACCACAAACGTCGAAGAGTCAGATGTGTAAACTAAGACGCTCCTTCGAACGCAGGTGTTGGAGGTCACGTATCCGTCGAAGCTCCATGATTGAGCTAGTGCGCAAGACACGAGGGCGAGTAAAACGAAGAAAGACATGATGGATCCACTTCACGCTGAGAGCTAATCCTACCGCTTCAACGCGGGCGCTTGGCGATTTCATATCGAGGTCGCGTCTCGTGGGTAAGGATTGCGGTCTGATCTGGCTTCATAGCTCATTTGGTCTTGGAATCTGACATAGACAACATCAGGGGTGCGTGCACGAACATCAGATGGTCACGACAGCTGCTGCAAAGAGCCTCATCGGCAGTCTTCGCCTCACTGGCGCAGAACATAGCTCCTTGCAGATGTCAGGCCATGCTTTGGCGGCGGTTGCTTCCATCGAAGTGATTCCAGACACTGCCAAGCTTTTCGCTCGTGCAAGGGGAAAACTCATCGAAGAAGGAACCCAGTCAAAATCGTCGATTTCTTCGGTCCATTGTCAAAGCGCGTGCTACATGCGAGCGCGGATCCGTTCTGCTGGGACCGGGTTTACTTCACCTGCTTCATGGGCATGTCGGTATACCGAGCCGCATTCTCGACGAAGCTTCCGAATTCTTTTCCTCGCCTGCCACCAACATGGCTGCAATGGAGTAAACGCGGCCATCTCGACGTCTTGCAGAAGACACAGAGAGCGCATGCACGCCGTACGCTTAGAGCTTAGCTTTCGGTTTGGCGGTCTCTTTCTTGACCCTCTCCTTCAAGACGCGTCTCAAGATCTTTCCACTGGCGGACTTTGGAATCTCGTCGATGAATCGCACGCCGCCTCGAAGTCGCTTGTGACTTGCCACTTTGCCGGCTGTCCATTGGATGATGTCGTCGGCATCTTTCTCCGCTTCGCTCTTCGGCATTCCAGTGTCTGCATCACCTGCATCTTTGCCCAATTTCGCATGCACGATGTAGGCTCGCGGAACTTCGGTATGCTGCTCCTCATCCTGGACACCAATCACTGCAATGTCATTGACCAGCGGGTGATCCATGAGCTTGCCCTCAAGCTCTGCCGGCGCAACCTGAAAGCCCTTGTACTTGATCAACTCCTTCACCCGGTCCGTGATGTAAAAGTTGTGCTTCTCATCCTGAAAACCGACGTCTCCAGTCTTGAACCATCGTAGGCCATCTATAATCTCGATCGCGTCGTTCGTCGCTTGCTCGTTCTTGAGGTACCCTTGAAAAATGTTCGGTCCAGCCAGCCAAAGCTCTCCAACTTCTCCAGGCCCGAGCTCCTTCCCATCTGGATCAACATATCGCGCGAACATGTTTGGAAACATCTTGCCAACTGAGCCGACCGAGGAATACCACTCGTCCCATGGTTGTGTATGCGTCATCGGGCTTGTCTCTGAGAGTCCGTAGGCTTGGTTGATCTTGATTTGAAACTTCTGATGCACAGTGTCCACAAGCTCTCTTGTGAGCGGGGCAGCACCAGAAGTGATCATCTTTAAGCTGCTCAGGTCATACTTGCGAACCATCTCATCTCGAGATAGTCGTACAATTACCGGCGGAGCGACGTACACGAAAGTTATCTTGTGAGCTTGGATAGTCTCCAGAAAGACTTTCAAATCAAAACCCGGCATCACAACAAGCTCGACTCCACGATGCAAAGGTTGCTGTACCAGTCCAGTCAATCCGTAGATGTGAAAGAACGGAAGTACGCCAAGGATTTTGTCCTTGCCACTGGAATATGAGGTGCCGACAGAGCCATGGATTTGGCTCAGGTCAGAAACGACATTGGTGTGACTCAACATAACACCCTTGGGAAGGCCCTGAAGCTTGGTCAGAAGTGTTCACAACGAAACAGAATGATGATACGTACTGTCGTTCCTGAGCTGTATACCAGGAACGCGAGATCCTTGTTCGGATCCTTCGCCTTTCGCCTTCGGTATCTTAGAGCTCCAGAGGTCTTCCTGATGTTCGTCCAGTGCTTGAATTTGTGAGTCTCGTCCCTTGCTTCGCCAAGAAGTATTATGCGATCTTGAGGAATCTTAGCCTTCTCAGCGGCCTTGATGGCAGCTGGTAGAAATGCTTTTGTCGTCACAATAGCCTTGCTCTCGGAATTGCTAAGCTGAAAGGCAAGTTCATCAGGCGAGTAGCCCGGATTGGCAGGAGACACGATGCCTCCCGCGAAGAATACTCCATAGATGATCGGGCCAACATCGATATCGTTCGGTGCGTATATGTTGAGCACATCACCTCGTTGCCAGTCCCACAGGTTGCACAGACCTTCGCCAAATGATGTCGCCGCAGCTTTCACCTCGGCAAATGTGTACTTTCTGTCAGAATTGCATGCTCTGTATATCACTGTCGAACGTCAGTATCATTCCATCGCAACGTATATCCCAGAGGCTCACCTTGATCATCTGAGAAATCCCTGTCCTTTCTGTCAAACATGAATGCCCAGAGGTCGACATTGGGTATCTCGATGTCGGGGAATGATGATTTTGTCGGCATCTTCGGCTCACTGCTCTAAGCTGGGCTCGTTGACTGTGATGGTAAGTGATGTTACAAGATCAAGATAACGCAAACGATACATAAACAACGCCACTATACAGTATGCACAATGAAGAGACTATGATTGATAACGATGTCCAAGTAGTAATGTAGATGTCAAGCAAAGGTGTTGTACGTGATCCAGCCACGCGAGGTCCAGATTGCCGGCCGAGCGGAGTAAATATTGACGTCAGCGAGCTGTGATTGGTCAGTCAAATGCCGCGATCCCTGAACCGAATTTCAATTGACTCCTGAATCGTCCTCACTTCGACTTCATCCTTCCTATTCAATGCACAAAGATTTGGTACGCTCCTCTGGTGACCTATCTGATGGTATCACATGCTCTCAATGGCCGCCAAGAGGTCAATAACTATCAATCTCGTCTTCAGGAGAGATTCATCGCAGACCTGACGAGTATGCATGGATGGCACCACTTGGTCCGCTCAAAGGGAGCTCGAGCAAAGACTTCTTGATCTTGGATACCCCCTTCTATCAAAGTTCTGCTCATTTTGAATCGACAGGAGAGTACGCTGCGTGCTCTGGAAGTCTCTTTGTGCAACTCCTTGATTTTCTCGTCAACATTTGAGGTTCCGGAAGATGTTTCCATATGAAGTGTGGCTTCTACTAATGCAGCCACTGTAGCTATTTGCGGACCTCGCTACACGACCTCCAAACAAGATGGCCTGCTGTCTCAGCCTTCAAGCCGCTCTACGGCTGCTCACCCGACCTTGCTTCGCGCTTGCGAAATGCATTTCTGACGAAGGGCTTCCACCTTGAGAGCCCGTCGAGGAGAGGTATCTTGAGCGGACATGTCTTCTTCAGGTGAAGCGTCCAGGAAGCCACCCTTGCCCGCACGCCGACCTCTGGAAGTTCAGAAATTTGACAGTATATCAGCCAGTGACCAGGCTCGACAGCACAACGGCAATGTCTTCAACAACAGTCAGTCCTGCGCTTGAGAATACTCATGCTTCGTTGACCTCTACGTAGCCACTGTGAACAACTATGGGCAATCGCCTTCTGGTGTCAGCGGCGATGATGATGGAACAAAAGCCCTTTGCCAGGCCGCCGCCAACGGCCATGCCGATCGTGTCAAGTACTTGATTCGAGACAGAGGTGTCGACATGGACCGCCCAGATGAAGAAGGCCTCACTCCGCTTCGTAAGTAACGCGGTTTCAAGAGAAAGTCAATACAACTCATTAATGTCACAGACCACGCTTGCTTCAGCGGCTTCGAGGACGTGACAGAGTACCTCTTATCGAAAGGCGCCAGCATCGACGCAATGAGCCACATACACGGAACCCCACTGTGCCTTGCCCTACTCAAAGAACGTATGAGCATTGTACAGCAGCTTCTTAGAGCACGCGCTGATGTAAATGCGGCTGGTGGCTACCTTGGATCTGCCTTGCACGTTGCGTGCTTCGTCGGGAATATAACGTTGGTCAATTTACTGATCTCAGCTGCAGCTCACGTTCCCACTGTCCGGATTTTTCTCTGGAACGAAGCCCGTGAACTACGGGGACCCGATATGAAAGGAAGAGAGGTGCGAGAGGACTTTAGCGAAATTGCTGCAGTTGATGTTGCTTCAAGTAGAGGCTTCGATGACATCGTGAACTATCTACGCCATCCTTCGCCACCAGGTAGAGCGCCGCCGGCGGGCTCAATGCCAACCCAGTCACGAGAAGTCCCGTGGAACTCACCACAGTCGTATCTCGCTGGATCTGCCCAAGCACAGTCTCCTCCTCACCAGCCAACGTTTGCCCCTCATCGAGCTACCGACCGGAGCCCGCAAAATCAGAGCGCAGACCTGACGCCGCTTGCGAAGGCGGCAGCCGCAGGCGACCTCTTGGCTGTCAGAGGGCTCCTCGAATCAGGTGCTGACCCGGGACCAACCTCGGACCTGGCCAAAGATCCCATCATCGTTGCTGCAGGCACCGGTGGCCCAAATGAACACACATTGATCCTTTCAAGTCTTCTACTGGCCCGGCACGCAACATTGACTGATGAAATGATGGTTGCCGCGATTGAAGCCGCGCAGCGACTCGGCAGTCGTCAGACAGTAGATATGCTGCAGGCTCAGCGGTATACTTGGTTCAACCGAGATGATACTGGGAAATACATCAAGCCGGCGAATCATTGGTATGCTCAGTATCTCTAACAATGGGATGTCGTTATGTTGGATTGTGGCGAGCTTGGTTGTCTTCAAGAGCATACTACTGATAGAGCGCCTAGCATGACACTTGCATGCGCCATTCAGTATACATATCTAAAGGCTGGCTTCTCCTTATCTGTCAAATCGGAGAATGCTTCGACCTCGAGCTCATTGGCGTCCATGCCTTTTGCGCTTGCATCCCTTCTCCGATTCTCCCAATAACACAGCACGCCGTATGCGCTAATAGCGGCAATAGCTACTATCACGCAGCCGAGAAGCCCCTCATAACCATGCGAGTAGTCGGGTGCATCGGATGATTGGAAAGTCTGCGGACCGATCAAATTCCCAATACAGTACGATACGAAGAACACGGCATTCATGGTGAGCTTCTTTGAATGCCCTGAGCAGTTGGCCATTGGCAGCGTTGTTGCCAAGACATACGGACCTGACTTCGGTGAGCGGTGGTCAATGAGACGACGAGCTACAGACGACTTACCCCAATACGAGTAGAAGCTATAGTAAGCCGCGAGAAGCCCATGCTTGTTCTCTCTCGGAAGCTTCCACATTAAGATCGCGCATACAAGCGGCACCAAGTCGATGAGGGCGATCGTCAAGCATCGAACGTTGCGGACCTTGGCTGCCAGATAGGCCCAAATTAGCTGCCAGGCGGTCGCGATAATACCAGTGGGGATCCCGAGAATTGTCGTAATGAGCCTGTTATATCCGAGGCCAGACACAATGATCGAGCTGAAAGTGACAAGCCCACCATTCGGGATGTTCTGGGCTACGGCGAATAGAGCTAACAGCCATGTCTTCGGATCGAGAAGACACTCTCGTACCTGATACCACTTGACGGACTTGTCTTCCATGCCGGTATTGTTGTCTCGGACTCGCTGGAGGCAGACGAATTTCTCTCGTTCCGAGAGGTACCAGCAGGATACTGGGGAGTCTGGAAGGAAGAAGTACAAGAGTACGGCCCACAAGAGTGAAAAGGCGCCCAAGACGATGAAGAGCAATCGCCAAGGAGCCACGGATGTATGAGTGTGTCCGATGCCGTAGCTGATGATGCCGGCAAAGATCGAGGAGCCTTGATTGAACCAAAAGGCCACGCGAATTGGCTGCTCGGATCGCTTCCACCACATTGGGGTTACGATCGCTGAAATCGCGAAAACCGGTACCTCTGTCCAACTGTTAGCAGCCTGGCTTTAGCACATGGGACTTTATCACATACCGGCCATGCCCATCAAGAATCGACAAGTCGCCAACCCGCCAAAGTTCTGCGTCGCACTCGTACAAAGCATGAGTACGCCCCAAGCAACAACATTCCCAACCAAGAACTTCGCGACCGGTAGTTTCTGCGTCAAATACGCAGCTGGGAACTCGAACAACAAATATCCGAAGTAGAATATCGAACCAACCCAGGAATAGTCGTTCCCAACCAAGTGCGTATCCGTTCTCATGCCATAGATGGCAGCATTGGAGATGATGACTTTGTCCACAGCAGCTAGAATGAGTGAGGTCGAGAGGAGTGGAATCAGAATAAGGTCGATTTTCCAGAGGAGTTTGCGCTCTTCTTTTGCGGAGATGGGAGTCTCTGCAATGGAGACGTCGACTGTGGCCAGGAATTGGGCTGCGATGTCTTCTTTTCCTGACTGATCGTTGCGAAAGATGTTGGTGATCACGGTCATTGTTCCGTTCTTGACGGAACCTTTCTCAGCGTCGGCCGTTGTTGCTGGCTCTTTCGTGTCGGCCATAATGGCTGTCCGTCACACCAAGTGACCTCAATGGCGCCGCGGTGTGGAAGTACAGGAGCGCAGCTCTCAAAGAGGCCGCAAGTGTTGCGATCAAGAGGAGCACATCTGCCCCTAATGTTTCTTGAGATACGACAATACCCGACGTTGGATAGGCAGAGCAAGAAGCCAAGACATGGTTGCCACGACAAGTTGAAAAGTGACAACATACCTATCTTAATCCTTCGGCCTGCATATCAACAGCCTATGCATGGCCTGGAGAGCTCGGCCGACAGCAGGGGCAGCTCCATTCATGTTGGCCTATCAAGCCATTCCTGATTGGGTCAAAGTCGACTTCACTCGGCAAGTTACAAGCTGGCCGACGACCAAGACTCGGATTGTTACTCAGCCGGCGTGCTTGTCTCAAGACATTCAAAGAGATCTTTTGATCACACTCATTGAATCTGCCATTTGAGACAAGTCGCAGCGATGGGCAGCATACCAGAACAGACCGGATTGAAAATCAAGATCGCAATCGGTACGCCGTTCAAAAGACTAAAACCAACCATATTCTAACAAGTCATCCAGACAGAGGCGGCACATTCACGGACTGCCTAGGCATAATCTCCGGCCAAGAAGACATAGTTGTTAAGCTTCTCTCGCAAGATCCATCAAACTACGAAGATGCACCCCGGGAAGGAATCCGTCGTATCCTGGAACAAGCAACCGGCAAGAAAATTCCTCGCCACGAGAAACTCGATGTCAGTGACCTCTCAGAATTGAGCATTCGCATGGGCACAACAGTCGCTACCAATGCATTACTTGAACGAAAAGGTGAGCGGGTGGCGCTGTTCATTACCAAGGGATTTGGGGATGCGTTAAGGATTGGAACGCAGTCGAGGCCGAAACTTTTCGATTTGAACATCGTGAGGCCAGATGTGCTTTATGAGGATGTTGTTGAGGTTGATGAGAGGGTGACGATTGAGGAGTATCAACAGAATCCTCTTCCAGACGAGGCTCAATTGTTGGCTTCGTTAGAATCGGACCCTGATCTGTGCCGAGGAGTCTCTGGTGAGGTAATTCGGGTGTTGAAACGTCCAGACGAGACGCAGATAAGACGCGACCTGCAACGACTATTCGAGGCTGGGTATCAATCGATTGCGGTGTGTCTGGTGCATTCGTATACTTTCCAAGGTAAGTCACGATAGTGAGATATCGTCGTGTTCCGGCTAACATCTCGGAGAACACGAGCTTTTGATTCAGGAAATCGCCAGAGAAGTCGGCTTCACCCAAATCTCTCTATCCAGTCAACTTCTGCCCATGATCAAGATGACATCTCGGGGTGTCTCTGCCACGGCCGATGCGTACCTGACTCCAGTGATCAAGAACTACGTCGATGGGTTCCGGAAAGGCTTTGTCGGCGAGCTCTCGGGAGACAGAACCCGGTGCGAGTTCATGCAGAGCGATGGTGGGTTGGTGAACTTTGACAAGTAGGTGCTGCTAGAAGCATGGCGATGCCAGAACTAACATTTTCACCCAGGTTCTCGGGCCTGCGAGCAATCTTATCTGGGCCTGCAGGTGGCGTCGTTGGCCACGCCCGAACGACGTTCGATGAAGACGACGGCACGCCAATCATTGGGTGTGTCATTTTCGCGGTCAGTCCTTGCGTTCTGGTTACTGACGTGAGCTCAGCTTCGATATGGGCGGAACATCAACAGACGTCTCTCGCTTCGACGGCAAACTCGAGCACACATTTGAGAATGTGATCGCCGGCGTGACGGTGATGGCCCCCCAACTCGACATCAACACAGTCGCAGCAGGCGGAGGCAGTATCCTCTTCTGGAAGAACGGGTCAGTCAAGCCCCCACCATTCATCCTCCATCAACACTGACAAATCCACCAGCCTCTTCGTCGTCGGCCCCGAGTCCGCTGGTGCCCACCCTGGTCCAGCCTGCTACCGCAAAGGAGGTCCTTTGACCACAACCGACGCAAATCTCTTCCTTGGTCGTCTCCTTCCCGACTCGTTCCCCAAAATCTTCGGACCAAACGAGAACGAACCACTAGATGTCGAAATCACCAGGAAGAAGTTCCTAGAACTGACCGCGCAGATCAATGCTGAAACAGGCCAGAACAAGACACCAGAAGAAATCGCCTTGGGATATATCGAAGTCGCGAACGAGTCCATGGCCAAGCCCATTCGATTACTGACCGAGGCCCGGGGTTTCGATACAAGTGCGCATCACCTTGCCTCTTTCGGAGGGGCAGGAGGACAACACGCTTGCGCCATCGCTTCCTCTCTGGGGATCCAGAAAGTCGTGATCCATCGGTACTCCTCAATCCTCTCAGCCTACGGAATGGCTCTCGCGGACTTGGTACACGAAGCTCAAGAGCCTGCGTCCGGAGCTCTGGATGCGACGAGTTTGCCAGGTATACAAGAACGTATTGCTGGTTTGAAGAGTAAAGTCGCGAAAGCTCTTGCTGCTGATGGCGTTCCACCTCGACAGATCAGCTATGAGGTCTACGTTAATGTTAGATACCAGGGGACGGATAATACGCTGATGGTTCTCGAGCCGGAAGATGGAGACTTCTTGGCGGCTTTTCATCGCGAGCATAAAAGGGAGTTCAGCTTCACGTTTCCGGATCGGAAGGTATTGATTGAGGATATTCGAGTGAGGGGAATTGGGTCCTCTTCGGACCTTCCGAATGAGACGCCGCATAAGGAGATGAAGGGGATTCAAAAGACTGAGGTGCCGGCGAGTGATTGCAGGGTGTCAAGTAGGGTGACCTTCGCGAGAACAGGGACAGTCAATACACCCGTGTTTGAGCTGCAAGATTTGAAGCCAGGCAACGTTGTTCCAGGACCGGCGATCTTGCTTGATAGCACGCAGACTCTGGTTGTCGAGCCAGGCGCGACGGCCACGATCTTGTCGAAACATGTCATTCTCGACGTCCCCCCGAAGTCGAAGAAGACGGAGTCTGCAGATGTCGTAGATCCCATTCGACTGAGCGTCTTCGGCAACCGGTAAGTCTCCATTCATCGTTCATTCTCCAAGCCCACCAACTAACCCTCTTCGACAGCTTCATGGCCATAGCCGAACAAATGGGCCGCATGTTCCAAAAAACCTCCGTCTCCACCAACATAAAAGAACGTCTCGACTTTTCCTGCGCAGTCTTCTCCCCCGACGGCAAACTCGTCGCAAACGCCCCTCACGTCCCCGTCCACCTCGGCTCCATGGAATACGCAGTGCGTTACCAGCACGAAAAGCTAAAAGGTCAACTGCGTCCCGGAGATCACATCTGTACCAATCACCCCTCCGCGGGAGGCACGCATCTTCCAGACATAACGATCATCACGCCAGTGTGGGATGATGCGGGGAGTCAGATCATTTTCTATGTTGCGAGTCGAGGACACCATGCTGAGATTGGCGGTATTCATCCAGGCTCGATGCCGTCTGATAGCCGGATGCTGTATGAAGAGGGCGCAATGACTATGGGCTTCAAAATCGTATCGGAAGGGAAATTCGACGAGGATGTTGTAAGGAGGTTCCTTTATGAGGAGCCAGCTTCATATCCTGGATGTAGTGGGACAAGGACGTACAGAGATAATGTCTCGGATTTGAAGGCCGCTATCAGTGCCAATCAGAAGGGGGCGCAGTTGATCAACACGTTGGTCGATGAGTATACGCTGCCTGTTGTTCATTTTTATATGAATGCAATTAAGGGGAACGCGGAGGTTGCTGTGAGGAGATTCCTGAAGGATGTTGGGCGTGAGAGGAACGGCGAGCCTCTGACGTTCTCCGATTACATGGACGATGGAACGGAGATTCGGCTGAAGGTGACAATCGATGCTGCGAGTGGAGACAGTGTGTTTGACTTCTCGGGGACTGGGCGGGAGACATTCAACTGTTTGAATGCGCCTAAGGCGATTGCGCACTCGGCGATCATTTATTGTTTGAGGGCATTGATCAATCAGGATATTCCTCTAGTGAGTATTGCCTGGCTTTGTGCAATGTATGATTGCTAACCACTTCGATCGCAGAATCAAGGCTGTCTGGCGCCGATAAAGGTCGTAATCCCCGAGCGGACACTGCTAAACCCATCCGAATACGCTGCAGTCTGTGCCGGGAATCCGATAACATCGCAACGAATCACCGACGTCGTCCTCGGTGCTTTCCAAGCCTGCGCAGCGTCGCAAGGATGTTGCAACATTATCTCATTCGGTACTGGAGGTCTTGATGCCAATGGCAAAGAGATCCCTGGCTTCGGTGTCGGCGAGACCATCTGCGGAGGAAGTGGTGCTGGGCCCACATGGCATGGAACTTCTGGAGTGCACATTCACATGACGAACACTCGGATTACAGACCCCGAAGTCTACGAGCTGCGATACCCGATCATTCTGCGACAATTCTCTATTCGCAAAGGCTCCGGCGGTAAAGGCCTGTATCAAGGCGGCGATGGTGTAATACGAGAAATCGAGTTCCGCATCCCGCTCTCAGTGTCGATGCTGAGTGAGCGAAGAGTAGTTCGTCCGTATGGCATGGCGGGAGGCGAGGCCGCGGAAGCTGGATTGAACCTGTTCGTGAAGAAGGAGCTTGATGGAACTGAGCGGGTCATCAACATTGGCGGGAAGATGGAGCTGAATACGCAGCCCGGCGAGAGAATACTAATCCATACGCCTGGTGGAGGTGGCTGGGGTGCCAGCACGGAGACACCCGGTCTGACCATGAAACCCACGAACTCACAGGGCTTTGTTCCGAGGGGTAGTGTCCATGCGTGGACCGTCGCCGCTGAGGCCGCTCAGTGAAAAGCAGCGATTGCAGATCGGAATTGAATGAAGCTGATACCACGCTGGTAAATCCTGCAGAAGTCGATTCTCGACATTGCTGCAGCTACTTTGCCTCTTGTTCCTCAATCGTCCGCTTTGGACCCGTGAACCAATGCCTGCCGCCAAGGCCAAATGGAAGTATCCAACCGACAAGGCTAACGATAGATACAATACCGATGCAGATGGGTGCATAGTTTAGCGTTTCCTGTTTAAGTGTCAGACATGAAGGCCGCACTTCGAGGTGTTGTAACTTACAGCTGTCACCGGGTAGTATTGCGGGAGCAGTAGAACGACAAACAAAAACATGATGTACAAGCATGATACGATGCCAAGTGGGAGCGCCCATTTACCCAAATTCCACGCTGCAGGCTGAAAGCTCTTCCGGCCAACAGTGTGTCTCGCGAGAATCGGTATGAGATAGCTGAAATTGGTAGCGATGGTCGCCGTTGCTGTGATAGCAGTGAAGGCCACAGTACTTCCGATGACTGCGCAGGTAATGGCGATGCTCAGCGCGCAGACGAGGAAGGCTGCGTTGACCGGAATCTTGTTCTTGTTGAGCTTGCGGAAGTAGTGAGAGAATGGCAAGACTCCGTCACGGGAAATGGCGAAAGTCACTCGTTGCGCCGACATGAAGCAAGATGCCGTGGCGCATGTAGAGTCGACCCAGAGCATGCTTAGGATGGCTACAGCACCCTTCTTGCCGATCAGCTGCACAAGGTATTCGGCCCAGTTGTTGGCGTATGTAGCGCTAATGATGCCCTCGAAGTCTTGCAAGCAGAAGAGTATGAGTATCAAAGTGGGAACGGACAAGACCCATGCCGACAATGTGCTCATCCACATGCCTTTGGCGACGACACTGGAGGCTTCGTGGGTTTCTTCAGCGAGATGGGCGGAAGCATCGTACCCTGCGAGCAGCATTAGCAAGCGTGTCAGCGGCTCGACTGGTCACTTACCGTAGAACACCCAAGCTCCGAAAAGAACACCTATAATCCAGCAATAGCTGTCGCTGGCCTGAACGATGGTGTTGCCGTTTATGTCCACCGCGCCGTTGATACCGTTGTAGAAATGATCGAAAACTGCCGCCCGAGACTGAAAGTGACCATCCTTTGAGGCCTTGATCGGGAACCAGATCCAGTATAATCCGAACAGTGTGAAGAAGATGAATATGGCAAACCGAAAGTAGATTCTCAACACGCGCTGTGATATGATGTTGGGCGCCATGGCAAAGAACATGCCAATTGCCGTGAGAAGCCAGCTGAACCATCCTTTGGTGACAATGTCGACACCGGGATAGCTGATCTCAATGGCACCCAGCAGAAAGTTCGTCGAACCCTGCTGGACTCCAGGAACCACACAGATCCAGCCCATCCAATTCCACCAGGCGGTCATCCAGCTCAGGAAAGGGCCCCATTCATCTCCACCAAGACGGTAAGCCCAGAAGTAGATTCCACCTGCAGTTGGCAGAGCAGCTGCTATCTCTGCCATGGAGAGTGAGACAATGAAAGAAAGCCCGCCAACCATGGTCCAGTTCGTGAAGGCTGAGGTTGGGCCTCCAGAGTACATGATCCAGCCAAAAAGGACCGGTATGCCACTGATGAAGTTCATGGAAGTGAAGGTTGCTGCCCAGTTCTCAAAGAGACCAAGATGGCGAAAGAACTCCTGCTTGTAGCCCAGCTTGGCCAAGTGCGCTTCATCTTGGTTGAGAATGATGTCTCCTGTTGCAACATCAATGGGGTCGTCACCAACAGAGATAATCTGCTTCTCCTTGTCTTGCGAAGCCATATTTGCAAGAACTCGTGAGTAAAGCGTTGCTGTTGAGTCCAAAGTGTCTCATACCCCGCTAGTGTTCGTGATGTCGAAGATATAAGATGAGGATGGCTGCCACGCAGTAAGCTTGACAAGCCTATCTGGATGTCGGCTCTGCTCACTCGAGCTGGCTAGATCTTCAAGCCATTCAAGGCCGAGACACATCAGATGGAAGCTTATCGGAAGGGTATCAAGATATCTCTTGCAGCCAAGATATGCTTGCATGAGGGTCGGCAGCCACAGTGTGGGGACGCGAGGACTTGACAGTCTTATCTATGCCTGTCAGCTCACTCTTAGAGATCATCTACTCGGCAGGGATTTGGCAAGGAATGGAAAAAGCAGCAAGAGTACAACTCATGGGTCTCTGCTATAGCTTGGGTAATGTGAGCGAGCATACTAGTAGAAGACTCTAATGTGGCGTAGTTTGCAGAGTCCGAACGTCAGTTGACTTGGGACATCGCTAGACGCATATTCGTTCGTCGACGGCTCTCAGTATCAATGGCTCGCATTGTGAGCGAACGCCGCCGACGGCCGTTGAATCCTCTCGTGGCGACCAATCCCTTGGTCTCAGTCTGCCTGGACGAATGCTCGCAATGCGTAGACTCAGCTGGAAGATCGAACAGGCCTGATGAAGGCCAATTGGGAATGGAGACATAGTTCAAAACGCTGCTACCGCTCTAGAGCACGATAAGGAGTGAGTATTAAGATGACTGTTCGATGAAACGCGTGGGAGCTGTGTCGTTGGTTGTGTTGTTGACAGGCGCGTTCGCCAGGAGCAAAATCGGCAACGGCCGCTCCCGTGGGGCCTCAGGCTTGAAGCGCCGACTTCATCTGACAGCCGAGGTCCACATGGAAGCTCGGGATGAGTGAACAACATCGACTCCTTCGTGTCAATACCATCAATAAAGTCGTCTGCGTGTGGCAACTCATCTGACAACCTTACCCGGATCGCGTCGTATCTCTTAGGCCCTTGCAAAGCATCGAAAAAGCATCACAGGGTTCAGCATGGCGGAGCCAAAGTACACAGATGTCATTGTAACCATAAAGGATGGCATTGGCACCATCAAGGCAAGTGCCCATGCTCACTAAGCTCAGACCGAAGTACTGATGGGATGTAGTTCAATCGGCCAAAGACATTGAACTCATTCGGAGGCAGCCTCGTAGAAGACACCATCGCAGCCCTGCGAGAGCTGGACAACCATCCCGATACTTATTTCACAGTCATCACTGGCGAGGGAAGATTCTTTGCCGCGGGAGCAGATGTCACAGGTATCTTTTACTCATCTTCGGAAGTGCACGAGTATGCTCATGCATTCTTACTGACATACCTTGCCAGGCATCGCCAACACACCCACAAACTTCAAGAACGACGGCCAAGCAAAAGTCTTCTGGGCCCAAAGAATGGCAACTGGAGTCGAACTCGTCCGCTCCATGATCGACCACAAGAAAGTTCTCATACTCGCACTCAACGGCCCAGGTGTCGGCGCGGGAGCAGCCTGGTTCCAAGGCTCCTCAGATCTCTTCTACGCAGCCGAAGGCGCTTGGCTCCAAGTCACATTCTCCCAGATGGGTCTTGTACCTGAGAACGGTAGCGCAGCGAACTGGGCACAAAGTATGGGTGTACACCGTGCGAATGACTGGTTGCTGTTTGGGGGTAAGGCTACTGTGGAGGAGTTGAAGGAGGCGGGGCTTGTGAATAAGATCTTCCCTAAGGAGGGCTTTCACGATGCTGTGCACACTTATTTGAAGGATATGTTGAAGGAGAGGAGTGGGAAGTCGATGATGGAAATGAAGAGGCTGCAGAATAAGACGACTCGTGACGCGAGAATCTTGTCGCTGTTTGAGAGCTGGCAAGCGCTTTCTGAGAGGTTTGTGGAGGGCGAGCCGATGGTGAGAATGAAGGCCAAGATGGACGAGTTGGCAGGTGAGTTGGCACAGGTCAACATGCTCTACGATGCTGGACTAACAATTGAACAGCGAAACGACAGAATCGGAGCTCCAAGATCTAGATGCCATATATTTTACCATATACTGTTCCCGGATTCTGTTCATCTATCCGAACATACGTTTGAAGCATAGCCCCCCACAAGATGAAACCTGATGACTTCCTAGCATTCGCCTTGGCATGGCACATCCGGCATTTTATGGCCACCGGATGTTGGTGAAGGTTTACGGCTAACGAACTCGCAGGATTCCCGGATACCCGTTAGCGTATGGCGCCTCAAGAACCACTCGAACATAAAAGTCGCCTGCGCCGCCGGCTCTTCATTATTGCAGTACGCGTACCGTTCGCGATATCTTCCAACATGCCGCCGAAAGTAGCCAGCGTATTGGCATTGATGGCTTACTTTGATGCGTTTATGTTGTCCACACACGCTCAGTCGCCAATCATCTGCGAAGACTCCATCTCCTCCCTCCCACCCTTCAACAATAGCGCCATCCCTTGCCTCCTCGGATGCGGCAGCCAAATCGCAATCGCTACTGGCTCGCTCCTCCCAGGATCAGTCAACGAAACTGACATTCCCTATTGCGAACTTAACTGCGTCCGAAAGAACCCGTCTGCCGCCCAGTCCTCTGCTGCGCCGGACTGCGATCGCCAATGTCGAGAGATGAATTCTGGGACGCCGGATCAATTGGGGTGGTGTATGTATTGGTGTGTGGAGGGCGGGTCGATTGGAAGCGAGGTTCTGGGTACGACTTGTGTTCCGAGTCTGGAAAGGGTGCCGGCGGGAGTTACCACTATTGGGAGTGAGGAGGTGACGATTCTAGGTGAGCCCTTGCTGAACGAGACGTCCAAGTGCGTTATTGACGAATGTATGGCAGGCTTCACGAATCCTCCAGAATGGGCGAGTTGGTACCAAACTCAGACTGTCATTCCTCGGACCTCGATGATTGGTGTTGCTGCGCAAACATCGACTGCGGGATCCACTTCTCATTCGCATACCACGCTCTCCTCGGACTCAGATGCATCGCCAGCGCCGACTATGACAAGCTCCATCGATAGCTCCCGGAGACAGCTCTTCACGACATCAACACCTTCGTCATCTTCATCGACAACAACGTCTCAAACAGCACAAGCTCAACAATCCGTTTCAACAACAGCCTCATCATCCGGAACGGCGAAAGCACTACTCCTCCCCCATTCCTGGCCTACCTGAAACGACTCTTCTAAACCCCAATCTCACAGCTCTCACTTCCGCGCTAGAAGCCTCCCATGCATCATTGCCCAAACCGCCCCCTCGCCACCCTTCGTCGACCACTCCCAATACCCTTTCTCAAACCCATCAACTTCCTCCTCACTCGCTACCCCCGCCTCAATCGACCTAATCCCTTCCTCCGTCTTCATCCGCTTAGCATATAACTCTCCCCACCACTTCACCAGCTCTACTCCCGTATACTCCAAAACATCAAAACTCAATTCTACATTCTCCGCGGCGAATCGGCTGCCAACGCCCAAGTAGCTAGCATGCGACCCGTGTTAGGTTCGGCACCTTGGGCGATTTTGAGGGAGCGATGGGTGGCTAACCAGCCTTCAAGTCGCGAATCGAAAGGATGGATCGCGCAGATTCCCCAATCTGGTTCTCTAGCAGCCACGTAGCCTCCGGGTTTGCAGACGCGACGCATTTCCTTGATGATATTCGCAGCAGAGGGGAGGTGGACGAGGACGGCGTGGCAGTGGACGATATCGAATGTGTTGTCTGGGAATGGGAGGGAGGAAGCTACGCCTGGCTGGAAAGATACATTTCCTAGCCCCCGGTTGGTAGCTTCGGAACGGGCTTGTTCGATGACTTCGGAGGAGTAATCGATGCCGATGGTTTGACCGGCAGGGGAGAGGGATGCGAAATCGCAGGTTATTGTTCCGGGGCCGCAGCCGACGTCTCTGGGTTTCTATCAGTAGGGATTAAGATGATTAAAGGGAGTGGGATGGCTTACAGAATATAAGAGTCCGGCTTGATGTGTGGCAGGAGATAGGATGCTTGTTTGGCTGCTGTACGGGAGCGGTGAGAGGAGAGGGTTGAGGCGTCGTGGCCTTGGACATAAGTGGTCACCGACATGGCTAGTGACTTTGGGGACAACGAATGTGGCTATGAAATTGGATGTGGACGTTCTATGTGAATGCTTGCTATTTTACATGCATGAAGATCCGTATACTGATATAGACCGCTCGTCTTGGCCGGTATCGGAGGCCTATCTGCAGTCCATACTTCAGCTCCTGCAGGCATTGCTGTTTGAAGCTGTAGTTGAAACAACGCTTTTGATGTGTGTAGAGGATGTTGCGGTATGATATGCGTGCAAAGGGAACGCATCCAAATCCGCTATCGCTCGGAACCCCGAGAACGCTCAAAGTAGGAAACAACGCATGCTGGATGAATGAATCAGTAAATGCATGCCACCTCAATCCGGATCTGCTCTGCAGAGACTCTCGTCGGAAACTTCGACCTCAGTGCATCATGCTTGCTCGTTTGTGGTCCTGGAAGGTTGTCAGTATCTGGCCTGTTCTTGTGTGTAAAAAGACTACTTACTGGGATGCAGCGGTGTCTTGAGCGGTCTCTGTCGTCTTCTTCGCCTTCTTGCCGCTCTTCTCCTTCTTGTCACCAGGCGCCTTGGCTTTTCGCTTTCTCGTGATCTTCGGCTTCTTGGGCTCATCCTCCTTCTTGACCATCTCGTCTAGAAGCGTCGCGGAGATGATGGGACAGTCGCCGTGAAAGCGGACCGCATTAAGGTTCTTGATGCCACGCAAGATGGACAGACCTGGAAGGCGGAGCATGTCTGGGTACTTCGGTGAGCCATCCTTCTTCTTGTATTCCTGGAAATGAGGCTCGTTGATCCAGATGTCGAGCTCACGGAGGAGCTTGAGCTTGGACAGCTGTGTGAATGCCTTCACTAAAACTGCAGATTGAGTATCGTAGTGGGTGTAGCCGAACGAGAGGCGACCGATATGCGCCAGACGGCTCGGGGGAGTCTTCTGGAAGAAGCTTAGAAGCTGGGCGATGTCTTGACAGACGAAGTTGGTAAGGCTGTAGAATATTGGTAGAGCCTCCTCGAACACCTGCTTGTTGACGCGGAACAGACCGAGATGCGTGTGCACGTTGATCTGATAAGGAGCACCGCGAGGAAGCTTGTAGCATTTACGGGCATCTGAATTGATCTCATCCCATTCGCGGTCCTGAGCGAGATCCATGTCTTTGGTGAAGACGTCCATTTCGCGCCCCCCATAGGTGTAGCTGGGTACTCGAACACCGGACTCGGGCAGTTCCAGCGTCAGCTCGTAGATACGATTTCTCAGCTCCGCTGGTAGCTTCAGCAAGGGGAATGATTTCGACTTGGCCAATAAAGGTGCCAAGAATGCACCTTTGAGATATGCCCGGCCTGCACTTGGCGTGATGGTCCACTTCTTCGTTCTGGAAGGCTCGTTGTACGCAAGAGGCTGATCGATGGGCAGTTCGGGGACCAGGGATTTTAAGGGCATGAAAAAATCCGCAAAAACCTTTTCAATCTGGCTCTTTAACTCTCGTCCCTTGGTGGCATTGCGTGAGTCGTGTTGAGGGTTATAGCCTCCATAGTCACTGCAGGCCATGGCGACGGCCAGGTTGGTGAAATAGAGCAATTTCCGCATGATCCAGGTCTGCACCTCGATTTGTGACATAGGCTGATTTTGGGCGAGCAGTGCCATTACCACCAGCTCACTCATTGAGAAAGGCGGTTTACTCTTGGACTTCCGATAGGGCTGAATGAGCTCGAGCACCTCGATCTTGATCTCCGCCATGGTGAAGGGACGGGCGTCTGATGGATCACAATGTCCAGTTGTGTTGGATGCTGTTGCTGTCGATATGGCTAAGTCCGGCGTCGAGGTAGTGTTAGGTCGAGGTGGAGAGAGGTGGATGTTGATGTCCAGGTCCAGGTTGAAAGGTCGACAGTAGACTCTTTTTGTGCATCCGTAGACGCTCGGACCCACGGACCCAGTCACGTCATCCGCATGTGTCGAGTGGAAGTGAATTCACATGAAGGCCCGTGGAGGCAGCAAGAGCGTGTGATAGGCGTAAAAGCCGTTTTGATGCAGGCCAAATCGTCGTTTGGAGCTTCTACTCTCCGTGGCTCGTCTTGTCGTGTCGTGGTCCAGTCGCGATGCTAGATGCGTAGTGCCTGTAGCAATGAGCGAGACGCGGCTAAAGTTTGAGGGTAAGAAAGGTAGCTTTTCGAGGAGAGGAGAAGGAAATTCACGAAAATACTTAGGCTTTCTGGAATTCACTGCTTTGATCATTTCGTGTCAATCAATAGAAACCTCGAGACCACGAGGCCGTAGCTGATGCAATAGAGCTGGTGAACGCGCCGACGCAGTGCCACTACAACCATCACCTACCACTGCAGAGGGCATTCCAGTTGAAGGTAGTCAATTCTTTGGATGTCGCTCGCTCCAGATCACTTGGTCTCCCTGCACTTCTTCGTATTCCCAATCTCTCACTCATCGACGCTTACGCTTCAGCGTGCCCGTCTCATTTTCCTGCTTTGGTTTGACCATCTCCTTCGCGAGGCCGTCCCGTATGGTGTCGCAATCGCCGTGGAAGTCGACACGCTTGAGACCTGCAATTCGTCAGTATCTCTCTAAAAACGAGAAGTTCTATGTAATGATCCGTACCTCGTAGCTGCTTGAAGGCCCTGATAGCTGGGATTACAAGGAGATTGGTGTACTTCTGCTCTCCTTTGCCGGTACGTATGGCGGTCCACTCAGCTTCCCACGCGAAGATGTCGAGCTCCTGTAGAGATTCCATCTCCTTGAGATAAGCGATGCAGGCCGGGAAGTTCTTGGTCAAAGTAGAGGCACTGAAGTTGTCGACAGCGCGTGGGTTGAGCTGGAGTACAAGATGCTTTATATTCTGTCTTCCGAGATTTGGTGTCTTGTGCAGGAACTCCTGCATGTCTTGGCCCCTTCGACAGACGAAAGTGTTGATGGAGTAATATCGTTTGTGCGCTTCCTCAGAAACCTGCTTGTTGACACGAAGCAGGGCCAGGTGGTCTTTCATGAGAGGAGCACGAAGCAGTTGTGGCCTGCTCTGATGATCGCTTTTGTACCACTTGGAGAATAGGACATCGTCGTCGTAGGAACGACTGATGGTCGTTCCCTGAGCGCCGTCCACTGTCTTTACTATGCAAACCCCGCTCTTGGGAAATGCCAAAGTCAACTCGTAGATATGGTCCCGGAGCTCGGCGGGAAGACTGAGGAACCGGAAGGGTCTTTTCGCCTTGTTGGTCAACTTGTTCTCGCGCAGCCCGAGGTACGCACGAGCTTCATTGGTATCCGCGGTCCATTTTCCAGGTGGCGATCCAAACTGGAGCAAGCCCGCAGGCGAGAGGGGTCGAATTGGGATAGAGAACTTGGAGAACAGCTTCTCGAAGTCTTCGTACAAGTTGGTAGAAGGACATGAGAATCCTTCATAGGGGCGTGTATGGCCACGGCTGACGTCCTGCAACGAGCGAGTTCGGTAGTACTGAAAGTTTTCGAGCACCCACTGCAATGCAGTCCGGTATTCTGCAGGCGGGAGGTAGGAGAATGCGATGACTGCAAGCTGCTCAAGAGTGAATGGCGGCTTGTATGGTGAGTCGAGATACGGCTCGATCAAAGTATCCAGGTCACTGAGCAGAGCTGTGTAGTACTCGGCTTCATCTTTGTTCTTAGACACGAGTCGCTTACGTTGTGGTTGCAATGGAACGAGGCGCATCTTTGCTGCAAGCGTATTGTTGTTGGTGATGTCGTTGTTCTTGATGATGTTGTAATTGTTGTGGACGATGTTGTTGTTGTAGTGGTGTGGATGAAAGACGAAGCTGCTCAAGTCCAGAAAGGCAATTATAGTCCATGTGCATCGGACAAACAGCAGATGCGCAGGTGACAGACTTCTGCCACTTGACAAGGTGAATATCGACACTCAGCCGAGCCTGGCCGTGCCGGCGGGCTATGCAGACTGGATATCATATGATGACCGAGCCTGTGATTCAGGAAATCGTATCGGTTATAGTCGGAGTCCGGATTTTGGCGATGGCTTTTATATGTGATGGAGGATGAGATCCAAGATGGGATCCAATGGCCAATGGTTCAAATATTGGCCTGTCTTTGAAGCGCTTGACAACGCTTTTGCATAGCAAGCATCTGCAAGACAAGTTTGCTCGTGAAGGAGCTCAAGGGTAGCGCAGCATGTGAAAGGACTGGATCGTAAGTTGAATGCTCATGAATGACCCGAAGACGGTGAAGCTCGGGTATCAGCTAGTTCAGCGGGTGAACAGCCAGCATGTGAGGCATTCGCTCGCACGTGTAGCTTCTAAGTTGGTGAATGACAAGGTCCGACAGTCCAGCTCGAGCGTCAGGCCTATGCAACATTCATATGCGCGCATAGGGTGAAGCTCCTGGTCTTATTTGCCCGTCTGGTAGAGTCTGGCAGATCTAGTGCTCCAGACATGCCTCGCCAGTACAAAGTAGCACACACTCATCAGGATAACTTTCCTGCTCAATCCACCTCTGGATCGCCTCAGCAAACAATTTCGGATCCTGTCGATTCCATGGATGTCGCATCTTCCGCAGCTCCACAGCATGCGTCTTGGGATTCATCTCCTTCCCAATCTCCGCAATCTTCTTCGCGACATCAACATTGTCATTCGTCGGAAGAATTCCTTGTTTCGTAGCAGCAACAACAAGTGTCCTCGCCGGCCATGGTGCAGGCCACTCATCAGCCTTGCCGCTCAGGCTTTTGACGAAGATATCGCGACACAAGTTGATGTTACAGATTTCGGGGTCCATGGTCCTCAAGTCGGCTCCATCCATGAGCCATCGAATCGTGCGACGCGGAATAAGACTCTCAATTCGCTGCTCAGTCCAGATCGCGTATGGAAGGTAGGGAGTGAAGGTTGATGTGGCCAACTTGGGGAATCCAGAGATGAACATCGTATCGACGACATCTGGGTGCTTCGATGCAAGACGGACGGCCACGCTAGCTCCCAGACTCAAGCCAACGACATGGGCTTTTCGATTGATGGCCTTGGATCTGATCAGATCAGCAAGCCTGTCCGCCGCAAGGTCAAGAGTGAACGGTTTGAGATCTCTTGCTTTCCCATGACCAGGCAAGTCAGGCAGTATCATGTGATATCGTGAGATGCGCTGAGTGACCAGATCCCAATCGTTCCCATCAACAAAGGCTCCATGGATGAAAAGGATGGTGGATGTTCCATGGGGTCTTACGGAGGCATGAGGAAGCAGCTCATTTTCTGATGCTTCGCTGAATGTCGTGTTTCGGTTCTGTCCATCCATATTGCTATACGTTCAATGTTTGCGTGAGGATGTCGGATCCCAGGCAAACGTTCTTCAGCTACACCAAAATGTGGCTGTGCAGCGCCACGTGCAACGCTAAATCCTTCAGCCGCCGTCTTGCAAGCCATTGGCAACGACAGACTCTTTTCGCGCTTTCTGCACTTCGAGGGTCTCGAATTCGCGGAAGTGCTTAAGATAGCGCTCGCTTTTGCGGTATTGCTTCAAGATCCAGTAGGCCGACAGTCCAGATGTGTCCCTGTCAGTCAACGGTCTCTTCAGCTTCGAGGGAGGTTGCCATGCTGGGTCAAATGCCAGAAGCCGCCTCTTGCCGGACATCAGTCTTTCGATGCCGACTATGGTCAGTGAATGAGCAGGTCTTTGAAGGAACAACGGCGGCAGTCCCGTCAAGAAGATGCTCTTCCGAACTACTACGCTCTTCCGAGATCGACTTGGGATCGCTCTCGAGAAGTAGGATTCGATAGAGTCCAGTAGCTTCTCCCATGCATCAAGTCCTTGAAATGCTTTGCCCTCGCATGGTATGAGCAGACTCAGCAAAAGCGCTTCTGCCTGAAAAGAGTCAGCACGAACTGGACACTGCAGCGAGATTCAGACCTCTGATGCTCCGATCCACTTCCTCGTGCCTCTGATTCCACCAGTTAGTACTTTACCATGCGCATTGAAGCCCTCACTCCATGCATGCTCGATGAGTATCTGAAGCTCAGGTATCGTTGGCTTCTCTTGGGGCACAGACACATTTGTGAACTTCGATCTCGCCACAGCCAGCAGCAACATCTGCAGATTCCGATACCCACAGAATTGCCCACCTTCCTTCTCAAGCTTCGAAACTTGAATCGCAGTATCAGTGCATAGGTATGCAGCTTGCACGCTACTGTCATGCTCCAACAGCTGGGCAAGTTTCGGGATCACGCCGAGCAAGCTGTTGGTATGGTCTTCCTTGGCGAGGTTCGCGGCAATATTCTCCGGCATGCGTTCTTCATGTGCATATGGGCCGAGCTCTCGTTTCTGAGGTATCTCCATCAGCCGGTGTCATGTAGATCGGTGTGGCGCGAGCCCTCACTTACTCCGAGCCTTCGAAAACTGCCGGTTCGCTTGCGTGCAGCATTCGGATCATCCTTCTTAGCGTCCCGGCTGCTGGTGGCTGCTTCCTTGGAAGACGACTCTTTCTTCATACCAGTCCCATTAGGCGTCTTCTTGGTTACCGTATCGCTATATGCGATGGTCTTCTGTACCGCCGACATGGCAGAATATGGCACGATGTCTCGGACTCAGCTGCAAGCCACATGCGCGTCGTATCGCCAGCCATTCTGCCTCCTGTCAGATCAGGTCATCAGCCTCCGGGAAGCGTGATGTGTTCCAAGAAAAGCCAACACAATCTGCAAGGATGACGCGGCGTGGATAAAACGAGCAAGGGCAACGGATTGTGTGAGAAGTTTGGTTGGCTGAGATACGACCCCAGACAGGCGGCGTTTTGGGTTGGTGACAAGCTTTCTGGGCATTTCTTGTTTGGCTCTCGTAAGGAAGGGCCCATTGCCGTCATCATCAAGCGCCGGAGAGGCATTTTTGAACCTGAACATACACATCAACCTCGAAGAATCATTCAGCAGCACCTCAGAGACCACATAACTTCATTTCGGACTTCAAACTGCCAAAATGCCTGCTCAGAACGACGTCGAGATGCAATACCAGTCTGCCGGGCAGATGACGCCAAGCCAGCCAAGCAACAACGGCTCCACTGAGGTGAGTTAACAAGTCTTGGACGCGACTGGGGTGAAAGGAAAGACTTCGCTGACGCTTCAAAGACTGCGGCTACTGAAGAGCAGCCAAAGCGCACCTTCTTGGGCATGCGCGGAGGTGGAATCATTCGTCAGTAGACACCAATGGGTGCCTTATCTGCTGAGGCTGAATGCTGACCGCTTCCTCTCACAGTCGATCTCTGCGCCTGCTTCATCTGCTGCGAGTGCATGGAGGGCTGCTGCCACGCCATCGACGACTGCTGCTGCTGCTAGACGGATTTGACATTGACAGATAAGAGCTGGGAGGAAGAACAGGCCTGACAATGAGCATATCATACCACCGGTAGCAATGGCTGGAGAGGCTGGAGAAGCTGTCTTGATACCCGAGCAACAACGAGATACCACCAGTAATGAGACGATGCTTTGATACCTGAACACAAGATACTCTCATACCGTCTCTGGCCAGCTCGTGTCATCGACACGATATACGAGCTTCTCTCCACTGACCTTTCCCTCCCGCATCAGCTGCATACCATCAAGAGCACCGAGAAGACCTCCTTCACCCACCCGCTGAGGATGCGGCTTCCACTTTTCCTGCTCCCACAGCTTTTGCGCGATCCCATATTGCACCGACGCAAATTCGAAGTCTTCTGGCTGTGCCGCGTAAGTATCTCCCTCGAAAATGTACTCTTCTCCAGAAACGCCATACAGCAAGAAGAACGTTGACTTCACATCCTCTCGTGGGCACTCAATGCCCAGCAGATTAACATAGAGACCTCCCAAAGGACCAATGGCTTTCGCACAAATCGCAGCAGAGCTCTCAATCGCAACCGTGTCCAGGACATACTTCAGTTTCCCTTGGGTCACTTCGCGGATCTTCTCGCCAACATCCGGATCCCGGTAGTCGAAAACGTGATTCGCTCCTCGGTCCTTCACCATCTCGAAATGCTTCGGCGAACAAGTCGTAACAACCTCAAAACCAGCCATTTTCGCAAACTGAATTGCTACACTCCCCGTCGCCGTACTCCCTCCATAAACCAGCAGAAAACCTGTCTCAGAACCTTTACCCAGCTCAACAGAAGCCGGATCGAGACTCCTCAACCCCATCGTCTTCTCACTAAAGAATGAATACATCGCCGTCCCAACTCCCGCCCCCACACTCGCCGCCTCCTCAAAACTCACACCTTCCGGAATCTTCATCTGCACATCCCCTTTCACAATAATAAACCTCGCAAAGGCTCCAGTCTGTGGGTTTGCATCGTTCCCGCCGTGGCTGAAACCGCAGATTCGGTCGCCTTTCTTGAAGGGCTTGGTGACTTTCGACCCGACTGCTTCCACGATTCCGGCGTAATCACAGCCGACGAGTGTGCCGTTGTCGCCTTTGGCGTCTAGAGTGGTGTGGTCTGTGGGGTTGAGGGCAATGGCGACTGTGCGGACGAGGATGTATGTTGGTTGGGGGGTAGGTATTGGGATCTCGGAGAGGATGGCTTTGGATTGGGAATGGCGGATGAGGCCGAAGTTGCGTTGGTCTTCCATCTTGGAGCTTGAGTGCGCTCGAAGGGGATCCGTTGAGCCATGGCCAGTAAATATATGAACAGCTGATGTGTTTGGATTGTTCGGCCGACTTTACCCTAAACATTTCTACGAGGACATTAGGCTAGGGCACACGATGCTTGCTTACATATTCTTCGTTCGTGAGCCAGGAACGCCGTATCCGAATGCCGTTCGACGTTGAGCTAGACATGATTTGGTGGCATTGATCAAGACTCGTGAAAGCTATCTTTTAACGCCGGAGCTGAAGGATGGAAAATGCAGTGTTAGGTATGTGTTCGGATTAAGTCAACTGCTGAGTGATCAAGTGGGTTTCTGCCTCAGGCTACTCGGATGGGACTTCACTCCGACTCGCGACTATCCTGCAACATCGCGGCACAGCCCCAACTTGCTGCCCACGCTGTGCTCCTTATCACATTCGTTGCTCACTTTCGCGATGAGTTTCTGCTGAACCAATATGTGGCAAAAGCTCCGCCGCCGGCTCTGCTCACAACGTCCAGACAATTAGTCCGCAACTGAGGACCGCAAGCCAATGCCAGTAGCCAAGACACTCTGGGAAGATGAAGTACTACATGCCATCTCCATTGGCAACATCAAGGTCCTGGACCTCCTCCTAGGCGAGCGAGACGAGACGCTCTGCCCCGCGAATGACGGAAACATCAATGATGTAGTGGGCGCAGCAATTAAATCGAATCGTCCTAATGTCCTGCAATATATACTGGAGTATTATCCTGAGTATCCCCAAGGCGGCTCGTCGATGGGTAGCACTCACTACGCGATAACCAGTCTTGAAAAAGCTCTGCCAATGTACAAAATCTTGATTGCATATCTCCCTTTCCTTCAGGACTGGGATTAAGGAGAGCTTGGAGATCGGTTGGGTTTCGCAGCAGCAAACGGAGATGTTGAGTTTGTGAAGTACCTACTCAAGAATGGTTTCGATGCAGCTCAGGCAAATATACTGGGCATTCGGGTGAGTGCACCCAAGCGAACGGTAACCTACTGGCTAAACCCCCTGGCTGACACTATGCGCGCAGGTCTTAGCAATGATGAGGGATCATCTGAAGACGCGTAGTAACAACCATGTGAAAGTCGCGAGGCTTTTGAGAGAGCATGGCGCAGTGGGCTATCCCTTGAGAGTATCCGAGATGCCTCAAACGATTCCTCCCACCACCAGAACGGACATTTGGAGCAGGCTCAGCAAGACCGTGACAAGGACATCTACACCAGCAGCACAACAAATTCATGTGGCAGATACCGGATCGATCCCGGGTGCGGCCAAGCCATCTTGGAAAGATTGCCTCGGAACTGCATGTGCCTCTGGAAACCTCCGCGAGTTGAAGCTCTTGCTAGAAAGGCCCGACGGGAATCCATCCCCTCTAAGTGACCATATACTTTCACCCCTGGTGGCTACAGCAACACGTTCCGGCCAAGCTCAAGTTCTCCACTATCTACTCAACCGCTATCCTGACTTCCCCAAAGATCATGGTTGGATGAGATCAACATCAGCATTGAGGATGCGTTCAAATCCAAACATGGAGCAATTTTAGTGTACAGGATACTCATTGATCGATTGCCGTGCCTCAAGAAGTGGCATTATGGCGAAGTTGGTGACAGACTTGGAATTGCGGCTCTGTATGGAGATCTGGAATTTGTCAGGAGTCTACTGGAGAATGGAGCACATGCGCCTCAAGCTCGCTTTTGGGGGCGGCCGGTAAATATCTAGAAGTGTCTCTCGTGGGAACCACGCACTAACCGCTTGCGTTACGGGTATTGCGAATGCTGAAAGATCCTCAGGACAAGAACCGGACTAAGGACTATGCGGAGATTTACCAGCTACCGAAAGAAAACGGCGCCTCAGAAGGCGAGACATCGCGCTCCTACTCTCCTTTCGTCACGGCAGTGCCGGATGAATCTAAGTTCCAGTCATAATCACCACCATCTTCTCAGCCATGATTTACTCTCTTTTTCCTCCTCCGCCCTCTTCTTCAACTTCTCCCCAAACCAAGGCACCTCCTCAGGCGTATACTTATAAGCCCTAAACACCGCATTCGCCGAATAATTAAAAATCCCTCTTATCTCCTCCGTCCCCTCCAGCCCTTCATACGTAGCAAAGTCATCAACGATATACTCCCAGCAGATTCTTCCCTCTTTCGTGACCTCAAAGATCCTCCCCACCGCAGCCTCCGTGATCAATGTATTTCCATTCTTCAGCCTTTGGGCAGCACCCATGAAGGGGCTGTGGAAAGTCATAGGATGTGGATCACGATATTGCCAGATAATCTGTTTTGTTTGCCGAGAGACCTGGATGACGCGGGAGTAAGGAAAAGATTCGTTGTGCCGGTAGACGCCGTTATCGAAGATGAAGATTGAGCCGTCTTCAAGCTCTGTGGCATGATGTTGTTGCGCTACGACTGTGGAGTCTAAGTGCCAGATGACTTTGCCCGTTTCTTTGGAGATGATTATGACTGCTGAGACGCTTCGAAGGGAGGCGAGGATATTTCCGTCTCGCAGATAAGAGACCGAGTTGATTAGAGGGTAGTGGTCGCGGGTATAGTGTGGCTGAAGAGGGAAGTCGGCTGGGTTGACATGGTCGATGAGTTTCCAGTACCACAGGGTCTCGCCTGTGGAGGGGTCAACGTGCTTGATGCAGTCGGAGTACATCTTTCCGTCTGGTGCTTCAGAGCCAGGGATGCCACCTGGAACCGAGGCGGCTTGCTCTGTGGTCAAGGGCTCGAGAGTCGTGTAGAGGATCGTGCCATCATCGAGATGGTTCTGGTCGTGGTGGGCTAGTGGGTCTTCCCATTTTTGAACGACGTTACCTTCTGGGTCGACTTGAAGCATCAGACCACCGCGATACTTCTGCCAGAGAGGGAAGAGGTGAGGTGCATCGGGATGAACTCCGTTGTATGCTAGGTTGCCGTTTGGAAGGAGTCGGGCATGTCTTCCTGGGCGAGTGGGCATTTTCCATCGATGAACCTCTTTGCCATCATTGTCTACCATGCGAACGATGCCAGGACTCGTGAGGTGTGCGAAAAGGGTATATCCGGGCGAGACTGCCTTGTGGTTAATGCCTCGAAGGCCAACGCCACGACGGTGCAGCGTGCTCTGTTCCATGTTTTTCGATGTTTCTGTTGCTCCTAGAAGGTTGCATGCTTCAACTAAGTATCAAACCTCATATCGCAGTTCGCCGGTGTCATATCGCATTGGATATTTGTGGGAAGGGCGGCATTATCGAGAAGTCGAGAGGCGTTGTGGTGTCCGCTGACCGGCAAGCCGTCGGTTTGCCGTCGGCTTGATATGGAGCTCAGCTGTGAACCAATTGGCATTCGAATCCTCTGCAAATCACTGCATACGCCACGCGATTGCAAGTCGTCCGAGTGTCATGAGCTTTATGCTCGAGCGATTGCACCATCGATATCAAAGATGTTAAAAGACGTACAACAGCGCCTTCATCGGCTCTGGGGACAAGAGCTAGAAAGTCAACGAGCACAATGGACACCGAGAAGCAACACGAGCTTAGCTGCTCAGCGCGCGCATCCCTAGAAGAGGTCGAGGCTGGGCAGGTGAAGTCTTCTGGAGCATGGGTGCGACTTCATAACCTTGCCGAGAAGCTTTCCATCGAGACTGGCGGCATTCAGCGTGTGACGGACCAAGATCGGCAAAGCAACACCACGCATATCTGGAATGCAACCACCTTCTGGTACGTGAGGAGCTTAGCAAGGCACCACAGTGGGACTGACAGTGTGTAGGTTCAGCGCCAACTTCGCGGTAGCAACACTCTCCACGGGCATGACCGGCCCGAGCATGGGCCTGAGCTTCTGGGACGCCTTTTCGATCATCATGGTGGTCAACTTGCTGGCATGCATGCTTCCTGCCTGGACTGCGACTTTCGGGCTGACTGGCCTGCGGATGACGACCTTTAGTCGGTACTCGTTCGGATATTGGGGCAACCTCCTCGTAGTTGTGTTCTCCCTGATCTCGACGACTGGCTGGAACGCGATCAATTCCATCTCGGGAGCTTCATGTCTTGCTGCCGTCTCGAACGGAGCTCTTCCTCTCTGGGGTGGAGTCATCATCATTACAGTCTGTGTCTGGCTGCTATGCGTGGGCGGTATTGCTTGGATCCACAGGATTGACTCGTTTCTCTGGATCTCACCGTTGATCGTGTGGTACGTGAAAGCTGCAAAAGCAGTGAGTTTCGTTACTGATGCCCAACTAGGTGTGTCGCCGCTGGTACAGGAGCCCGGCATCTCCACGGGGAAGCAGTCCAATCGCCAACCGGAGCCAACGGCGCGGGAGCAGCTCTGTCCTACATTGCTGTCGTCTTCTCCTTTGCAGTATCTTGGATAAACTGTGCGGCAGACTACAACGTAAGAATGCCAGTGAGCACTCCTCGATACAAGATCTTTGCAGCAACGTATCTGGGCATCACCCTGCCATCAATCCTGGTCATGACATTAGGAGCCGCACTTTACACAGGGGCGCAAGCCGATCCAGCGTGGGTACACGCATATGCGGAGTTCGGCGTCGGTGGTCCTCTTGCCAAAGCCCTCCAACCTGCTGGTGGATTCGGCAAGTTTCTGCTGGTGCTGGCAGGATTGAGCGCGATTCCAGTATGTTTGTGTCGAGGACTGAGAGATGCAGAGCTAACTGCGATACAGAACAATATCCCGAACAACTACTCCTTCGCTCTCCACGCCCAAAACTTTGGTCCGTGGGCGATTCGCGTCCCTCGCATCGCGTTCGTTACCATCGGCTTCGTCGTTGCGACAATCGTCGGCTGCCTCGCATCCCTATCGTTCGAGAGCTCTCTGCTCACCGTGCTCAGCATTGTCGGATATTGGACTGTCATCCACCTAGTGGTAGTCGCCGAGGAGCATATTATCTTCCGCAAGAGTCGGTGGAGTATGTACGATTGGAATGCCTGGGACAGGCCAGAGCTGCTGCCCTTCGGTTGGGGGGCTATCGGAGGATTTGCTTTCGGCTTTCTAGGTGCGGCACTCGGGATGAAGGTGACCTGGTACAAGGCGCCGATTGCAAGTCTTATTGGCACCAAAGGAGGCAATATTGGACATGAGCTGACTCTCGGTTTCTCTGCCATCGCATTTCCAGTTTTCCGTTCGCTGGAGAAAAAGTGGCTAGGCAGATAGCAGTAGAACGAAGCTGTCTTGGCGTGAGATCCGTCAATCTTAAGTCGTTATGTCGAGGCCAAGATCATCTGATGTCAGAGATTGCCAATCTGGTAGCATGTTATCCCAATCAAAATCCAAGTCGGCCATGCCGAGCAGATCCGGAAACGCAGTCTGGTCTGGAGTTGAGCTGTCAACCTCGTCTTCTGCTCTGTATATCGAGTGTATCTCTGGTCGGAGCTTGCGGTGCACTGCATCGATTACAGCACCCATTGTCTGGCCAACATGCATTTGGTTGCCCAGTGAGCGCAGCCAATGTGATGTGTCCAGAATGAGCACGTCCGGCTCAGTGGAGGCCGTGACCCTTCGCAACTGAATCTCATACTTTGACAGCAGCCTGCAGAGGGTGACAGCAGCGAAGGTAATCATGTGGTAAATGTGATCCGTGAGGTGCTTTGTACGTTGGTCCGCGGTGTTCATGGCAGTCTCCATGATCTCAGAGCACAGGCGCACCATCTGCAAGACTAAAGACTCGCGAACAGCTGCCGACTTGCCGCTGAGTGCCTGCTCGGAGATTAGCAGCTGCGCGAAGCTGGAGCCCATCTGTAAGAACTGTGATCTTGGTCCATGTAAAGCACGACCCCATTCATGTTTCCAGCTTTGGAGAGCTGTCTGAGATTTTGGCAAAGCGACTGCGTTGGCAACTACATTTTCGTAGAGGGTCCAGTACAGATTGAGCTCGGCCACCATTCGAAGCTCGAAGTCGGAGAGCTCATGGGGCGGTAATGAGACTGTTACTCGTGCGACTTCAGATTTTGTGACAAGCGATGTACGCTTCATGCTGACACATGCGTGAAGATGAGCCAAGCATATTCGAGTCCAGAGAAGGAGGTGGCCTATGATCTCGTCTTGATTGGACGCAGAGATCGTGCTCTGGCTCTTGCAGAATATGCCTGATGCTAGGCCGTGTTGTACAGCGAACCCACTGACGAGCCAAGAGTCGATGCTGAGTGGCCTCTGTCCCACTGTAGTTGGCCAGAGTGACAACAAGAGAACGGCGCGAAAGAAAGAGAGCGACTGAGGGGCTTGCAACAGCTGCTGGCTTAGCAGTGTCTTGGCCTCACTAAAAAGGGCAGAAGCTATTTCCCCAGCATTTGGAGTGTTCGAATGCCGTATAGCAATGAGACAGCCTGCGCATAACAGCAATGGCGAGTCTTCGATGTCCAAGCGCCGCTTCCACGCTCGATCAGGCTCCCTCCAGGCAACCCAGCGGCTGTAGTGCATTTCGAATATGGACTGGAGTTCGCTTGATTGTCTAGCAGTGAGAAGGGCCTTGTCGACGATGCTCGGCACTCGTGTTGATTCGTCATTGGGTGACTTGGTGCTTTCTGGAATCGCATCTCGGATGACCACGAGAGGGGCATCGTCATTTTGTTCCTGTGGCGCCAGGTTCGTCTGTGGAATACTTCGAGAGGATGAGAGAGTGGCCAATCCGGTGCTCTCTGTGAGGTGCCGAACCGTACTCTCAAGTGCGGCCACTCTGAGTACATTGAACGCGAATCTCAGCCTCAGGCAACGCGAGAATGCATTGCTTCGAACACGTTGATTCTGGATAGCCTACCTCTCTTCCATTCTCGAGCAGTCGTGTGAGACAAGCTGAGCTGATGTGGTGCCATCTGGCTGGAGCGGAACCACAACCTCCTCGTGAGTCTCCTCTCGGAACGAGCACTTCGTCTTCAGCGTGTTGCATCTCAGGCAAGACCCGCCAGGAGCTGGGTAACACCGAGTTTTGCCTCTGCGGCATGACATACACGCCTTCGATGCCCTTCCATCGGCAGTACGAAGTGGCGGCATATTGAGTTTGCATGTAGGATAGAGATGGTGAGGGAGGAGGTCGAGATGGAATGTTGATGGCGCGATGCCGAAGTCGCGAACCTAAAGCTGAGTCAGCCGTTCCGCGTCCTGAGGATCCCCAACACTTCACGCGCATGGGCAGCTTCGGAGAATTGCTCGAGGTGGCTGTTTTTCAAGCCTAGTATATAGAGAATTCGATGATTCGTTTTAATCCGGTTGCTACGTCTCTGCTCATTGCCTGTAGACATCCTGGTCGAATCGCTCTTGCAAGCCTTGCGCTCAGCAATCTCAACAAGTTCGACTCCATGTCATCCTTCACCAATTTCCTCTTCGTGACTTTCAAATTTTGCTTCCCCAATGCTTGGTCTTTGAACACTAAGAACGTCGGTAAGACTTCTCACCCAGAGAGTGTTGTCTTCTGCAGCGACTTGGGTGAGTGTGAGGTCAGCTTCCTCTGCTTGCGATGTGAGCTTCGTGTTGGATTGTGCACACCAGCCCAGACAATGTGTATAGTATTCCCGACCTTATGCGGAGATGCCATTGCATCTCCCGCGCTGGAGCATGTTCGATCTTCACCTTCCTCCCTTGACTTTCAAAAAGCTTGGAGACGCCGCAAGGGAACACAGAACAGTGCGTTGTCAATTGCGAGACGGAGACGACTCCAATCAGATGGACGGACATAAAGATGCTGCATTGTCGACAAGAAAGTACCCAATACTAGTCCGAGTTGGTTGTACCACGTAAGTGCAAGTGGTGGCTAGATGTCTGCTGGACCTTCGCAGCATCGCTTTACACGTCGCTCCGCTGCAGGATATCTCGGCCTCCGAAGCATCTTAGGCTGGAGACTGGTCCAGTCACACAGATGAATCGTTAGCATTCTGCATTCATGAAGGTCGTCTGGAGCGGATTCATTGATATTCAGCATCTTAGATCCATACGAGAGCCTCATTGCGGCACAGCGCAGCGTTCGGTGGTCTCAACTTCCTTGAGATGGTGCTCTTGCCACAGGCTTCGGTCGGTGGTAGCCCAGATGCAGGGCACAGTATTCCTGCTGCGCCTAGGTCTCCTCAGCCGCGTCCAGACTCGCGCTGAGGATGGCTTGCGGGTGATAACACTGATGTTGATGTGAAGGATTCGGTGGTTGTTTGCAGTGGATCTGCCCCCATTTTGATGGGCGCAGGCATTGAGTTTCACTAATGCGACCCTTTGCCAAGACATCCGGGGGCCGAAACGAAACGCGGGGCCGCAGCTTCCCGTTGCCAACGCGATGCAGGTACGTACTGAGATGCCGTGCCGATCGCTGACATTGTGCGAACAATCCACGGCTACGAGGAAGATGAAGCTGAGGAGAAGACTCTGGAAGATGGATTTGGAGGAGATTGACTCATCGAGATGGAAAGAGGCCAACTGTCGTTCTCGGTCTTCGGCTTGAGACGGGGATCATGCCACTAGCCCCTGGAGGCACGCGAGCGATGACGCAGCGTAGTCAACAACACCGGAAGCCTTCAGAACCTCAATGTCGTCCAAAGGAGCGACTCCGCCTGGCTGGATCATTCCAACAGTCACAGGAGTCACGCAGGAGGAGTACCGTAGAACTTCCAGAGAACAGCCGTCTAGGCCGACGCCTCATTGAGCAAGAAGACAGGAGAGCTTGCGATTGTTGACGCGGGGCTGAGGCCGTCGTCGTGTGCTTCCATCTCGTTCCACTCCTCTCGCCATACGCTATCAAGCACTACACGCACGATATTGCACGCGTGATTGCAATAAGAACAGATATGCTAGTCATAGTAAATAGATAGTGGGCATAGACCACCATTCTAGTCAGTATGGCATGCTTATCGGCGACTTCGGACGGTGCTCCTTTGTGTCCATGCTGCGATCACGCGACCAATGGCAGGCACGTAACAGTCAGAGCTCTGGAACAGCTTGCATAGGTACTTCATCATCCGACGACCTTCCTTTGTCCAACCTTACCTCCCCCCAACCCACTGAGCTGATAACAACAATCCACTCAAACACCACAACACTCCAACAACGCACCTTCAATACCACCAACGCAACTCATACCAACCTTCACAAGACCATACATCATTCAACAGTAAGTCAACCATCACTCAATCAGCCTGCCACGCAGCCTCACCCCTTGGTGCACGTCCATTGAGTGTCCAAGAGCCTCAATCGCCACCATCCTCCATCGATATGACTGATAAGCACCTGCTAACCCTCCCACCCAGTGACTCGCACCCACAAGGCCACTGACCGCGACCACGCCGGCCTCGCCAACGGCACCGCAGCCCCAGAGGAGCATCTCCCACGCTACTTCGGCAAGTCAGGCTTCTCTGGCGTCAACCCATCCAGCGAGAAGAAAGCTGGAGGTGGTAAGGGAAACTGGTGAGTCCCTACAATCCTCCTATACCTATCCGGTCACACCCAATCAACCTCCCACCTAGCTGCCCTACCTCACGTGCCTCATTCCACAAGTACCTCCGTACCTTTCACATGCTTACATCTCATTTCCTTAGGGGCCAAGCCGGCATGTCTGAGCTCGAAGACTACGCCTACAACCCATCCAAGCCGAAGCGTCGCTCCAACTCCTCTTCCCTCGCCGCAGGCCACAGCGCCTTGAAGACGAAGTTCGAGGACATCGATCCGGATGCCATCGTCGAGTATGACGAGGAGATCCATGGACCGGATCACGCTGAGTTGGAGAAGATGAGTACGACCAGCAGCGCGGATACCATGGGTAGTGTTGAGGAGGAGGATGTCAAGGATGTTCAGGCTGAGGTCAAGTAGACAACAGATCAGTGCTTGACTCAGCAGGAGAGGGATAAGAAAGACGCTGGCTCTGTATTGCTCAACCAGCCATACGAGCAAGAACTACGATTACTGGCTTGATAACTGTGATTGCTTTAACTATGACTGTGCGAATACTACAACACGACACTGGCGACAAGGGCGTCACTGGCGAAGAAGACGAACTAGCTTTGGTGGGACTTCATTCGCTGGCGAGGAGTTATAGCTGGCGAGAATGGATCAAACGAAACTGAATGTAACAAATAGCAACTGTGAGCGTACTGAATGAACCGAAGAAACTTGAAGAACCCGACATGATCCCGTTTCATCTTCACTGTATCTCTTGTGCAAGTTGCCTGGAGGTCAAGACATTCAAGCCCAAACAAGTGACTTCAAGTGCATGTCTCATTCCATTGGTATCATCATAGTATCTATTCGTCCGAGCTACAACTCCCCGCTCATACAGACATTCTCGTCGAAGTCATTGTGTTCACGAAAACCCCTCTCTCATCAAGCTCTTAACCATTGACAATCACACCACCATTAGCATGAATCGTCTGCCCACTCAACAGACTCGAATCCGTGCTCGCCAAAAACACAATACAAGTCGCAATCTCACTCGGCTGTCCCGGCCTACCCATCGGACTCGTGAAGTTCTTAATCGCCTCATCCGTCATCGTGGAAGGAATCAGCGGTGTCCAAACTGGCCCTGGCGCTACGGCGTTCACGCGGATTCCTTTTGAGACGAATTGGTTCGAGAGGCCGCGCGTGAAGGCTACGATGGCGCCTTTGGTGGATGTGTAGTCGAGGAGGTCGGGGCGGCCGATGTAGGCGTTTACGGAGGCGTTGTTGATTATGGTGTCGCCGTGGGTCATGTGGGGGAGGAGGTATTTGGAGAGGTAGAAGAAGGCTGGGAGGAGGAGTTAGTAGAAGGTTGTGTGGTTATGGGAGAGAGGGGACGTACGGTGGATGTTGGTGTCGAATGTGTGCTCCCACTGCTCCTCGGAAAGATCGAGGATGTTGTTGGTCATCATTTGGTAGGCGTGGTTGTTGAACAGGATGTTGACATGTCCGAGCTGTTTCAGCGCCTCATCTGCGACTTTACGGCAGGTATCCTTGCCCTTGAGGTTGGCCTCAAACGTAAAGCATTTCCTGCCATATTTCTCCACCTGCTTCTTGCAGTCGTCGGCGTCTTTCTTCTCTTCTGGGAGGTATGTGATCATGACATCTGCTCCTTCCATGGCGAAGAGGACGGCTGTGGCACGGCCAATGCCACTGTCACCGCCGGTGATCAAGGCCTTCTTATCCTTGAGCTTGCCGGCGGCTTGGTAGAGTTTGTAGCCGCCATCTGGGGAGGGGACGTATTCGATGGATGGAGCTGGGTCGAGCTTGGCTTGCGTGCCCGGGTTTTGTTGGTGCTGTACTTCTGGCTGGTAGCCTAGGGGTTGTTAGGATAGGATGTCCCTTGGGTTGCAGCGTTGGACTGACCTGGCTCGAACTGGGACTTGTCGGACGACATGATGCCTGATCTTCTGGGTGTCTGTTGTCGAGGGTATTCAAGGACTTGTCGATTGAGAAGTAGTACAAGTCTGAACAGAGGGACGACATGTTGGTATACTTATCCGTCTTTCACTTCTTCCATTCATCACTCATGATGTCACTCTGACAGAAATCTGTGCTGCTGCGAAAGATGATGCATGTGCTCACAGTCGAAGTGAGAGTGGCTCTCAGAGTTTGCTTAACTCTCTCACCATTCTATCGTCACTTGCAACTGAATTTAGTCGTTGTCGAAATGGAGCATTGATGGAGGATGATGTCTGAGACTCTGACTTGTGCGGTGCGGAAGAGACGCGACTTGCTTGGATCGCTGTCACGCCCGAGCGCCGCGAAGAGACCTCACTTCACGTACAACTCGGATCACTTCCCTTCCATCGGACAATCGATCTGCCCCATGTCACCCATCTCATGACAAAGGTCTCCGATCGGGCCAAATAATGTTGTTCTGGAGCTACGGTGTGCCATGGTCCTCTCTCCTACCCTGAAGCGCGTATCTGCCAGTGTCGCCAAGCCATGGATAAAGAATGCCTCCACAAGATTCATATCGGACGTGAGTCCGGACCGGGTGCCTCTGAAGCGAAGGCATGAGCCGCTTCAAATCCTATTCTGCGGATCGGACGAGTTCAGTATCCACTCACTGCTCGCTACTTCAACTCTCCAGAATGAGCAGCCAAAGACTGTGGCCTCCATCGACGTTGTCTGCAGGCCAGACAAGCGAACTGGGAGAGGGCTCAAGACCGTACATGAAGGTAAATACAACGTTCTTGACTAGTTCTGGCCCGACACTTATCTCTCATAGTTCCAATCAAGTCTCAAGCGAAGTCTCTTGGATGCCCACTCCACCAGATCGACACCTTCACCGGGTGGACGCCACCAAGCTACATTAACCTCATCGTGGCCGTCTCCTTTGGCCTACTTGTGCCTCCTCGAATCCTCAATGGAGCTAAGTATGGCGGTCTCAACGTGCATCCATCCCTTCTTCCCGACCTCCGCGGCCCAGCTCCCATCGTCCACACCTTGCTGCAAGGTCGAAAGCACACAGGAGTTACGCTGCAGACTATGCACCCTTCGAAATTTGACCATGGTCTGATATTGGACCAGACGCCGTTGCCTGGTATTCCCTTGTCGGGAGATCAAACTGTCGAGGGTTTGACTTTGGACCTAGCGCATGTGGGTGGAAAGATGTTGAGAAAAGGAATCGAGGACGAGCTCTTTCTGAATCCTCAGCCTTTCATTGACACCAGTCGGATCCCGGAGGAAGGCCTTACGCATGCATCAAAGATCGATCCTTCAGTCTCACATATCGACTGGAACAACTGGGATGCCGAGCGCCTTCTCCGCTACGGTCGCATACTAGACCTCTGGGACCTGGTCACTTTCAACGCCTGCACTGGCAAAGACAGCTTGCGTGTAAAGTTCCATGGGCCTTGGGACCTCGTTGAGAGTGGTCGCCCGATGAATGAATTCGACGACAACGCCGCCGGAAGACCTGAACTGATCTGGCAACCTGAGAGGAAGCTCCACCGATTGGTGATCAAGACTTGCGATAGGAAGCTTGTGAGCCCAGGGGAGGCCAGTATCGAGGGCAAACAGAAGAAAAGGGGACTACAGACGCTTGTGCAAGGGCTCAAGGAGACGACAATAGGAACGTGACAGCCTGGAAAGGATCTCTGGTCCGCATCACCACTTCACAAAACGGGCTCGCCACGTCTGGACTATTCTGCTCCTCCTGGACCGTGAACGCCTGAGACCAGCTTCTTCGGGACAGTTCATGATGAATGCTCGTTGATGATTTCAATTGTGCAAACTCACTTTCCAGAAAGTACTCAAGGATACAGGTTGCTGAAACATCCCGCTTTGAAACCTTGAAGTTTGAAGCAACCGGGTGGGACTTTGAGAATCTGGTCGATGTCTGAAGCTCACACCGGTTGATCATAGCTCAACTGTATCCCGACCGCAAACTACGTATAGACACTGACAGCTACATCTAAATTACGAACTGGAACCGCATCGTCTTCCAAAATCACAGGCGCAGTCTCACTGTCCCCTCTCATGCGCTTAGATCCCGAGCTCGGCCAGGATCGATTGAAGGGCCACATTCACCTCGCGGGCGGCGAACATTCGTCATTTGATTGCTCCATGCGTCTGGCCTGTGGCTAATATACATAAACTACGTCTTTCCTTCTAGACTTAAGCAGCTCCATCTTCCTTCGACACCGCTTTCCTTCGACATCACTACAACAACAACACGATGCCGATAACAAAGATGCGCTTTCTACCACGGCTACCACGGCACCGTCGCCCTCTCGATGAAGACTTAGAGAAAGCCCAGTATCAGATATGATGTGAGATGTTACGAAGCCTGAGTCGTTGAACTGAAGAAAAAGATTCAGCCCGAGAGTGTTTCTTGGAGGTATGGACAACTCTTCTACCAGTTGCTCAGAAACAGAAGGTTACGCAAATGGAACGCGATGGAGCTTCCTTTTCGACAAGGATTTTGGGGAAATGTCAGTTTGTCACCACTGAAATAGCTATTGAAGTGCTCTGACGCCACGAGACTGACTTCAAACACGTTCTGTCTTGGCTCCCGAACATGGATCCTTCGTCGAAGCTGACGATACCGAACAAGGAATAATACCACGGAAGCTCCTCGGCGTCTTGCAACATTACATCACATCACGATCAACAACGCTGCAACTCTGTTACAGCTGACCAGCGGGCGCAGATTCTTCAATTGGTAGGTCAGCGTGAACATCTCTTTCCATTGCGGTACTTTCTCTCCAACCGTTCCTCAACCCTGGCCATATCCGCGCACTCTTCCCCGGACACTCCGCAATGTCTCCATCCGCCACTCCCACGGACTCGGACTCCACATCTTCACTCTTCACAGTCCAAAACATCCCAGGCAAAGGCCAAGGCCTCATTACCACCCGCTCAATCCAACCCGGAACCCTCCTCCTCACCGAACCACCCCTCTTCACAACAGCCTCCCTCACCAACCCCTCCACAATCGAAAAAGACCTCGCCTCAATCGTCCGCTCCCTCCCCAAAAACTCCCAAAGAACCTTCCTCTCCCTCCACAACAACTTCAAAGGCGAACCGAACCCCTTGTCCAATATCGTTCGCTCGAATGGATACCCGCTCGGTCCGAATTCTGAGATTGGGGGCGTTTTTCCGGTTGTGGGGAGGATTAATCATTCTTGTTGGCCGAATGCGCAGCATGTTTGGAGTGGGGAGGAGAAGGGGATGAGGGTGTATGCTGTGAGGGGGATTGGTGAGGGGGAGGAGGTTACGTTGAGTTATTTGAATGGTGGGGGTTCAGAAGTGAGGAAGAATGTGCTGAGGGAGCATTTTCGGTTTGAGTGTGCTTGTGAGCTCTGCTCTTTGCCAGAAGCGGAGCTGAGGGAGAGCGATGCGAGGTTGAAGAGAGCTGCGGAGTTGGATGAGGCCATTGGAAACCCGAGGAGGGTGAGATTAGCACCGGAGAAGGCGCTGAAGGACTGTCGGTCTTTGAGGGAGATCTTCGAACAAGAACGAATCTACGATCTTCGCTTGCCTCGATTGTACTATGATGCGTTCCAGATATGCGCCATGCATGGCGACAGAGCAAGGGCTTCCATTTTTGCCAGGCGAGCGAAGGAGACGCGGATCGTTTGCGAGGGGGCGGAGAGTGAGGAGGTGGAGAATCTTGCTGGTCTTGAGAAGGATCCTAGCCGGTATGAGAATTTTGGTGCGACGCAGAAGTGGAAATCGAAGTTGGAGGATATCCCGAGGGATGTTGGGTCGGAGGAGTTCGGGAGGTGGTTGTGGCGGGAATGAAAGTCGTCGCACTTTGCTTGATCGTCGTTGGTGATAGTTCCAAGAATAGCGAACAGTCCTGTGGAAGGAATGCATTCCTTCTAGATGAGCCTCTCGCCGTCTCGTCCCTCACTTATCTTCCACAACCCCCCACCCCTCGGGAAACTCAAAATCCAACTCATCCTTCTTACTCGGCCACCACCCATAAACATCACAACACATCTGATCCTGCACCTTCCACGCCCTCGACCTCGCAGCCATATGCACACTCGTCTGACTCGTCCCACAAACCACAACCACCTCCTTCAACTTCCCAAACCCCTCCAACAAATCCCCCTCCCCCTCCACCTGTCCCGCCTCAACAGCTTGATAGACAGGCGGATCAACCACCAAACTCGAAACCTTCTTCCACTCCACATCAACCCTAATCCTCTCCACAAACCCCCTCTGCCTCCCCTCAAGCCTCCCCTGAAACTCCCTCAAATGCCCCAACCCATCGAAATGCAACACGTTCTTCGAGTAATACGCCTCAATCCCCGCGAAATAGAATTCTTTGCACACGAGAATCACCTTCAAAAGAGGACTTTTCCGAGTCCTTTTCCGCACCGGAGGATGCGCGTAGAGGGGAGGGAAGATAGTCTGTTTGGACCATTGTGGGATGTCGCGGAGGTTGGCGATTTCATTGGTCCAGCGGTGGTCGCGCGGGGCGCGGAGGGTGATTGGTTTGGGGGAGGTTAGGACGTGGGAGATGATTTCTACTAGGAGTTCTTTGGGGAGGGACATGAGATTGAGCTTGGGAGTAGGTTTGGGTTCTGTATCGGTGCAGGCTTGGCGGGTGTTCTGGCTGATGTTAGGATATGTTCATCTCCCTTGGGGACTCGAGGCATCAGCTTACTGTAGGGGCGGCGGAGTTCAGCTTTCGCCGCTTGGCGGGAGACTTCGACTTCGAGATGGTCATGTTCGCGTTGTTGATACGTATGAATGCGGCCGCTTATGTCTTGATGAAGGAAGAGATGTCGTGGCGCAATGCCGTGGATTGAATGCTTGTGATGTCGAGGCGCAATGCCGAGAATTGGATGCTTGTGATGTCGAAGCCTGAAGTCTGGAGCGGAAGTCGAAGTCACAGCTGGCTGGAGGTCGAACAGCTGACTCAGCGTGCAGCACGGGCCAGGCAGAGTCTCAGGCAGGGACAAGGCATTCACTTGAGAGCACAAAGTGAGATGGTTCGCATGAATCCGACAGGAACGCTTGTGACTATTGCCTTTCGATCACATTCTTCTACTCAGTACATTACACTCGTACATTCGGTGACCATTATCATTACACACACGCACTCATCTATTCGTGGAACCACCCCTTGCCCTCCTCCTCCTCTTGTACAGTATACGTCCGATCAAGCCTGCAAATTCATCAGCATCCGATTCTACCCCCACAGACATCCACAGCAGATACTCACTTCGGCAACTCATGCAGCTCATGCAGATGTACCTCATCATCTCTCGATCCAGAATGCTGCGTTCCGCGCTGAGTGGGAGGAATCTCATTGAACTTCCAAGCCTTTCTCGCGATTCGCTGGTCAATCGATGCCATCCAAGTGGACATCGGCTTCGTTGTTCCGTTATTGTTGTGCCCTTGCGATGAAAGTCTAGTGCCTCTCACACTGCCGAGGAGCTTCGGGAACCATCGTTGCTAACTCTCTGTCAGCCAAATATGCTACGCCGTACACGCCGGAGGACTCACAATGTAAAGGTATATTACTGGCAGGCAAGCACAGAGCACGCCCACGTGAAGTTCCATCCTCGACCAATACGAGACCGCTAAATAATCCCACGTCACATTCCACGACTCGCCGTATCGGATGAGAACGTGCAAGCGTAGGATGCTGATGATAGTAGTGAAGCCACCGAGGCCAAACATCAGCGTGAGTAGGAGCTTTTTGCGGGTATTTAGTTTCAGTGCCCATAGTTGTGGCATGGGTAGTACCAAGACCAGGACGTCAAGTGCTATGTTGATAGCAGCGCTGTTTGGACAGTCAGCGGTGTCACGCAGGACCCAGTCTTGGTTGACGGTCGATTGACTTACGATGACCAAGCAGCTGCGTTGACGCTATTACAGTGACCCTCATGCTCGCCATCCCAGCCAAGCCTAGAAATAATTCATCAGCCTGCTACCCACCGTTCATCCGGTGTCGCAATAGATACTTACCAGAAGTAAGATACCGGCTGACACACAAATCCAATGGCAAAACAGAAAGCCACAATATATGCCAAGTGAATGGCGACGGCGCCGTAGACCATCCATTCGAATCGCCGTGTATTGAAGAAGCGGAGGTATGTGAGAAGAAGAGAGATTTTCAGAGTCCCGAGGGCGAAAGCGTAGAGGACGGCACCGATGTAATGAAGCTGTGGATCGTTGTCAGCTATAGTGCCTTCAAACGCACGAATGGAAGGATGTACCTTCAATGTCTGCGAGATATGTTCAAACGTCAGAGTCCAAATATCTCGGCCGCTGTGAACAAGTCAGCAGCAATATCTCAGTAGTGATCGGCTAGATACGCACAGGCCGTGAGATGCGACTGTATGCAGGTCAGAGAGATCCCAACAAGCAGAAGATGGTAAACCTTACTGGGAATCGATAAAGCGCTCAACGGTATAACGCCCAGCATCGAGATCGTAATGGCGAAGTCATCCCACCACAGCTGCGTCATGCTGTGTTTAGAAGCCCCGAAGTAGAGCTTAGGTCCCATCCGGACGAGGTAGGCGATAATGGCGACAACCATACCGGCAATGCCAAGACCTTTGATCAACATGGATCGATTTCGTGTGGGTCGGTCACAGATCTTCTCTGTAATGTTCTTGGTCGCTATTGTGCCGTCAGCCACTGATCGTCTTGTCTTGATGGAGAGAAAGTGGACTTACTGAGAGCTTGCTTGACGGAGCAGTCCGTGAAAACGCATACTCTGGTGGCTTCTTCGATCGTGTCATCTTTGCAAACACAATCGACATCGGTGGATGAGCAGGAAGAATTGGCGATGGCTGTCTGAAGGCACGTCAACTTTTGCAGACGTCAGCAATTGGTCTTGAAGGGCTCGATGAGGTGACGAAAGCGTACACCACAACTCGGCAAAGTCTTAAGAAGCTCCGTCGCCTGTGTCAGTCCCACTGCCGGTAAGGCCTCACCATCAGCACCCCCAAGGACAGTGACGACAAGAAGCACTGCCAAGTACACCTGCTTCATCGCACACACGCCGCATGCCTACGCACGAGAACAGGTCGGTCCTTACTCTCGCGCCGAAAAACCAGCAGCAGAGGAGGTGAGGTCGAAAGAGGTCTGAGCGGGAGCGGCTATGATCATTAGGAGAGCCGAGACAATTTAGAGAGCCCTAATGCAATAGCTTGTGCTCTGACTCTGCGTGTTTCTCGGGAGTTGATGGCACCACCAAGCACACAAAAGTATCTTGTCCATCACACCTGTGTCTTCATTATCTTGAAAGCCCGTTGGAGATTTTCTGCTTGTCCAAGATGCTCGTGAACGAGCAAAGCAGAGGAATGGTTCCCGTCTTGGCACTGATACACTTCATATTGGACCTTGTTGGACAGGATGTGGTTGTTCAAAGTGAGACATCTTGTCTGGGGAACCGGGTAGAAGCCGAGGATGCCGCTGTATATCCGTGAGCATAGCTGTCCAATGAGGATGATGAATGATAAGCGTGTGAGGTTCGCGATCTCGTGAACCGATGAAAAGTGTCGATGATATGCGTCGGATGAGAGTCTATCAACCGGTGGAAGACGCAAGAGTATACGCGGATACTATGTGGAGGACCATAATCTCAGCGGAAGGAGAATTTACAACCCCGGCGGTTGCTCGAGCTCCTCGTGCGCATGATTTCAGGAATGAGGGAACGAATACTTCGCGCGCATGAGAGTCTAGATGCAGGATTCCAACGTCTTAAAGATAGTAGAAGATGTTGTTGACGCTGTGGTCTAATCCGCAAAAGCTCGCATGCAGGCCTTGTCGCTGCTGCCGGGGTCTGCTCGACTAGGCAAGAGCTGATGCATGAGGAGTGAAGCAGCTCTCTCGTCAGCGCAAAGACAGATAGATGATGCCAATGCCTTGGAGATGGCTTGGAGATCAGGGAAGATGAGGAGAGATGTGAGGTTCTACAGACGTGATGTTGTCTTGGAAGGTTCGCGTTTGGTCCGAGAACAGTTGGTCCGGGCGTCGCCGAACGCTTCCGTCACTTGCCGATCGCCAAGTTCCACAAGAACAAAGCTCTAGCTACATCATGCCTGCTTCTCCATGCACGAAGCTCGGGTCAAAACCCTTCGTGCTATTCAGAAGTTTGGCTACCGTCGAGTCGCTAAGCGTGATCAATCGGGCTCGGACCGGCATCGATAGGGAACGTAAAGATGTTATTCGGCCCATCCGCCATCAGTCCATTGCCACCAGGTCTCATCTGACTGGCCGGCAGCCACAGCTTCTTGTCGCTCGTCACCCACATCAAATCCGTCCAAAGTAATGCCTCGTCCTGGACAAGAATGCTGACGTATCCATCAGGCGTGACCTTCCAGATCGCCAAGAGATTCGTATCAGAGACGTAGATGTTGCCGTCTGCATCGATTGTGGATCCACCGGTCGAAGGTGTGAGAGCCACAGGTACGGAGTAATCACCCAGCGAGGCAGCCAAGGTGGTATTATGGAGCGACGCATCCACATAAGATGTTTCGATTTTGTACAGGCCGCCGTTGCATGGCTGATAGTAGAGGTACTTCCCGTCCGGTGACACTTCGATTTGGTCCAATCCGACAGCGAGAGTCGATCCAGTTCCCTGATAGCCTGGGACCAAAGTGCCGTTGTACATCATAGGATAGTACGCCACTGCCGAGGGATCGTCCACCAACACACGTACACCAGTTCCGGTTGCCAGGTCCAGGACTAGAAGTGCACCGGCTGTGTCGCTAAGGTAGGCAGCTGTGTTCTTCGCATTAAAGCGAACATCATCAATTCCAGAGTTTGATGCTTTGATGGAGTCCAGGTAGTAGATCTTGTCCACTGAGTCGGTGGCAAGATTGACTCCCACCAGCTTCGTAGACCCGTTCACTCCTGTCGAGCCTCCGTCTACCAACCAGTACCTGCCATCTGGACCGATTCGAGCGCCGTCGATGCTCACAAAGGTCTTGCGAGGATCCGAGCTGGAGTTGCTTGAGTTGTACGAATTCCAGGCTGCATTGGGGTAGAGGACAGTGCTGTTGTCGTCCAAGAGCTCAACTGCGATCGGAGGCAGCGTCGTCGAGTATCGCTGGGAGAGGAACTTGCGACCAGTGCTTGATATGCTGACGCCTTGTGTGGCTTTCTCCAAAGAGTAAACAAGTTCGAGGCCTGGAGCCAACGCGGTTGCCAGAGGAGCTGCAGCGAGCAGAGGGAGGCAGAACGATGACAACATCTTCGTGGTTCCTGACAGAACAGTAGTCCCAGGCCTTCGTTGAAATCTGTACCGAATCCTCGAAACGCATCTCGAAAAGTCGAAGCCCTTATGTACCTACCGTGTGAAGTCGACCGCGTGGGCCCAGAACGGGCAACATCACCTTCTTTACATCGTTCCTCGTTCAACCGGATCGCGCCAATGCGAAATTGAAGAGATCTCCGCCGGTAGAACTGAGGCGGTCCTTGATGATGCTGAATTTGAAGCTGTCCGCATCTCGGGCGAGGCCTTTCGGAAATGCTATTGCAAGATCTTCAGTCGCATTTGTAAGGTCGGCGCGTGCAATCTTGGCATGGTACGACATGAGCTGTTCCCGACTCGTTGAGCCTGATGGCTCTCTTCCAATCCTGTGTCCAGACTTGATGATTGTCAGGCGGAGTTCGTGAAAGAGGACGAAGTCGGAGAGAAGAGAGAGACGTGCCGGAGTTTTGTAAACGCCGATGGCAGCAAAACAACGCTATGCCTTTTTGGGTATGCTGTTCGCAGCTGAAAGGCGCCTCCTGTGTTGACCACACAATGCATCAAGAGGAGCGGTAGGCGCCTTTCATATTCGTTGGCAGTCATGGAGGTTTCCTCCCCAGCATATCAACACTGGTGGTATCCATCCGTGTGGAGCTACGCAACGCCCTCAACGCTGCAATCAGCCGACTAGGAGGATGGTGTACCGAGGAAGGCTAGGCAAAGGCTGCGTGGAATGCAGAGCGAAGAAGACGCGGGTATGTTTTGTGGCGCCCAAGATCCTGTTGCTCAAACTATTGATGCTGATGTTGTGCAGTGTGACGCCGCCCGACCATCCTGCGGCCAATGTAGAAGGGCCGGCAGACAATGTTCTGGCTATCGGGACCTCGGCGCCCTACGAATGGTTGATCAGACATCAGATGTGCAGTCAAGGGCCGTCAAACGAGCGAAGAAATCCAGTGACACCGATAGGATCTCGCCAGAAGCGGCGGGTAGCGATTCCGGCTACTCGAGCCTCGACTCCGATTCGCCATCTGCAGCGTCAACCAGTTCGGATGAGCTGATGGAAATGGTTTCTGGTGTGAAGTTCTTCACGCCAGCCGAATTCTGGGCGACTTACGACTCTCGATACTTCTTCTTGAATCAATTTGCGCCGTGGTATTCCAAGACAGAGCTGGACTTCGTCGCCAAACTGTTTAAGGATGTTTCGTCTGATGGCATGCTAGCCAACGTGGTGTCTGCTTTGGGCTATCATGCCCTGCCAAAGAATGTTCAAAGTAGCTCACTGAAGACACTGGCCTCTGAGAAGTACGCTATGGCTTTGCGGCAGACTCAAAAGGCGCTTCAACATTCCGAGACTGCCAAGTCTGACGAGACATTGGCCACAGTGCAGCTACTTGGCCTGCACGAGACCATAGTGACTGGAGAGACTGCGAGCAACGCGCAAAGGCTGTCGATACATCTGGAAGGAGCCATCAGACTTCTCCAGCTGCGAGGTAGTGATGGCATGATGAGCCACTGCGGCACGCGTATGTTCCACAGAATATGTTCCCAAGTGGAGATGTATGGCCTGCACTATAGGAAGCGCTTACCGCAGATGCTTCTGGGCATCGCTCGAAGTCAGCGACGATTCTTTCATACCGAAGAGTGCATGGCCACGGAGCTTCTTGAGATTGCGGCAAGGCTCTGCGATATTCTCGCCTCAACTACCGTGTTGGAGCCATCCGAAGTCGTGGGGAGCTTTCATGCCATCCTCAAGATTGAAGCAGACCTGGAGACATGGGTTCAGGGCCTGACCTGGCGATATCGACACCAGCGAGTTCCTGTGACAACCCATGCGGACAACTTTCTCCAAGAGCAAGATGTGTATGTGAACCATGTTGCAAGCTCGACTATGAATCGGTACCGTTGCGTTCGCATTGCCGCAAATGAGGAGATCATACGGCTCTCGGAGATCATGCCTGATGAGCTAATTCTTGCTGGTGAAGACCTTGCTGGGCGCAGAAAGACTGCAACCGAATGCATCTCTAAGATGTCCGAGGAGATTGGATACACTCTGCCTTACATCTTGGGGACAGACGCCTGCCGAATGGATCAACACCAGCCCGACATTCCGAATATTACCACTTACGGTGCATCCGTCACCATCATGCCACTTTACTTCGCATCTAATCCCAAGCGAATATCTCCAGAGATGTACGAGTGGATGTTGCAGCATATTAAGCGGCTCGCACATGACACCGATATCGCCAGAGCCAGGCAGCTGCTCGAGCAGAGGCAGATGCTGGAGACGGTCGGATGAAAGGAGTCCTCCAGATCCACTGCTGAACGATCAGATCATCGCTGCGTGCGATGTCATACAAACACGATGGCCAGAGGCTGCTCCTCAATAGGCTTCATACCGTCTGCTGCTGAGTCCGGAACGAAGGAGATTTGCTCGACCCACACTCTGGCCTCACCACTCTGCCACAGCCAAATACGACCGCTTCGACTCACCAGACCGGCATCGGCAGTGTTGGTGAACGTCCAGCTTCAAGATGTGGGAGGCGTCTGTTGCCTCCATGCTCTCACTCCCCGGCATTCCGCGGCTGAGAGCTGCTGATTGGCGTGGAAGGCGTCTTCCAGAGAGTCACGGGTACAACTTGCAATGGGAAGATTGGTCGCCGAAGAGCAATGATTGCTGTAGCTAAGATTACGAGTAATGTGAATGTAGATGTAAAGGTGAGCGTTTCGCTCTTGCCCGCTCTCCTTCTTTTCAAACCCCTGCACCATCGGCACCCGGCAACCAGGATCACGAAAATCACCACGCGACATCTGCAAGGGCGTTTTTCCCCCGCGCACTCTCCATCATCAACATCTTGGACAACGGCAGGAGCGAGATCTGGACGGTAGAGATTCTGAGATCCCGCAAGAATGCTGAGCTGTTTCAGGCACAAAGCCTTGCTTCACCATCATCCTCCTGCCTTGGCGAGCGGGTACTGAAATGCCCCTCCGCCCGCACGCTCACCATGCAGACGAGATTGCAGGTACCATCGCTTCGCTCCTTCCGTTTCCTGGACTCAACGCCACCGAGGAAGGTGTTTAAAGAATTCACAGGCTTCACACTTAGACCCGCGACGTCCGAAAGGAAGCTCAACACGCTTCCAAGACTTCAACATGCAAGTTTAGCAAACGATCCAAATGAACACCAAGCTTCAGTAACTCCCACGGCACTTCTTAGCTAGCCCGAGCCGCATCACGGCCGTCAGCAGCGATCTCACCTTGCGCTGTGACGTGCGCTGCGGGCCATCTACGTATCGTATCACAGACCTTCACCGGACGTTTGCAACCAAAGACTAGGTGCAAAGACACTTCAACATCCCCCTCGACAAGATGCTCTCCTTGTGGCTATGTAGCTTTCTGGCATTGATGCACCATGCAAAGGCTCAGTCAACGACAAGCGCGTTGTCTTCAGACGGCGAATCGGTGCAGCTCTTCATAGACAACATGGATCCCATCGCCGGCTGGGCAGCATCAGTACAGAATGCCTGTAATGGCTCGACCACTTACGCTGTCTCCTGCACTTCAGCGCCAAACAACAATGCGTGCAGTCCGCAGGTGAGTCGTGCCTTCCTTCATTTTTACACGCTTTCGACTAACTGGCATCACAGACCATGACCGTCACGGAAGGCGCCGACTTCTATATCGTTACCACACCGGCCATCTACTCCGAGACAAGCGCTACCATCACCGAGTCTTGCTCTCTCAACACAGCATCTTCGTCGGCCTCTTGCGTCGCGACGATTGTAGCTGGCAACTACGGAAATAACATTTCCCAGACTACCAGCTACAATCTTACGGGGTCCAATTACTACCAGTACGATGTCCAGATCACTGCTGGAGCGAAGAAGACCGAGGATGGCGGTGTCTGTTCAGAAGGCACCACGAATGTTCGGGTTGCCGGCGGACCTGGAGAAGTTCTCTTGTTGAGCCTGGGTTTGACTGTCGGTGCGCTTGGTGTGTTCGCACTTTGACCGAGGGTGGTTCCATCGAGGACTTTCCGTCTACTTCATAGACGAGCTGCTCAATGTTTAGCAGATTCTGACGAAGCCCAGCCGCTGCTACAAGGGAGAAGCCTCCGTGGTTGAAGAAAATGCGAACAGGTCAGGGACAGCAGAGCCCGCTCGCAGGCTCATGGCGGAACTTCCAAGTCGAGCAAATTTACTGCCCTGCTCACCGTGCCTCGCACCCTGTACATAGGCTGAGACGAACTGCTTCTTTGCAAAGAAAACTCGATCACGAGACGCGGACGCGGACGGCTTCCTCATTCCATCAACTTCATCAAACGCGATGCCGACTTATCTCCCGACACCTAGCATGAAGGCGAATGCTTGTCTGTCGCCCGTCACGAGTCCAAGCATTCATAAGCATCCGCGACATCGCGTATCCACCTGGCCTTGGCTATAGCCATCCTGGAACATGGGCCGTCACTCGCCTCCAAAGGCCGAGGTTCGCGGCCGAATGCACAAGTTCAGAGAGAGGTGAGGTCTGGGTAAGAACGAAAGGATGAGTCGTCATCGAAGGAACAGGAGAATGTAACCTCGAAAAGTCCGTGATCGCCACTCAGCAAAAATCAAAGTTCTTCGACACGTGCGGTGGAAGGCTTTCTCGGCTCGGGCCATCAGCGGCAAGCGGCGGAAAAAGCTTATTCCAGCGCGTTGATGACGTCGCCTTTCACAATTGTGCATCGCTCAAGACTCAACAGAGTGTGCAACGGTGCCTCTCTCGGTATTCCTTCGAAGTGAGAGGAATGCGTTTGTGGAAGATAATGCCGAGAGCAAACAAGAGTACAAAGCATCTGCATAAGACCTCTTGGAGCCGAGCCAAGCACCGCGAGATCCGACGCGAGAACCAGAGGTTGTTCTGCCGCCGCTATCACAATGGCCGAAGTGACGTCTTAGGTTCGATTGACGCCGGACACGAACAAAGAAAGCTCCACCACTGCTTACCCGTCAACCTTCCCGCGGGCCACAGCAGAAGGCACATGGCGAATGACGATGTAGCTTGTTGAAAATGCGGCCGCGCACTGTTCAGCTGTGCATCTGCATCGGCTGGAGACTCCGGGTGTTCTGTGATTAAAGAACCCACATCTCCTCCCTTCTCTGCTGTGCCCCGTGGAGAGTGCTCCGTGAGTCTGGTTGCTGGCTGTCTTTCACATATATACCACCAAGGACATCACAGCTTAACTTCATCGTTTACTGCATGGTACGAAAATGGGACTCTTCAGAAAAAGCAAGGACACCTCAAGCGGTGCGACAACTCCCCAGCATGATGGCGGGACAGCTCCGGATGGCCTGGTCAGTGACCAGAAATATGGGGATGCGGAGGCCGAGAAGCAAGAGGTCGACAACTCGAAGGTAAAGCTCATGAGGCCATACACACTGGCTGTCGCGGCGATTGTATCAATAGGTGGATTCATCTTCGGCTATGGTAAGGCAATTCGAATACACAACAAAACGATTGACCTGTGCTGACGATCAGCAGACACCGGTCAAATCTCCGGCTTTCTGGAGATGGGCGATTTCCTCTACCGATTCCACAACGAAGGCAATGGCACCCCCGACAGCCCGTACGCATTCAGCGACGCAGTTTCTGGCACGATCGTCGGTCTTCTCTCGATTGGAACAATGTTCGGTGCTCTCTGCTCGGCACCAATCGCAGACAGATTCGGTCGAAAAATCTGTATCATTGTTTGGAATATCATGTTCTGTGTTGGAGTTATCATTCAAATGGCTGCCGAGTTCAAATGGTATCAGGTAAGAAACCAAAGGCCGGAAAGCATCCAATGTCTGAGACACACGCTGACCTCCTGCCCTTTGCTTTGTAGGTCGCTCTGGGTCGATGGGTCGCTGGTCTGGGTGTCGGAGGGCTTTCAGTCTTGACACCCATGTATCAATCCGAGACGGCGCCACGCCAAATTCGAGGAGCAATGGTCGGAACATACCAGTTATTCATCACGCTGGGCATCTTCACTGCGTACTGTATCAATTACGGTACCGAGACGAACCCGAATGCCTCTGCTTGGCGTATCCCCATGGGAGTCGGTTTCATCTGGCCTGTTCTGATGATCACTGGAATCTGCTTCCTGCCAGAGAGCCCACGATGGGACTATCGAAACAACAACATTGAGCGCGCTCGCCGGACCGTTGCTCGATCATACGGCGTCCCGCTCAACCATTGGGAAGTCCACCGCGAGATGCGAGAGATCAAGGAGAAGTACGACGCGGAGTTCGCTGGCGGCGGCAAGCACGTATGGTATGAGATCTTCACTGGACCTCGAATGGCATACCGAACCCTCCTCGGAGTCACGATGCAAGCCCTGCAACAGCTCACCGGAGCGAACTTCTTCTTCTACTACGGGACCACCATCTTCCAAGCAACCGGTCTGAACAACTCCTACGTAACCTCCATGATCCTCGGCGCAGTAAACTTTGGCTTCACATTCCCTGGTCTATGGGTCGTTGAAAAGGTCGGGCGTCGCCGCGCGCTGATGTGGGGAGCTGCTTGGATGTTCATGTGTTTCATGGTCTTCTCCTCGGTCGGCCACTTCGCGCTGAACCTCAGCGATCCTACTCTGACACCTGGACCTGGTGCAGCCATGATTGTCTTTGCGTGTCTCTTCATCGCCGGATACGCCATGACCTGGGGCCCGGTTATTTGGGTCGTTGTTGGTGAGCTTTACCCAACCAGGTACAGGACGATGTGCATGGGTATTGCGAGCTCGAGTAACTGGACCTGGAATTTCCTGATCAGTTTTTTCTCACCATTCATCACATCTGCCATCGACTTCCGCTACGGCTACATCTTCGCAGCTTGCTCATTCATCGCCATACCCATCGTCTATCTCTTCCTCGAAGAACACCAAGGCCGCTCACTTGAGGAAATCGACACCATGTACATCACGCATGTCCCACCACGCAAGAGCTCGAAATGGGTTCCACCGGAGGGCGAGGATCTCGTCACGGCTGATTCGTTGTACCTGACTCCTGGAGCGAGGGGTATTCGGAAAGCTGATGCGGCGGGTATGGAAGGGGAGCAGAGAGTTGAGGGCATTCCACCGGCGACGGAGAGTCATGGTATTCATGATGTTTCTGGGGATGAAGTGCCTGAATCTTCTGGTGTGAGGGGGGCGAGTGTGAGTCAGCCGCAGCATGTTTCTTGAGTAGGTTGTTTGTATGGCATAGCATAGCACTGGGTCCTGGAGATTTGCGAGATACCATGGTATTGTACGATTTTGAAATGTCGCGAAGTTTCAAGTTTCAAGGTCCATTCTTTTCTAAAGCAATACCAGTAACCAGCACAACCGCAGATGGCACGAAGCAGACGATGTTTGGTCAAACCCAAGCCGTTACCTCAGCATTGATCTCCTTCACGTTCATCCCGAAGATTTGCTAGTGTCAAAGGCATATAGATGACCGCAGTCAGCATGAGCAAAGTCGAGCGGCGTGCTTGGATCCTATCCGTCACTGAGGTCTTCATTTCGATATCGCCAATCTTGAGGGTGGGAAGCGTCACAGACGTACAATGTCCCATGAGCCGACCTCGCTCCTGAATCTCAAGCAGCCTTTGCCTTCTTCAATGCACGTTGAGCACGGAACTTCTGCCAAGCAACGATCATTCCGTACAGTCCTCCGGAGACGGCGAAGGCTATGACCGTAACGACGATAGGCCACCACCATTTCGAACCAGATATCTTCTCGACATTCATTCCAAACACTCCGGTCGACAGTGTCATGGGCAGATAGATGATCGCTATGATGGTAAGTTGAGTCGTCCGTTGTGCTTGTTTCTTGTTGGTTTCGGAGTCTTTCATCTGCATTGCGCCGATCATTAGGGTGAATGTCTCTGCGAATTCTTTGTCGAGAGTCTGGAGCTCTTCCACCGATTTATCATATTCGTGTGTGATGCTGTACTAGGTCGTGTTTGAATTTGCGGTGCCGGTTCCGTTGGCATTCTGTGTGCCGCTGGTCTTGGTCAAAGATGGCGGATAGTCGTTCGTTTCCTTCAGTCTTGTTGATTCCTGCTTCGTGGCCCAATTAAGCTCTTCCGATTTGACCTCCTTCTCTAAATGTTTCTTCTCATCTTTGATATATCTCGTCAGCTCCTTGGTCAAAGATCGGCATGCATTCAGCCGTTTGAAAGCTTTCAGATCAGCATCGACTGACTCCTGAGCCAATTTCCCATTCTGTATGCGCAGAAAGCCCAGGGACATCCTCAAGACATGTAGGTTTAGAAGTATGCAAATTCCGTCCATCACTTCACCTCGTACCCATTGCCCCGGCTGATTTCCGCCGAGGATAGACCTTGCCAGAAAGAGCATTTTGTTGATACCTGGCTTGATCAACCACAGCTTAAGGAACTTAGTAAGCTCCATTTGATCGTAGCCTTCACCATTGCGGACATCGTCAGTGAAGAATGATGGTATTGTTGCATAATGTTCGTTGTGAAGAACCTTTAGGTCCTCGGCTTCCGGCCGGAATTTCAACTTGTTTGCGAGAACTGGCACGAAGCCACGAAAGCGCATGAAAGGCAGTAGTGGAGCCCAACTATCGTCCCACGGTCGAATATCGTAGGCCTTGCGCATCCTGCGAAGGATCGGGACGAGGATCTCGGTGATGAATAGCTGAAGTCCATTCCAGACAAAGGTGAAAGGTTTGCTATATCCCACCCGGCCACTATTCAGCATGATGAACCAAGGGCAGCTTTTTGTTTCGATGCGGCCGCCATCATCGGACGCAGCTGGAAAGCTGCGGTATTCATGCCGTTGCACATGTTCCACCGAGCCGTCAGTGGGATAGAATGATATAAGGGCCTGGGATCTTGCCACGCTGGTCCTGTACTTGACTCGAGCCTTGTCAGGAGCGTTCGGTAGGATGAGAGAGAAGTGTATCACAGGTCTCTTTCCACGCAACGTCGCTACTATGTGTAAATATCTGAATGCGTAGAGGTGGGTCTTTACTTCTTCCCAAACACCTGGGCTACGTCGGATATGTTGATTGAAGAACGATGTTCTGATCTTGAAATCCAGACCATATTCTGCAATCCATGGTAAAGCAGCATTCTCGACAAAGAAGTATGTCGTGTGATTGAGCTCGACTGCATCGACACCAGACTGCGAGACCGAAGGGCTCCGAGGTTCCGCATTGCAGCCATCCTCGCCATCAACTTCTCTTACTTTTGGCACGGTACGGAAGCCTTCTATCGTCGTTTGCCTCTTGAGCCACCAGTAATCTTTGAGGAACGGAGAGACGTCTAGCATGCTCACCTGACTCCACAACTCAGCCAGATATGACGCAGTCGTCTGAACGTTCCCTCGCTCCACATCCGGGATTGCACCTGCTGCAATTATGTTTTGGGCACGGGTCCGATCGTTCGAGTGCTGTGAGTCGGACATTGAAGTCCACTCTAGGTCCTCATGTTCGTGGAGATCGGGAGTACGTCCAAGTAGTGCAGGACCCGGATCCTTGCTATGAGCAAGAGTTGGTTCATTTGGTGTTTGTGCGACGGCGACATTGCGCGCATCGCTCGTCATTCCTGCATCTTGCACCGTAGTGGTCGCAGAGCCAGCTGTTGCGAGGGTCTGATTGTTCTTCACTGGTGCGCTGCTGAACTTGGGGTCCTGGTCAAATTCCACAGGCATTTCGCCTTGGGTCGAGCGCTGAGGCGGTACTTGGAGGTTTGAGAGCGACTCTGTCCCATCTTATAGAAGGCTGAACTTCAGAACTGGCTCATCGCTAATGCTGTGCAACCTCGCATGCACTGTCAGCCACGGCGAGCAGCGTCTTGCTTTTTGGCGTTTTGTTGAAGAAGCGCCGCGACAGCCTTGCCATGCAACGCAGAAGTCATGATTCGCGGATGGTCTCTGAGACTGTGCACGCGCAAGGACTGTTGTGCTGAGGTGTCATTTGTCGGCTTCCACGAGTTCATCGACAGCTTTGAACGCAAGGCTTTCGCCCAATCACCTTGAACAGTGGCTGAGTATCCTTAAAAGAGTTGCAGTCCGCCAAGAGAGATGTACATTGGCCATTAGAGACAAGTTTAGGTCAGAGTAAGGCTGCAATTGTCGCCAAGAACGCCATGCAGCCACATTGCAAGCCTTCAACCACCAAATGTTGAGCAGCTCGCAAGGCAGCCTTTGCCTCAGACCACCACACCATCCAAACACTCCAGCCAAAGCTGACTTGTCTTCAGTACTTCATGATGCGTGGCTGCATTTGCCAACTCCATCTGGGGCACGACCGAGGTGAGGCTGAAGCTGAATCACCCTGGGAGGTTGCAGCAAGCCCGTCAGTTGTCCAACAGGCTGGTATTCCGGCGTCTCTAAGCTAGACAGTCATTTCTCATCGACGTGACTTCACTCTTGGAAGTATGCAAGAGTGCATTCATTGCCTTTGACGTATATTTCATCCAAGCGAACAGTCTTCGATACCGCGCATTCATTGCCTTTGACGTATATTTCATCCAAGCGACCAGTCTTCGATACCGCGAATGGGTCTCTGAAAGCACAGTGAGATTGAGATTCATCCCAGAAGAGATTGTGTGTGGCTGTCCAAGTTTATTTTGATCTTTCGAAGATAGCTCAGCTCTCCTCATCAGGCTGTTGACCGCCCGCGGCGCGTATGTTATCCGGACTAACATATCTTCCAAAGGAGCTACCATTGGCAAGGACCTCCATCAACTTCCATCTCGCCAGCCCCATATGCAGCAGTTTATACAGCTCCAGTTTCGCCACACCAGGAGCTCGACGTTCATGCATACGATACAACTTCGCGTTGATCTGCCGAATGGGATTGTCTATGTAACGGTCGGAGAAAGGCGTTGTGAAAGGACGCAGCTGAGTTGCTAATTCCTGTATGCCCTCAGATGTGATGAACTGCAGCCAGTCTTCTAGGTTGCTGTATGCTTTCGAATTTGCGGGTCGGGAGATGTGGAGTACGAGTTTGGAAACCGATGCGCCATTGTCCTGGACGAAGAAGTTTTGCCGTCGGGCGGGAGGGAGCGATGACAGGAATGCTGCGACGTGAGAGAAGTCGTAGTTATTGACCTCCGCGAGGACATCGATGCTTGCGAGGCGAAGAAAGTCGGCTACTTCATCGTGGAGTTGAGAGTTGGTTTGGGCGATCGAATTGGTGGTGAACAGGCGCCAAGCAGGCTCGGTCTCGTTGTCGGAGCGTAAGAGATACACTTTTTGTCCTTCAGTGTTCTCGAACATAGCCTCAGATGTCTTGGGCAATCCAGCAATGTGTTGCGCTTTTGGAGCGTCCCTCCGATGTGCTGGTTTCCAGGGCTGAGGCTTCGTTGCAGCGCTCTCTTTCGGACGCAATGGCAGACGAACGACGACACGTTCGGCAAACACCTCGTGATAGATTCTTTGGCGTAGTTCGAGTGGGAGGCCCAAAAGCGATGCACGGTTGGGCATGGAGTACTGGGCGGGCTGTGCGCCAGCTTCAGGCGAGCGCGAGTTTTCGGGTGAGTACATTTTCGACATTGCTGTGTTTGTACAAATTGTATCGCCTGCAATGCTTCTGTTATATCGCATGTCTGATGGTAACAAAAATGCGGGACGCTTTGTAAGAAGCCTAGAAACACTGCCCAAAGCGGAGTGAGTCACCCGGCGCAGCACACTTCACACGTCGAAGCGACGATCGCGGTCACTAGTCGTATACCCCAACTCTGACTCATGTTAGCCAATTTACTCACAATCCCTCACTCCTTTCACCCTGTGAAGTTGTCGGACTGTCCGTACGGCTGCTGAGTCCGCTGTGTAGCGACGTGGTGTGGAGGGAAACAGCCCTTCTGTGCGAGCGCGTCTGTTCCGTTTGATTGTCCTCGCGAACTCGCGTACTCTCGACAACTTCCTCCCACCTGCCATCCCCACCCGTGGTGATGATCTGGAAGCATTCGACGTCCAGGGTACTGCCGTCGTCTCTCGTAAACTTGGTGAAATGGCGGTTTGCGCATCGATTGCCCTGATTGATGATGTGGGTGGTCTCGACCTCGACGTCTACCATTCTTTGGCGGGACGGCAAGACGTATGAAACGAGATCCTGGAGATGATATGTTCGCTCGTGGATGACCCAAGTGATGTCGGGCGAACAGTGCCTCAAGAGCGTCGTCTCAATCATGAACGGGCGAGGGTCACCCAACAGAATGTCCTTGAGCGCAATGTTGAGTTGCGTCGCAGTGATGGGCGTAGGCGTATCGGAGCTGCTCGCCTCCCACACGTTCTCGAGCTCGTCGCCTGGAGTGGGATGGCCCGCCTCGAACAAGCGAGACTCGGTCATGACGCCTTGGAAGGAGCCATCGTAGCTCAGTCGATGGGCACGGGAAGTCGCATCTTCTGGACGCAGGCTCGACGCAGCAGTCGCGCCTTCCGTATCCGCCTCTTCGTTCGAGACGTTGGGGAGATGATTCTGAGTGGGCTCCATGATGATGTCTGACACGAGGAAGGCGCTCCATGAGGAAGAGGACATTAGAGGAAGGCATGAGGGGTCCGGGGCCGGTGCAGGCGTGAGACCGAGCCTTCAACGCTGCTGCATCTCACCGACGCTGATTGTTGATTCTTCCCACCAAGAAGTGCTTCAAGTGCGAGGGGATGATCCATTTCTCGTGCCGGCGAAGATGGTCATGTTGTTGGCGCTGGTTCTAGACTTACCGTATTGGTCATCCAATATGGCCTTCTTCGCATGCGCGTCCATACGGTCGGGAGTGGTGTGATGCGTGAAGTGAAGGTTGCACGTCGGTGGATGAAGAAGCGACCGGGGTCGTGAAGATATACCGCCAGGATAGCGGCTGGGATGTTTGGGCTGCTTCCAAGAATAGCTGGGATCTTCACAACATTTAGACTTTGCAAGGGTCTTGGATGGCAGCTTCCCAAGGACTGGGGCACCTTGTCATGTCCACCACAAACGACGCGCCTGAAACCTGATATAGGAGCAGCTGTTGGATATTGGAAGCTCGGAGCAGTGTGCCGGCCACACTGAGACCTACAGCAAATTGAGAGGGAAGGTGCGAGTTGAGCTGCATCACTTCTCCCCTCACATCAACACGCTCAACAATTCTTGCGAGTTGTCGCGTGCCTCGCGGAGACGACGCCGAACTGGAGACCAGCACAGTGATTACGAGTCGAAATTGGACAAAACACATTGGGCAGCGACAGCAGAGAAATGACCGTCGCCGACGCCATCGAGAACTCCACCACGCATCAACCGGCATAGCCCTCATGTTCCCGCCGAGTCCGCCCAGATCTCCACCTCCACCTCTCCCATTAGCAGCGCCAGCCGCAACCGCAGCTGCACCTGATCATGCCGCCTCCGCTCCCCTCTCCCACCACCACCGCCAACACTCCCGCACAAGCTCGTCCCACGACATCACACCGATCCGGCGGAACGAGCCTCCAGTCGCGTAATGCCACGCCCAAACAGAGCAGCGGCAATGGCAGCGGCGCATTGAGAAGCGCCAAGGTTCGGAGCAGTACCGGGAAGGAGAACGATGGGAGTGAGGTTGCTCCGTTCCGAGCGGCAAGAAGAGGTTCCAGCGCGAACGTGCTGCCGATGCGGGAGAAGATTCCGAGCAAAGATGGGACGGTGCAGCGGACGGCGAAAGAGGTTGAAGGCCTAAAAGACTACGTACGTGCCATTGAAACATCACCACCACCAGGCATGAAGCAAAAGACGTGAAGTGCGATGCCAGACACTGTCTCAGCCACCACTATCACATACAACAAACACAAGACCCATTGAGATGGTATCGCGGTGTGAGGTCGAGGTCATGCTAACGTGTGGTAGCAACTAGGACAATGTCTGGGCCGAGGCGCCTTTGGCAGCGTTTATGCCGCCCTCAACTGGTCCACCGGAGAGACGGTCGCCATAAAACAAGTGCGCCTCTCCGACATGCCCAAGACGGAACTCAATGTCATCATGCAAGAAATCGACCTGCTGAAGAACCTCAACCATCCCAACATCGTCAAATACCATGGCTTCGTCAAGTCCACTGACTCGCTGTACATCATTCTGGAGTTTTGCGAGCAGGGCAGTCTTCACAGCATCTGCAAAAATTTTGGCAAATTTCCGGAGAATCTTGTTGCGCTGTACATCGCTCAGGTGCTGCAAGGCTTACTCTTCTTGCACGAGCAGGGTGTCATCCACCGAGATATCAAAGGTGCCAACATTCTCACCACCAAAGAGGGACTCGTCAAGCTGGCAGACTTTGGTGTGGCTACTAAACAGCAAGGCCTGGCCGAAGGCAGCGTCGTCGGAACACCGTATTGGATGGCACCCGAAGTCATCGAATTGTCTGGAGCAACCACTGCAAGCGATATCTGGAGTCTGGGATGCACCGTCATTGAGCTTCTGGATGGTCGCCCTCCATATCACAAGTTCGCTCCGATGCCTGCGCTATTTCGCATTGTCAACGACGATCATCCACCTTTGCCCGAGGGCGCAAGTCCCTTAGTACGCGACTTCCTCATGCAATGCTTTCAGAAGGATCCCAACCTCCGTGTCTCCGCTAAGAAGCTCCTGAAACATCCATGGATTGTTTCAGCCAGGAAGGGCGAAAAGGCAAAGCCCACCGAATATGACGAGGCAGTAAAGAGCGTGCAGGAGTGGAACGAAGCGCTGAAGGCGAGTCCTCCACCCGCGCAAGCCGCCAATGGAAGCCGACGCCCATCAAAGCAAGCCAACTCCAGACCAGGGTCTCGAAGTTCGGCAAAGCCCGGCATTGCTGGCACAAAAGTGAGACCTGATCAAACTGCGAAACCTGCTTTTCGACTTGGACAGAGGAAGACGCACGCCGCAGAAAACTTTCAATCACCGCAAGATGATGTGCGCCGAGACAATTGGGACGATGACTTCGAGTCACTCAACGCTGGCATGGCAGGACTTAAACTGCCGGATCGCCTGAAGCCACAGGATAACTTTGGACTATTCAGCGCGGAGAAGCTCAAGCAGTATGCTAGTTTCGACACCATCCCAGAAGACGACAGCAAGGTGGAACAGTGGGATCAGGAGTTCGATGGCGACTTGACAGTGAAATCTCCACTCCAGCTCGCCGACGGGAATGCTGTTGAAACCGTAAGGCCTTTTTACCCAGCGCACGCGACATCAGAAGAGATCAAGCATCAGCCACCTAAGAGTGCAAGTGGCCAGAGAAAAGTCTCGGGCGACAGGCACGAGCGGAAAACAAGCAAAGACTCACAGCCGCGCACTCAGATCCTAAAGCCAGCAACCAAGCAAAGCGCAATCCCGAAGCCGCGAGCGACACCACCGCAGCAGTCAAAGCGGCTGTCTCAGGTGGTAGCTCCGACCAAAGACCGCTTTCGAGAAGAAGATGAAGAAGACTACTCCGATCTTGTACCAAATGACGAGGACGCCTTCATGAAGAAGCTCGCAGGCTTCTCTCCTAGTCGACCCTTGAATCCAAATGACTTACGCAGTATGCAAACGAAGCTTGGCGGCAGTATGCGACGACGTAGAACGCACACGCCTACTCAGCTCGTCCACGACGCGGCTGCTATGAAACGTACCAGATCTAGTCTCGAGATTCAGAAGTACGCCGAAGATGCAGAGGACGAAGATTTTGGAACGGATCTTGTGTTCAATGATGCACAGATCAGCCTGCATTCAGCGAAAGAGCAAGCGCAAATGCGTCGCGGAAGCCCAAGGTCTGCCGGCAGCGAGTCTAGTGGGACGATGCGGCTTGTCAGCTCCGTCACATGGGGCGACGAGGATGACGAAGAAGATGACGACCCATTCCAAGCTCTGGAAGAGGAACTCGACGAGGTTGACCTGGTATCAAATGCGGCAAGAGACAAGCATGCTCGGCTGTGTGGAGTAGTTGAAGGCCTGGTCTCGGAGCTCAAAGCAGCTCAACCTGAGGACGTCCTGGTCGAGATCGTCGACGAGCTTCTGCAGATTCTCTCCGAAAGTCCGGATGTGAAGAATGTGATCGTCAGCAGTCATGGCATGCTACCAATCCTGGAAATACTGGATACCGCTACAAGACCGCACATAATAGTGCGCTTACTCAGGATTGTCAACGCGATCTTGTCGGATAGTATCGAGGTGCAAGAGACTCTCTGCTTCGTCGGCGGTATACCAATCATCTCGCGCTTTGCTCAGAAGAAGTTCTCGTCAGAGATTCGGCTCGAAGCCGCAAACTTTGTCCGTATGATGTACCAAAATCCCGGATTGACACTGCAGATGTTCATTTCTTGTGGTGGACTGAACGTCTTGGTGGAGTTTCTTGAAGAGGACTACGACAGCGATGCTGGCCGCGAGCTGGTACTCGTTGGTGTCAACGGCATCTGGTCGGTCTTCGAGTTGCAAGGTCCTACGCCCAAGAACGATTTCTGTCGCATCTTCTCTCGCAGTGCTGTCCTATACCCGCTCTCTTTGGTCCTCAACAGAGTTCTGGACGAAGATGATCGTGAGCTGGCGGAGATCATTGAAAGTCGCATTGTCAATATCTTCCTGCTCTTCAGCCAAGCAGAAAACCACGTCAAAGAGTTGATTGCAGATCGTATGGTCCTCAAACGTGTGTTGAAAGACCTGCGAAGGCTGAGACCTGCGAATCAGATCATCATGCTCAAGTTCATCAAGAACTTGAGTATGCTGAGCAGCACACTGGACGGGCTGCAGAACAGTAACGCAATCGAGGTTCTCACTGACTTGCTCGGCTCCAGCATGCAAGGGCATCAGAAGTCGACTTCAGCATCGCAACATTTCCGCGACATCTCGAATCAGATTCTAGCAACGATGTACAACCTATGTCGCCTGTCGACTGCGAGGCAAGAAGACGCGGCGCTCTCTGGAATTATACCTCTCCTGCAGAAGATTGTCAAGACCGAGCGGCCGCTCAAGGAGTTCGCCTTGCCCATACTGTGCGACATGGCACATTCTGGGAAAGTTGGTCGCAAGATCCTCTGGCAGAACAAGGGTCTGCAGTTCTACGTTTCGCTCTTGGCAGACCAATACTGGGCTGTCACAGCACTGGACGCGGTCTTCATCTGGTTGCAAGAAGAGACGGCGAAGGTCGAGGAACATCTACTGGACCCCTCGTACAAATTCGATGATGGTGTCGTGCAGTGCTTCAACGAGAGCAAAGCCGATGCATTTGAGAACCTGTTGGAGCCTCTGCAGAAACTGCTTCGCCTCAGTCCACCAATTGCGGCGAGCTTGGCAAATCGCATTCTGTTCGAAAGAGCGGCAGTCAAACTTCATTCCAAGAAAGCGCTCGTACGTCTAAACTTGCTCCGCATAATACGCAGCATCTGCGACGCTTGTGAGAGCCAGAGTATGCTTGAGCATGGCACTACCGAGGCTGGATCGCTGCTTCGCCGATATGGCTTGCTGGATGCAGTAAAAGAACTTGCGCAACACGACTCTGCCATTCTGGTCCGCGAAATGGCAAACGAATTGGTGAAGAGCAGCGAGCTGGCCGATGCAAGAACAATGCCGACGCCGTCAAGAGGACCGGGATCATACGGCATCTCCCGAAGGTCCTCAAGTGGAATGAGCATGATGACTCCACCCACTCCTCTCGCTCATCAGTCAAGCACCAGCACAACCCCCAACCTCCTATCAGCTGGGGCCATCAGCCGCCGCGAATCATACTTTGACCTCATCTCCACCTCCGCCCTCGACCGTCGCCAATCCGCCGTCGGCCTCGCCAACTCCTCTCGCCCAATGAGCCGAGACGGCAGCGGTAGCTCTACGACTTCTCTCGCAGCGCTCAACACCGCCGTCGCTTCCCACTCCCGCAGCTCTAGCAGAGTGGGACTGGGAAGAGATCGTTCCTCGATGAGACCTCCTAGTAGGATGTCACTGGCGCCTGTGAGGGATGATTCGGCGGGCGATGAGAGTGCGCTACTCAGTCCCGGCAGGGGTAACGGCGGGGAGCAGCAGATAACGCCTACGCATGTTCCGTCCACCTCTGCTGGGTCAAGAAGTGCTTTGGCTGCGCAGCAGAGAGGTGCGAGAAGGAGGGGGACGGGGAGTGTGGATCTTGGTGGACCGGGTCGATGATCTGGACAGTCAGATTGACTATGATCTGGGAATACCGGACAAACTTTCGTATGTTTTATCCTTGGCGGGCGTTGTTGGTGGCTTGGTGTTTCAAGCAGTATACCATAGTTTGTTTTCGGAGCGGTTTTTGTTCGGATGCCAGTAGTACAGGATGGCGGACCTACACAGGCTTGGGGCACAAGTATATCTTTATGAAGGATTGGCGGCATAGCGGTGGCGTTCTGAGCGATCGAGTCTTGTTTGTTTGGAGAGCCTTGCTGGACGAGAGCGTTTACAGAGTTCAAAGGGCAGTATATGTATTAGGCGAAGCAAAGCAACGGCTGGGATAGCTGAGAATGGAAATGGAAATCGCAATGGGAGTAGTAGTGTTAAGTTCGAATCATCTCACCGTCTCTATATCTCGGCCTCTCTGGGCTCACGGTGTCGGCGACAGCCAAAGTCTTCAGGAGAGCCGACCGATAAGAAGAATGTGCACTCCTCTTCAAAACCCAACTTCCATCCATTCCCTTCCCCCCATCCTCCCCCCTCCCCATCCTCCTCCCCCCTCAACATCAGCACTTATATATCCAATCACTCTCACAATTCGTCATCGTCGCCGTCCCCGTCGGTCCCGTAAACGTCGTCACAGGATACGGCAATAACTCATCACATTCCCCACCCCAACTTTCATCTACCTCCCCCTCCTCCAACGGTCCAAACCCCGTATAGAACCACCCATCTGTAGCGGCCCAGTCGTTTGTTGCGTGGGGACTGAGGGCGGGGATCTCGGAGGAGAAGGAGAGGAGGTGGAGGCAGGAGGTGCCGGGGCCGGAGAAGTCGGGGGAGTGGAGGATGTGGTTGGCGAGCTGGAGGAGGGGGGGTTAGTGGGTGGGGAGGGATGGGAGGGGGAGGGGTATGGAGCTTACGTTGTAGGGAAAGGCGCCGTCGTAGCCGATGGAGATTTCGGAGGGATTGTTGATGTTGCCGAAGACGTAGGTGCCTGTGATGAAAGAAAAGGGGAGATGGATTAGCGATTTGGTCAGCTGATGGGAAGGGGGGGTTTTCTTTTGGTCGACGACGTACCGTAGACCGGGATGTTGTCTTCTCCTTTTGAGCTGGCGGTCTGAGTGGGTGCTGCGCAGTCATGTTCGCATGGAGGGTTGATTCTCTTCTTCAGCTTGAGTTACTTGTCGTGGCTGCCTGGTTGGGCGTCTAGACGATGTCTCTCACTCGCCTCACTGCTTGGAGTACGATGAGAGTAGAAGATGTCGTAGCATCCCGGTTCGTCTGGGAAGTCGCAGGAGATGGCGAGGACGGGTGCTCCGTCTGTGTAATGGGCGTGTAGCTGCTGGAGAGTAGAGGCATCGTCGCGAGCTGGGAAGTAATGTGTGTGCTTGTCTTCGAAGGATAGTCCTTTGGTATTGTCGGCTCGCTTGTTCTCGAGTGGCGTGAGAGTGCGGAAGTAGCCTGAGAGACTCATAGCCATACCATAGGCTAGATCAGCCTGCGATCATTCCGTCAGCCTACGAATATCTCTTCAGACTGCAAGGGCCTGTCCTACCGCGCAAGACCAGCCGACGTCGAGATCAGTGTAATCGTGCACCGGTGGGTTACACTTTACTCCACTGGACTCGGAGCCATTGAGCTTTTTGGTGCGGATGTCTAGATCAAAGCGTGCTCGAAGATCGTTGTAGTGAGTCGGCCAAGGTGGACTGTCGTTGGTCTGATGATGTGAAGTAGAGTTGATGGCCAAGGATGTCGGTGTGGTGAAGCGACCGGAGCATACGGTGACGACACCGAGGCCGAACGCAATGGCCTGCTTCAATGCCCTCATTGTAGTAGTTGAAGCACTATAGATCGTTTGCTACCTTCACGGTGGTCGAGTTGTCTTGGATGTTTTGTGTTGTGACAAGCCGTTTCGCTTTGACACGACAGGGGTGAGTACTTTCATGCAAATCAAGCAAAGTAAACCTGTGAAGCTGTCACATGAAAGCCGCAGAGCCGTTGTCGCGCATATGAGCGCACACGTGCGCCATAAACGGTGCGAACTTAATGAAGGGAAGTCACAGTCACATGCATATGTGTGGTATCCCAAGTGAAATCAACCGGTTCAGTTTCTACTTCCCGAGTCTCGCCACTAGACTCGGCCTCAGCGATTATTGAACAGCGATCAGTACGAGGGTGTCCCAGCAAATTAGATGGAGTTGAGCATTGTGCATATATTCGGATGGCATGAGTGAGGTAGTGTAAAGTAAGTGAAGTTCCCAGGAGTGAAATGCCGCGTATTCAGCACGTCCTACTTGTGAAGATTGTCATCAGCTGATGGACTCAAGAGGGCCTTTGACACATACCTTCGCTCATCCAAACAGCGCCCGCCAAACTGAGCGTACAGCGTGCTGCACCGCCATTCTAGCTGTAGTGATCATACCTGGCTCTTGACCAAGTATCGTCCATATAGCAGCCTCGGTCGTCATATACGGGGAGTTCAACCTCTTGTCAGACATGAGGAAGCTTTCAGGCAGCCATTCCATGACCTCGTCTTCTTTGCCGAGGATCATCTTCGCCACCGCTTCTCCACAACCCCAGCAAAGAGGCATGCCATAGCCATTGAAACCAGCTGCAATGAACTCGCCGTCTCCATTTCGCCCACTGACTCTGCTTGGTACCTTGCCGACCCATGGGAGGTGATCGGGCGTGAAGCCCATTATTCCAGACCAAACTTGTCTAACATTTGGCTTTTGCCCGTCCGGCCAACCACTGTCGAAAATTTGCGGCAAGATGTTGACTAGCTTATCTTTTGCGACTGCGCTAATTGTGGTGTCGTCGCTAGTCAATAGCTCATCCGCTCTCTGCTTCTCGCCGCCGATGAAGATATCTCCCGTGTGAGGATTTTGGGTGATATAGTAGAGACCGTACGAGAAGGTCTCGTCAGTCGGATCATACGTTGGTCGACCGACAGTGGACCAAGACTTCTTATCGCCCTCGTTCGGGAAGTCTGGGCCTGCTTCCTGTGTTGACATTGTTCCTCGCAGTGGAAAGATCTGACCTCGAAGGTTTGAGAGGAGATGTCCTGTCCAGCCATTTGTGCAGTGTATGACTTTGGATGCCCGTATAGTCCCTCGTGGTGTTTTGACGATGTAAGGATATTCTCGGTCTGTCTTTGAATCGTGCTCTACCTGTGTGACGGGCGTCTCAGACTCGATTGAGAAGCGGCCGGCATAGTCTTCCAACATCCGAGAGAAGACGCCTGTGATGAGACGATACGGCCAGAAAGCACCTGCACTGTTCGTAATTACGCCGACCGTATCTTTCATGTTGTAGCGCTGCACAGCTTGTCAGTTCAGATCTTCATCTCCATCGGCAATCTCACCTTCAACCCGTCTTCAGGACTGAGAACCTCATGGTCGCCTTTAAACTGCGGGAGAAGCTCCTCATATCTCTGTTGCGACCTTTTTGTCTCTTCGAAAACTTCCTGATCGTGGTAAGCACACACAGATCTGACCCTCCTCGCCTCGGCAGCTTTGCTCAGTTCACTATCTTCACCGGCTAATCTGTGCATGGATTCAAGAGTCCGGATGGCGAAATTGGCTATCCCAACAGCCTCGTCTGTGCCGAAGTGCTTCTCCATAAGACAGAACTCTTCTGGAACGGGAGAGAGCAAGTGGCCTCCATTGCGGCCAGTAGCCCCGCTCGTCAGAGCTCTGGCTTCCAGCACTGTGACTGTAGCCTTAGAGTCTGACGGCAGGTTCTCAAGAAGGTTTCTAGCAACGCTACATCCTGTCACGCCCGAGCCGATGATGGCATAGGTCGTCTTTGCTGGCAACTCATCGGACTGGACGCGAGATATTGTTGCTGGAGGCAGTTGCCAGAATGCTTCGGTGGGGCCATCTCGAGGAAGCAATGGATCTCGCTCAGCATCTTCGACCAGCTTCGAGATGACTGCCGATGGGATCTTGTTGGGTCTGATGGAAGTCATCTTGAACAATGACAACCATTGGGAGAGAGAAGAAAGGTGAGGTTCATATCAAGAGGAATTGGTAAAGTAAAATACGGAGTTCGGGACTGAAGCTCTTCGAATATCCCGCTCTGGCCCATCACCCTCTCGAATCAAACATGTTTGCCTACATGCTGTGTACTTGGCAGAGATAGAGATGCAGCTTTGCTGATGTCCACGATCTAGTCTATCAAGGGAAGGTCCACCCGAAAGGCCAAGCTTCCGCGATCGGCAGCCAGGATTAACTACATCTCCCCTTCTCCTCGCCTTCCCATTCATTAAACCCCAACCACACCCACGACAGCCATAGCAAGAATGCAATAGCAGGAGATAGCATATCAACTTCCGCCTCTCCTAAGCTGACCATGAGTACTCTCGGTACGAGCCAGAGCATCGAAGGAGAAGCGTCATTCACGGCCACTCCATCCACTCACTCTGATCGCCAAACCTGGAATCGAGAACACCATGTCTGGCGAGAAACACTAGCGTGTCTTTCTATAAGGTAACATGTGGTGTTCTCGAGAGGCCGGTGGTCCTGCTGCTCGAAGATGATGACTGGAACACTGGTAAGTTCGTCTGACATTAATGTTCAGTGAATGCAAACACTTTTGAGTGAATAGCGATGAGACGCAGAATCTTCCGCAGCTAGAATCTTTCAACAAACAAGCAAACCTCCACTTCTTTCGACATTCCTTCTACACACTGCACAAGATCACTCATCTCACACGGCAGCGAAGACGCACCGTCGACGGCGAAGATGCCTTTCTACGCCCGTAAGAAATTTGTAGGCAACGACTGCGATATCTACTGGATGCTTGACAACTGTGAAGGAGTGACTGGAGCCGATATCAAGAGACTCCTCGATAGCCGCGGGATCAGATACAATCAAGCTCTGACTATGGAACGCTGGTGCACAAACATCACCGCTTCGAGCGCGGTCTTATGATCTTTGACAAGCTTCCAGTCAGCGATCTGCGTGACATCTGCGAGAGTCGAGGCTTCGACATCGATGCGAAAGTGGAGGATCCGGATACTGATGGGAAATGGTTGTCTCTCAAACGCATGAATAAAGTTAGTAGCCTATCTGGACCATCTTCAACCATCTTACTGACTTTGAACAGGAAGAGCTCATTGCATTCCTCGAATACGACGACGAGTATGCTATTTTCGAGAACCTCATGGGTCTGCCGGCTGAGCTCCGAGTTGAAATTTTCAAGCACCATCTGGCGTCTCTGGAAAATTGCAGCTTCCCAACAATCCCTCCCCTGGCCCAGGTTTCATGGCAGGTACGGAAGGAAGTTCTGCCGCCATTCTATCAAGCCATGACTTTTAAGTTGAGTCTTTGCTACGACACGTCCATCAAGCGAGGTCCACGCCCGGTCGTTTGCGCGCACTACATCACCCGTTTCTTCGCTGAAGTCCCGCTTGAGGCAGATGGCGACCGCGCTGGAGCAGCCTCGTCGGGAAATGAGGAGGCGGGTCTCCAGAAACGCATGCTCCCGAGACAGTCAATCCGTCAGATCCAGAATCTTCGCGTCCACTGTCACCTCATCGATCGAACCTTTGGGCCTTCGTCTTGGGAGTTCACATTAAGATCTGGAGATCATGCCACTGGGTTGGAAGACGTGACCTACGGTCAGCCAAGACCAGACGGATCAGCCCTTCGGACACGTTTCGCGGCAAAGCTGCAAGGCTTTTTGGATGACCTCGAGTCGCGAGAAGGACTGGGATTGGAACTGGAGAAGGGCGACTTGCACCGGATTGCATCCATCTTTGATCACGATGCTTGAGCGATCCTCGATTAGCAGCCCTTGCTTTGGCTCTGTGGATGAAGTGATTTCGAGCAGTCAGGCTCGGATGTCAAGTCCCATGACTGCCGGGCTAGCAAAGAAGCACTCTCTTCAATCGGCGGAAAACCATTCGGGTGAAATAAGAGGTGGTGGACACATTTGCGATCGAAAACCACATGAAAATCACAGTCTGGCTATCACATGACCGAATCACATGCTTTGCACCTGTAACGCGCTCAAGGTCCAAACAAAGCGCTCATGCCTGCCTATATCCAGGTACTTTCCACGTTGCAGCCTTTGAACTCAACCATAACACACAACCGTCGAACGACACAGTCTCAACCCACCATTTTGAGCTTAAGAAAATTAACAACACTGCAATGCAATGGCCGGATCTTTCTCGAGAGCCACCGCGCTAACACTACTGCAGTCCATCGAGCCGGTTCAGTATGGCGAAACGAAGCAAAAGCAAGATGCCAGAGTCCGGAAGACCGCCAGACAAGGCAAAGACTCCAAAACCACCGAAGAGGCGCAAGTCACGCACCACACCAAAGCCTTCAATTGCATCATCAACAACCCAAGTCCAGCCCGAAGTGGCTTTTCGCATCTTCGACCTACCACCAGAGCTACGTCTGGACATCCACAACTTCGCTCTTCAGACTGACGAGGTCAACTCCATTATTCTCGATCGGCGTCAGCCAGCCTTTCTCCGCGCATGTAAACTCATGCGCAAAGAAGCTCTGCCACTCTACCGCAAAGGTCTAAACGTTCTCGACCAGGAGGCCAATAGCAAGGTTGCCTTGGCTGAAGAGGAGCGCAAGCGCTTCTACCATGTCGCCAGGCAGACACTGACAGTTGAGGGTGCACATAAATTCGAGCACCTGATGTCGGCTGAGAAAAAGCAGAGAAATCAAACGTTGCTTTTTGGCGCGGAACGTGAGAGAGTGAGGAGGGAGATGGAGTGATCAGGAGAGAAGCTCTGCACAAGAATGGGCAAAGGCGGATGAGGGATACGAAGAGCGCCTTGGCAATGCAACCTCAAGAGTCATGCTCAACTCGCCTCCAACGCCTGTATCACACCTCCGTATGCTCGAAACACTGGCACGTGATATGGTTCCGCACCGGCATCGTATAGCCAAATCATCGTGAGAGATCAGGGAAGTGCTGTACATCGTCTCGGCACTTGTTACTAAAAGCTGCAGACAGGATCCTCTTGGAAATCTCTCTAATTCACAGAGGCAACTCCGTGGTACGAGGTGGTGCCTGTCTAATATATGAAGCGAGGGTGGAAGCCATGCTCGGTCTCGTGTATCCAATTAAATCCTTGGCCTGGTGAAACCAAAAGTCCAGAACGTCAGCTACTGAAGCCCATTCTAGCAGTCTCAGCTTTATGCTGCACCTCGACATAGATGAAGAATTGCGGCGATTACTGCCGACCTGAACTTATCGAACACGCAACAAGACTTCGGAATCTTGTTCTCAAGATGCAGCTGGAACGCTTTCGTGGAGCGGATCCACTGGATGCCATTGAGGACTTGCTCGGACGTTTGAACGAATGCAGCCTGGAATATCAGACACGTCCACGCAGTATATAAGGTACAACTGTTCCGTTGTTTGAATGCAACGATAACACTGCAAACAGGTAATCATTGCACAAGATGTCGATAAATCAAAATAACAAGGTTCTCGAGCTGACCCCAAGTCCGAGGACAACTTTGGCTGCTCGAAAGCCTTCCCTCTCCTACTTATCGCACACAAGAACTTATGGATACACACCATCAAATATTCGAAAGCGTGCTCGGACTGCGGCACTTATCCTCAACCGGTATCGCATCGGGTACGTCAGCGACGAAGACTTTCCCGAGGCCATACAACGAGCAGAAGCTTCCATCTCGCGTTCTCTCGAGATGCAAGCCCCAATAAAATTCGTATTGCCGGCATTCCCTGCCAAATCTCCCAATACATCTAGCAAGGTCTTGGGACACCTCCCTGACGAAGCCGAAAGAATGTCCATTCTTCATCTCAATGGCCTATGTGAAGCAATCTCTGAGGCGACAGGAGCAAAAACGTACATGACAATTGTCTCCGACGGTGTCTGCTACAGTGGTAGGTCCCTACACGTCATCGATCTAAAGACACTTGCTGAGATCGACAGACATTCTCGGCATTCCAGACCAGCACGTTTGGGAATATGGCGAAGGCATGAGGGAGCTCGCTAAGCAGCAGGGTTGCAATCAGATCCAATTCGCTCGAATCTGTGATCTTTTTGACCAGGAGCAGAACTCATCCGACTTGAACTCAGCAAACTATGCTCGAAATGCTCAGCACTATCGAGACTTACTAGAGCGCAGTCTTCCTAAAGGCTTCGATGCAGATGAGAGAATCCGGAACGATCCAGAAACATTAACAACCTATAGAGGGTATCGACGGTTCCTGCTGACGGAGGTGCCCATGGCTGAGGGCACAGTCTCTGAGCGCAAACGAACCAATGCAACAATTGCGAAGGCGATGCTGCGTCGTGGCAAGGTACGTATTTAAATGTGGTAAGTGGAGGTCGTCTAACGTGGGCAACAGGCTTTCGCCGAGACCATCAAGCTCATTTACCCAGCTGGTATACGACTCTCGGTGCACGCTTCTCGAGATGTCAGCAAGATTTCGGTCTCCATGCTTCCCCAAGACAATGCTATCAAGATGTGTCCATGGCATGGGACTTTGGTCCACAGATCTCATGGAGGGAATGTGATGACGCACAGAAGCAAAGTCTCCATCGAGTTTCATGAGCTCATTTACAGCGGAGACCGACCATACTACTTCGCCGAAAAGTCTGAACTTCACCATTGGCCTGGTTTCGACCTTGCAATCGAATATTTGTATCCATGTGGCGTGGCCATCAAACCAAGACATCCTCAGTCGCCCATCGACATCCAAATGGTGGATATGCAAAGGGTACGAAGGCTGACCGAAAGCCATTCCCCTGTGGTACTTCGAGGATTCCGAAATACTAGAGACGAGGCTACCTTTATAAACTCAGCTCTCCAGCTAGGAGAAGTCCGCCCATGGGTGACTGGTAGCCTCATCCAGAAAGTGAGAGACGAGAGTGGTACACCTCAACAAGGACCCAGCATCAACTTGACCTGCACTCCCGAGGCCATGCCAATGCACTACGATGGCATCTTCAAAAGGAAGCGCCAGACCGATCCCGAGACCGGCGCTTCTGTGGAGGTACCGGATGTGCCTCGATTCCAATTCTTCGTCTGCCAAGCCGCGCCTGGAAAGAGCAAAGGCTACACTCTCTTCGCGTCCTCGGATCTCTTCGCTAAATATCTCCGTCAACCTTTCAACATGGATCACCTTGCCCAATTCCGATGGAGCTTGAGGAGCCATGGCTACTTTTCTCAGACCCTCGAAAACCTTCCTCTTGTGGCTCCCCATCCCTCTCACAATAGACCTTGTATTCGCTGGCATCAATCTTGGGGAGAGGACAAGACAACGACCGGCCTCATGGTTAGCTCCATCCAAGATGGTCCCGAGGGGTTGTCGGACATGATTGACAGGCTTTTGTACGATCGCCGGGTCTGCTTGAGATTTGAGTGGCAGGTAGGTGATGTTGTGATCGCGGACAACTTCGGCATGATGCATACTCGGACAGCGTTTGGAGCAGGCGAGAAGAGGGAGTTGTGGAGGATCCATGTTGACTGAAGGAGGTCTGAGTCGCTCTCAGATATCGAGAGAGGCAGTTCTTTCGCTGTGGAACTTGAGACTACATTTTGTTCGAATATGCCTGAGTCGCCGGCGCCCAGAGTGTCATACATGAACATCTACAAGCCTCGAATCACTGCAGATTGCCCTGCTGACAAACTTACATGCTACAATCATCTCTTCATCTCCCTCCCATCAGCCTGCGCAACCTCCCGATCCGCACTAACCTCCGCAACGAACTGACCCTGCGCCTCTACAGGCTCCCTCCACTGCTGCGTCGGGATCTGCGGAGGAGCCTGCGCATTCATCCCATAGTCCGAATACGGACTCCCAACTTTCCCCATACTATCCTGATGCATCGGAGTGCTCGGCGTCCCATACCCCATCTCCGCCGGCGCCTTCCCACCACCATACGTCCCCAACCGCCGCTTCGCCTTCTTCAACTGACTCAGCAAAAATATGCAAGCCCCCAGACTCGCGAGAAGAAGCACCCCCAGCGGTACCGCAATCCCCGCCGCCACCGCAGTTACATTTCCACTTCCCCCACTCTCCCCATAAGCCGTCTCCGTCGCAGTCACAGTAGCAGTCGCCCCTCCCACCCCCAGACTTTGCGTTTGGTTCGCCTGCAACACCGTCCCGTCCCTGCGATCAGCGATTACAGTCCCGCTCGGCAAATCAAAAGGATCCGTCGTCCCGGAAGTCGTCACATTACATTGACTCGTAGTCGTGTTGAGAGGTGCGGCGCAGCAGAAGGAGCCTCCGCCGGTTGTGTCGTCGTCGAGATCCGCTGCGAGGAAGATGGAGAGGGAGGCGGAGGTTGCGACTGCGGAAGCGATATTAATGACTGAGGGACGGAGGAGGGAAAGGACGGAGGAGGTAGGAGGAAGACGTACCATCAGCGCATTTTTGAGGGCATGCAGTGCTGGAGAAAGTTTGATCTGTACATGCTCCCCTTGAGATTCTGTTTGCGAGGCCGACTTGTTGGAGGCAGTAGCCGTTTGATATGCAGACTTCCGTGGCGCGGCAGCAGAACGATTCTTCAGCTTGCTGAGAGAGCGTTAGCGATGCGCGTCTCGTGAGAGAGTGGGAGGGGAGGAAGCTTACCTGATTGCATGAGTAGAAATCTTTGGCTACACTATGATCTGGAAAGTAACATGTCGCAGATTCTGAGACGACACGAGATGCGAGCTGGTGGATGACAAGATGTGCAAGAAGAAAGGTAGTCTTGGTAAATCCCATTTTGTTTCTGTATCTGCTCCACTCTGCTATGATGAAGAGCAAGACATCGAAAGCATCAAAGCAAGAAGGCAAGAACAGCTCAAAAGCACACAGCCGGATTCCGAGGTATCTAAAGTGAAGTCGAATGTTACACGGTGCGGCTGAAGCCAAATCCGCCAAAAGGTGGGCCTTGACTGGGGTGTACAGGGCTGGTGCAGATTCCACGGCATCTGCCAAGCGAACTTGCTATTCTCGTAGTCGCTATATGGGGCGGATGATCTGCGGAAATGCGAGCGAGCAAATCGAGGACGAATTTGGTTGTTGACTTTTGTGAGATCGTCGTTCGTCGATGCGCACCGATCTTGCGTTGTTTTCGAAGTCCAAGGCGCCTTGACTTGCACACGCTGGTCCAATGCTGTTCCGCACTGTGTACTCAGTCCCAAAGATCGTCGGAAACACTCAGAGCGGCGCGCATGGGCACAAGCAGTTTCAGCGTCCGTTCCCAATGCATTGCAGTCGGCTTCTCCTGTCCCTCTTCCATCTGGTGCCTCATCTGACTCACCATCTCGAACAGGCAGGCGGCAGCATCAATTCGAGAACCTTTCACTGGTGATGGATACAACGGTATTCCACCACACTCACGGTAAAAGAATGCACGAAGCCAAGGGCACAATGCATCCCAAAATGGCGAAGCTGGCTCGCTCAAGTCGTAAGTTATGTTGGCATCCCGCTTACATGGAGATGCTCGACACCAGCGCCGATATTGAGTTGTGTCAAGCTCCTCCACATCGAAGTTGAACGTGTTTTCTCGCAGCCAAATCTGCTGCGCATCGTCTCTAATTTCAAAACAGGTGCGGAGTAGGCCAGGCTCCACAGGTAAAGGACCATCCGCCGGTATGTTGATGTCGCCGTCCTCGACGAGGGTGAAGCGGTAGATGTTGTTCTTGAGCTCGGCTGGCAGATCGAGAAGCCGGGAACCGTGCTGCAAGATGCGTGTTTCGATGACTGAGTCGATTGGGTCGGTGATGGCTCGTGCAGTTGTGTTGAATGTTTCTTTTGCAGCTTTGTCGAGCTCATTTGGTGGAGAGGTCAGGGAGTTGCCTTTCGCGATCGCGCTGAGGGCGTCATCGGTGGTCTCAGGGATGGACGACAACCTCATGTTGTTCCATGCTGGTGAAGCGACGTGAGGGGGCGGCGGAAGATTCGAGATCGCCGTTGATGCCATTCGGAGCTCGGAAGGAGCGCAAGGCCTCGTCGTGTGATGTGAGTGTTGCTGCTACGTCAGACAGTCTCCGCGATGTCTTGTTGCGCTACGCAGCGGCAGGACTTGGAAGAGTTTTCGGTTGTTCGATGATGCAATTCATGTCACGACGTTCGACAAAGTGAAGTGCGCGGATAGAGTTTCGACCCTGCGTTGCCAAGCCCCAGTGAGCGCATGTGAAAGATAACGCGCTTACTTCCACCTGGCATCCGTCAATGACAGCGCAACGCGCATGCTCTCTAGTACATTCTCCAACACCTCCAACGTCTCCTCCACATCCTTCTGATTCGCAACCATGTCCCTACCCAAAAGCCTCACCGTCTCAAACATGCGACCAGCAGCCTTGAAAACGGGATGAATACCAGTTGGGGTGTCCTTCATGTCCCAACCTCTAGCCTGACACATGAAAGTAGCTTTAAGCCACATTTTGAGATCGGGCCAGAAGCCCGCCTTCACACCGAACACTCTACACCAGACTCTGACCCTTCGTCGGCGGATTTTTGATTGCATACACCAATGGAGGTACGTCGAAATATCAAAGCTTCGGACTTCGAACTCGAATTTGTTCTCCTGGTAGTAGATGAGCAGAGACTCTGCTCTGATCTCTCTGCATGTGCGTACAAGTCCTGGCTCGGTCGGGATAGGCCCGTGCGTCGGAATGACGATCTTATTAGGTTCGTGCAAGACGTGGCGATAAATTTGGTTCCTCAATTCTGGTGGTAGGTCCAAAAGACGAGAATTTTGCTGGCGAACCTGGCTGTGGTCGCCAGGACTGACGGGCGCCTGGGATAGATGTCCATCTCTGGAGCTTGACACGTTCGAAATTTGCATATTGGTTTCGCGTGTTGGGTCGCTGATGGTGATGCGAATTTGTCGTGTGTTGGTGTAGGAAGTAGGCAGCATGAAGCAGATGCGAGGAGGTGGGTGAGAGGCCTGACTCGCGAGACGGCCGCAAGATTCTGTCGTAAGAAGCTTGTAGTTGGTAATTGTCGAAGGACTGGCTGTCGCCAGCGCGATGTTTACGTCTCCAGAGAAGTGACCGGGATGTCCTGCATCATCCTCTAGCACAACAACTCCTCGCGCCACACTCTGCTCACGGCATCAAGCAGCTCTTGTAACATATCCAGTGCTGCAGGCCAGCTTATCAACATCTCACCCTTCTCATCCCTCATGTCCCGCAGCTCGCTTGCAAACTCAAACGAAGCCGTCACGCCCTCCAAAAACTTGCTTCTGCCGGCGTCCTCCACGGCCATCTTCAGTCCTCCGCACTCTCCATTGTAGAAAGCCTGCAGCCACTGCGCAAGCGAAAGCCGTACACTGACTTGGGTGGGTCGAAAAGCCAGCCGCAGAGCTACCTGCACCTTCCGCCAGCTTGAGCTGCTTCTGGTGACAGTTTGGCAGAACTTGATGTATCGCGATGCGTCCAAGTTCACAATTGTAAAGTCGAAGCGGTTTTCTTGGTAGAAGATGCTTGATGCTTCGTGGCGGATTTGTTGGCAGACTTCGAGAAGTGGCGGTATAGTGAACAGTTTGCCACGTGGTGCTGAGGGAATGTCGCCATAGACCAAGCTCAAACGGTATATCCTGTTCCTGAGCTCGGCGGGAAGTGCAAGCAGCGGCGTAGTTTGCTGCAGGGTTGATGTGACTGCGGTGGAAGGGTCGGTTGCAGTCATGTTGTGAATTTGCATATGGTAATGTTGCTGCGGATGTTGATGAGAGCGGGCAGATGGGTGTGTCGAGGAATGAAGTTGCACGAAGAAGCGGGAGAAGCAAGAGCGAAGCGCAGTCACTTACCAAACAGCAGTGGAGGATTCGATTTTGTTTTTTGCATTATACAAAGAAGCTATCTAAGTAGGTAGGATGCGTTCGTGTCAGATACCGTCGTAGGCAATTGTAGCATCAAAGTACGCCGCGAACCCACCCAGTGAAGGGTAAGCCCGACGGACGCAGTCTCAGTGCTTGACTCTATTGCTTTTCATCATCATCTGAACGCATCCCCACCAAAGCCAGTAAAGGCGTACCGAGTCCGGCTGCTTCGACACAGCAATGGCGTCTTCCGACCCAAGCAGACCCAAAAAGAGTGTTGTTGAACTCCTCGCATCAAGAATAAGCCCCATCGAGTTGCCCACCCAAACTCCCACCCACGTGTGAAGGCGGCGGAAGAAGGCGCGAGCAATCGCATATCTATTAACCACGACGAAAGTTTCCATCTCATACCTTGAACCCAACTTGTCCACTAACCAGTAGTCCCTTCACCTCCTCCCACTCTTCAGCCAACGCAGCAGCAGAGACCGTTCCGACCGGGAGCGCAGACTCATTTCATCGTCCCCTGCGAACAGGCCGTCTCTAGACCGGGTACGATCCGAGCCACGAGGCCTTCGAGCGAGAGTGCGAACGGCGAAAAGGGTGGTGAGGGAGGATGGAGGTGATGAGGTGGATGAGCCGCGAAGGTGCTTCTGTGGCGGCGCGTTTCCGCGTACTTGTGCTGGACAAGCGTGTCCGGGGACTTTCTCCCAAAGCTGTATGTGCAAGGACGAGGTGCGAGCACCTGTCAGTGTGTGAGCTTTGATTGCGATTTTTTGAGCGAGGAGTTGGAGGAAGGAAAGAGGGTGAAGTCGAGGTTCGAGAATTTCGATCTTCGCGGGCGCTCGGGCCGGCACTGCCAAGCCGTCCATGCGTTAGTCAATATTTGATGGGGGGCGTAACGAGCTGGATTGATATGGGCTCAGAGGACTGGGTTCCAGATACTTGGAATAATGTTGGAGAACTACGGAACAGCGCCATGCATCAAGACAGAGAGGGTCGGCGCGACTGACGAGTAGTCAAGACCATATCCCATCCAATCTCGTCGACCATTCGGCATCTCCTGACAGGAACGCGTTCAGCGCAGCCATCGAATCGACCAGAGGATCTCTGGAAAGTTCCTCAGTATGATCGATGTGCTCGGACGTGTGATGTTTGAACGGCTCCATGCAAGGCACGTTGCATTCCATGTCTTCCATCTCCAGAAGTACTCTTGTAGGCATCTCACGGATAGCATCGAAGACCGGTCAGCAATGCAGCATGTTACCTTCCCACCGGATAACCTTGGCAGCAGTGTTCTTGATATAAAGGCGATCCAATTGCGTACAAGAGCGCAAAAATTCGGGAAGACACTCGGCGTTAAGGTCTAGGTTGAGTAAGTCGAGACTTCGTAGGCTGGTCATGGGGACTTGGGGTGCGTCTCAGGTTGCAACTGAATCCAGCCTGAGAGTACAAAGTCTTAATGCTGACGACGAGATGATGTGATTACAGATCATCGTCAATACACCATCGTGTTGTTACCAGCCTTCCGGACTTGACCAGTGGCTTGGCCTGAAGATCTTCCCAAGACAAATTCCGTTTACGTCCGAATCGTCCGGTCAGACCGCATGAAGTGTCCAGGTGTATTGGCTTGACGTTGAGAGTAGTTAGGAGACCCACGAGAAGGTTGGATAGCTCATCGCCCAAAAGCGCAGCTACGTACTCACGCTCCTTACCCGCTGAATGACCGATCACAACGCTCTCCACAGAGTTGTCGACATCCTCAGCATGGTTTTGGTACCCGTCGACATGAAGTGCACGAGCGTGAGTGAGTGTCCTTAGCACTTGCGAAATCACGGTCGCGGCCCGTCCACTTTCAATGGCTTCATAGGCGAGGTGTGCTTTCTCGCGATACGCTGCATAAGCAATTTCAATATCATCGCTGGAAACTTCTAAACTCCCGACAGAGTTCCGATCTTCAAAGTCAGCTCCGCCACAGAGTGTTGAAGTTTGCTCTTTGGTCTCGATTTCGTGCGCATAGGTCTTGACGAGTTCCTCGAGGCTGTCCAGATCCATATCCAGGGAATATGGCGCATGTGCGAAGGTGATACGCTGTCCATACGCTCTCAGGCTACTAAAATCGGTCTTTTGGAGTCTTTGAAGAGCCTCTAGAGACGTTCATAGTACTACCCCTTTGAAGAGTCGCTGAAGCAGGCTTCGCGGGTAGCGAGCCGCAGGGCCTTCCACGCATCGGATATGAGTCCATATTTCTCGTTTGGTAAAAGATCTACTATCAGGACCAGTAGCTCTTCCGGTAGGCGTGCGAACGCTGAAGAGGCTGCCATTGTGATTATCAGGCTGCACAGAGTGGCGGAGCAAGACCGCCTGGCTGTCGCCTACGTGGCTATAAAGTAGCGAGCATTTGCGGATCTGAAAACTGGTTCAGAATGCTCTTTCAGTGTGCCAGTCCCTGAATCGTGAGTGATGATAGTGTTGTGCTTGTAGAATGTTGTAGTGCTTGTGATCTTCCAGTCCACGGTGTTGATGCCAGTGTTGGTGCCTCAGGCTCGACACTGGACTTGGCAAGAATCTTGACGCGGTCCTCGCGTTCTGACTTCACGCATCAGCGAGCAAACGCTCCAAGACACGCACGTCACGGAGAGAGACATTCACATATCCTCGCAGTGCCCGTAGCTACTTATAACTGAATCGCATCATCGGTGAGCACATGATTCCCCGACCGTATCGCAACCACAAGCAGCTAACAAGATGCCTCCATCCAGCTACTCGACCGCGAACAAAACATCCACCACTCCTCCCTCCGCCCCGCCGCGGCGCAACGCTACTGCGACCATGGCTCTCTTCGGAAGCGCTGCCTCGGCGACTTCAGCAAGCGCGAACCCAACACAAGGCGACATTAGCAAAGATGTGCAAGTCTCAAACCCCCCAGAGGACAGCATCTCCGATATCCGCTTCAGCCCGCAGTCAGATCACCTTTCAGTCGCGAGTTGGGATAAGAAAGTGCGCATATATGAGATTGATGGACAAGGGCAGAGCAAAGGCGTTGCTATGTTTGAGCACGAAGGACCTGTGTTGAACACATGTTGGAGCCCGGTAAGGATGGTTCAAGACTCTAGGAAATCCGACATGGACTAACAGGTGTGGCAGGATGGACAAAAAGTCTTCGGAGCAGGCGCGGACAAGGCAGTTCGCATGCTCGACCTCGGAGCTGGGCAGTCATCGACCGCGCAGGCGCAACAAGTGGCGGCGCACGACCAACCCATTCGCTGTGTCGAGTCTTTCAACGCGGGCGGCAGTCCCATGATCGTAACTGGCAGCTGGGACAAGACCATTAAATACTGGGATCTGCGACAACAACAGCCTGTCGCAACCGTCGATGCCAAGGAGCGCGTCTACACCATGGACGTTCGGGGTGACGCCATGCTCGTAGTCGGTACTGCGGAGCGCTGGATCCATGTTGTCGACCTCAAGAACCCAACCAACTTCTTCAAATCGATGCAGTCAACGCTCAAGTGGCAAACTCGAGTGGTCAGCACCTTCACAGACGGCAGTGGCTATGCTATAGGAAGCATAGAAGGACGATGTGCGATTCAGTATGTGGAAGAGAAGGACAGTAACAAGAACTTCTCCTTCAAATGCCACCGCGTCACATCACCCACGGACCGCAACGTGTCGCAAGTCTACTCGGTCAATGCCATCAGCTTCCATCCCGTGCACGGAACATTCAGCACCGCCGGCTCTGACGGGACCTTCCATTTCTGGGACAAAGACGCCAAGCACAGATTGAAGGGCTACCCAGAAGTTGGAGGCACGATCTCTTCGACCGACTTCAACCGGAATGGTTCCATCTTTGCATACGCGGTTTCATACGACTGGAGCAAGGGCTACCAATTCAACACACCACAAACACCGAACAAGATCATGCTACACGCCGTCAATGGGGAAGAGTGTAAGCCTCGCCCGAAGACTTCCAAGTAGTGGGAGTACAATACGTTCTGTTCGCAGCAGAGCTAATGCTTGCCAAAGGCAACAAGTATCAGAGAAAGTGAAGGTGCTTCACTTGCGCCTCTGTCTTCGGGCTTCATCAGTGACATTAACAGCGAGGCGTTTGGGTTTGGGAGGTTATATGAAGAGCATCAAAAGGTGCGTCAGTACCTATGTAGCATGGGCAAGTGAGTGCTCTTGTTATGGGAGGGAAGTCAGGCGGCGCACTCAGGTCTTCCCGCTGATAGAAGTGCGAGTAGGATAGCACCTTCGAGTCGAAATGAATCTGAGGATTGCACACTCTCTCCTGAAATTCACCAGAGCCACAGATACATTGAAGAGCTGTTCAACTCCTCAAGTTCTCTTGCCATCCATTGGTATCATACTCTGGTCATTACACAATTCGAGCCATTCCATCCCCCATCCCCATCCGGATACTCCAGAAACTTCACCTCTGTTCCCATCGCCCAGCTTCAGCCTTCATCCCGACTCTTGCTCCCACTCCACTCGCCAGCTAGCCCACTTGGCCCGCCCGCATCTCCTCATCAACCACCTTCCTCTCATTAAACGCCATACCAACCAACCTCTTCAAATCATAGGCCCCAATCTCGAGCCGGTGACAACTCTCCTCCTGCTTCGCTGCCTCATCTCTCTGGAACCTGAGATCTTCCCAACGCTTCTTGGCGATTTTCTGAAGATCCTTCAGACTGTCTTGATAGATGGGCAGTGCCTCGTGGCGAATGAGTCTGTTGGCGCGGAGGATGCCTGGTTGGCGTTTGTCGAGGATGGCGGATTTGATGGGGTCGAGGGTGAGTGCGTAGGAGTAGATGATGATTCGGATTTCGGGGGGGATGTCGAGGAAGGTGGTGGAGGGCGAGTCTTCTTGCTGGTCCGTCTGCTCGGATGGCGGCGTCATGTCTGGTGAGGTGACGGTGGGCGGCGGCGGCAGACTCGAGGCGCGTGGAGCGTCGGTCGCCATCTCTTGGGATCGGGTGGCCATCGTGAGCGACTCTGCTTGCCTGTGATGCTATTAGCTTGATCATTGGATTAGAGATCTGGCCAACTTACGACTAGGTCGGGATTGCAAAGAGACGACGATTAGTTTGAGACATCGATGCTGCTGGTTTGACGATGTCTTGCTGAGGAGCAGATTCAGTAGTGTGTGCAGCAGAGAGGTTGGATCGTTGCCTGGTCAACAAACGTCGAAGTGAATTTTGCATGTGATTCACACGTCATTTCTAGTGAACTGCGCGCGGGAGTGGTAGGCGGATGGTTTGCGTCTACAGCTTAAGACATACTCTCTGGATTGGCGAGGTAACACAGAGAGAGCTCCCATCTTGGACCTCACCTCGTCTATCGACTTCTCCCTCCTTTGACTGGTTTCGCTGCATCTCAGATTCGTTCTTTCAGTCCTCCTCGAGCTCTTTCAACAATAGTCCGATGGTTACCTATCCGCCGTCTGCAACTCGTTGTACACACTCTCACTTTCCTTTAGCATCAATCTACCAATCCTGCCCTGCTCTTTGATGTCCCTCCCAATCTCGGCCATCATCCGATTTTCGTTTGCAGGAAGCGTACCAGAGAGTATAGCCTGTACCGCGGCCTCGTGGACTCGCTCGCTTGTTTTGTCGAGAGCCGCCATCTTCGTGATGATACCACCGTGTACCATTTCTATGGCCTTGAAGTACACTGGCAAAACCTCCTTGCGGATAAGTTTACAGGTGCGCAGAATGCTCGGCTGGCGGCCACCGAGCACGGTGGTCTCTATGTCTGTCGGTGTAAGGAGAAGGTCGTAGATGGTCAAGCGAAGCTCGGGTGGCAGCTCTAGAATTAACGAGGCGTCATCTCCGGTAGACATTGCGGTAGCAGCTGGCGCTGCGCTGAGCGGCCCAGTGACGAACGGAGCGATGCCAGACGGCGCGCTGACAGATGCGTCCTCCACCTTGCGTGTCTTCGTTGCCATCATCAGCTCCTGTGTTGTCGTCTCTGGACGTTCTGGTGCTCTCGTGACTTCCTCACAAATGGGCTTCCTCGTTGAGGATGATTGTGGACTTCTGCAGCGAGGTCAGTCAGATGCAGTATTAGCAGGACCGTCATCGACCTACAGCTCCATGGCGGATGTGACCCCTTCGCGATGCGGAAAGGTAGGTTATCGATATCTGATGTGTTGCAGTATGGTGTTGTAGATATAAACGGGAAAGAAACTTAACTTCGTGGGGCTACACACTGCAAAGGGTCCAACGCGCATATCAATAGAGTTTGCTAGCGCGAAATGCATGTGATCAGGAGCGACCGCGAAAGAGCATAACAGCAGAAACTCTCAGCTCGTAAGACCCTTTTCATATTATCGGAAGTGTAATCATCTCCTCAACTCCTTTCTAGCCCACTTCCTCTCCCTAATCAGCAACGTCTTCACCCTGCCCATGCTCTCCGCTCCTTCCCTCAACTTGTAAGCTCTGACCACAAGCACACTTTTCTCTTGCAGCTTCCACGCCTTTTTGAGCCTCTTGCGAGTCCTTACCTCCTTTCCCCCCAGCTCCGTCTTCTTCTTAGCCGCTTCATGTATGAGTCTTGTAAGACGCTTCTTGTAAATTAGCAATGCTTCTCGTCAAATCAATTTGCACATAAGTAAGAGGGCCGGTCGGATTTGATATTGAATTGACGGCCTGACTTCGCGGAGCGCGAGAAGGTCTTCGTATATAATGAGGCGGGGTCCTGGCGGAAAGGTTGAGAAGTCGTGAAGTGTGCTCCTTGCTCGGTGGTGTAATAAGGTCAAGTGATCCATCAATCGAGGCCGCAAGAGGCTTTTGTGAGACGTCGTCGCCATGTCGTATTAAGACAGACTTGTTCACCGTGATAGATGGGATTGAGAGCATCTGTGAGCATCTGTGAGCAATTTCCGTCTCGTCAACAGCTAGCTCTGCGTTGTCGGTAAAGTGAGAACGGTCTTCTCGCACTTGTCAGGCCACGATGAGGGATATTCCATGCTGTTTGGGCGGCAGGGCTCCACGTGAACGCGAAAGGGTTCGGTGGTTGGGAGGAGGGAGAACGACGTCTAATTCGTCTTCCAGGTTCTTCGTAGGAGGTCAAAACTGTTTTGCGGTTGCGATATCCGACGGAGTAGAAGCACCTTGAGCGTTCTTGAAAGTGCTTCCATCTGCCTGTTGTCCATGTCTCATTTTGAGAATGAAAGATCGTGCTCCTGGATCCGAGAAAGCTGCAGTACAAAAAAAAGACGCAAGGTCGGGAAAGCGAAGAGTAAAGAAATTGATGTATCCTGTCACTAGGTCAGTCTTTCGTCATATTCGTACATAAACACTAAGTAAGGTAGTAAGTAGTAGGCTAGGTTAGGGTATCATGACTGTATTATGCCGTCGTGCAATGCAAGTGTGCCATCCAACAAGAATCCAGGAAAGCAGTCCAGTTCCAACGCCCGCTGTCAAGACAACTTCGATTCTTTCACCCAAAATGCTCATTCAAAACGCCATCAATGGACACGTACTATTGCTGGCTGGAGCTTCTTCTTCCGACAGCAGTGAGCGCAGCTGCTGTAGTTGCTCGCTCTTCGTAAAGCCTTCTCAAGTCATCGACACTGCTTTTCTTCAGATTTAGCTTCCTGGGCTCGAGACCACCGCTTGTGGTCCTTTGCATGTCCGGTCGCGTGCTGCCACCATCCTCCATTGAGGCCATGCGCTTGAGTAGTCCTGGGCTGGGTGCTCTGGGCTTAGGGACGTGCGGTGCTGACAACAGGTCCCCTCTGGCATCAACGTGACTACTCGTGATGATGGGTATCGTGTTCGACTTTCTTGTAGGCAGGACCAGCTTGGCAAGAGATTGGATGTTGGGATTCCTGTTAGCCGAAGCGGGCCAAGACGGCTTGCGAAAGACGGTGTCGCCCTCAGAAGACGAAGTAGTCGCAGATTCTGGCGATTTGATGGCCAAGTCCGCAGGCGCCGAATTGATTGTATCAGTAGCTCGCGGCGCTGACGTGTCGATGGTGTTCCTCTGTGAGAGGTTGTTTGCTGCCTGCTGGGCCGCCATCCTAGCCAGGAGTGCATTCGTCTCAGGGGCCTGTCTCGGCATCTCTGGCCTTGGCTCCTCCGTTGATGGCTTACTCTCGCCCTTGACGGAACCTGTGCGACTAACTGGCTTCCGCTTTGGGAGCGATGCCATAGAGCCTGCAATTGGAGCTGGAATCTTCTTTTCATATCCATCAAAACTTGAGTCGGCAGTCCTTGTGCTTTCAAAACTGCTCGAAGGTGCGTAGCTGGCAGATGGGTCAGCCGCGTTCAGAATCCGGCCTTCTCTGTCAAAGATGCTAGAGTACCTCGGTGGCTCTCCAGTGATAGGCGTTCCCGATATTATACTTTGCTCGTGGCTATCAGAATAGGGCGAAGGCGGCTCTGGTGCGTGATGAGGCGCTGGCTTCCGCCTTGGTAGTTTGTGCAAATTTGATAAATCCACCTTCGGAAGGTCCGGGATATGAGGTGCCAACGCCGCCTTGAGAGACGCCGCCCTAGAGCGTCTTCGAGGTGGCAAGGCTGGTGCCTTTCCGTTCGAGTCGGAAGAGTTTGCGCTATCAGTATCGTTCATAACGATTCTGTGACCGATCTCGCCCTTCTCGTCTGAGCCATCGACAGCAGTCTCTCGTGGTTTGACGTTCTCCAGAGGATCTTCATACTCGTTGGGGTCAGTCGGCGGTCGAAGGTCAGTCCAAAATGCCTGATCGCTGAGTCTCATGCCGGAGCGAAGTTGAGGCCACATCTGTATGGCAGCCTGCAGAACACGTTTGACGATCGAAGAGGCCTTTGCGTCATCCATCTGATTGGATCCGCACACCAGACACATGGAAAAGCAGATAGCCAGATTTTCGGGATTCATTTTGTTCCGAGGCTCGTGCAAAGCCACAATGGAGAGCAGCGGTAAGAGATGTCTCGTCAGTATTTCACGTGAGATAGTCGAAAGCGGGGATGCAGTCGACTCCGGAAGAATGAAGTCAACCAGATCTTCAGGCGTGACCTCTACATCAGGGTCACTGTATCGTTCACGTAGCAATGCGTAGCTCGATTCAGGGAAGATGGGCTCGCGTAGCTCTCTGTACCAGGTCTTGATCAAAGATGCTGCAAGATGGACACCATAAGCATCCTCAATGCGTACTTCATCAACGAGCGACTTGTCCATGCCAGGTTGAGCAAAGGTGGTATTTCTTTCCTTCCAAACGATCCACTGCTGCCCACGATCATATGCCTCTTTTAAGACAGAAGCCAGAGTGGAATGCGGAGGTATCCGAAAAATCCCTTCTGTATTCACATTGTCGCCCATCAGTAAAAATGTCGTTGTTTCCCGGAGCACCCGTGGTAGTCGCGTGTCCCCGGTGGATATATTCTTCGGGAAAGGCTGTGTCACCCCAAATGCCCGCCTGCCCGTAACGTATGGAGCATAGATGTCTGGAGAATTCTTCCTGTCTTGTAGATACGCCGTCGGCGGAATCAGCAGCTGCTCGATCGGTATATGCAGGGCCAGGGAGGACAAGGAGTTAACATGTACGATCTTGCGTCGAAATTTGGGCGATACTATCGTTCCAAAGACGTTCAAGAGCACTCTGACCCACGTGCGCGGGTGTACGATGTACAGCATAGTCAACTTCTTTCTCAGTGCCCTGCTCAGCACGTGGTATGCTTGTAGATACCATCCTGTTGATGGTCCTTGCTTCTTCTCAGCAGTTGCATTGTCCGGTGTCCCTCCCGCGAAGAAGACGACCTCGTACTCGGTCCCAGACAGCAGCTCATCCTCGCCCGGCAGTCTCGCCAGTACATATGATAGGAGCGAGTCGTAGTCTACCTCGAATGCATCTGGGAAAGCTGCGGCGTTGAGAATGTAGACTGGTCGCCCTTCTTTGGAGGCGACTGGTGAGCGGTACAGTATTGATGCAGCGACTGCAGCGAGTTCGGGCAAGTAGTCTTCGTCGGTCTCTGCGGGCGGGACGGTGGACAGCGAGCTGCTCCTCGCGCGTCCCGGATATCTCTGAGCGGCGGCCGCAAGTGCTGACCGCATGTTGGACGGCATCGTAGTGGTATGGGTATGGGTGTGGAGGTGGGGGAGGGTCGGTGACTCGGTAGAGAGACCGTTTCTCAAGTGAATCCGGTGTTTGGGAGTGGCACCTTTTTCGTCATTTGAGCTATCCCTGTCTTCCCTGTCGCTGTCCAGAAGCCCGCATTGTTCGGTCGAGATGTACACGCGTTGCCGTCTCACGCGTGACGTCCGTCTCAGAGCGATCAATTTGCGGTGTAAGAATAAGACATTAGAGGGCCAAGCCACGTAAGTTGGTGCCTTGGTCGATGGGTGACGATGAGGTGTATCAAAACTGGGATGTTTGCGAATAACATCCGCGTCGAAACACCAAGTCGCTTGTCGCTCGGAGTATCTGACATGCAAGCATTCGACGCAGGGTCCCCTGCATAATCAGATGCAACACACTCGGCAGCGGGACGGCCCTGTGCAAAGATCAATTTTATCAGAGTACAGGGCCGTCTCGGAGCACATCGGACGTAATTTCTGGCGTGTGAGTCGCGGGCGGGCCATTTGAGTCAAAGTCAATGGTCAATGGGTCCTCTCTGAAGAGTCACAACCACTACCACTCTTAAGCCTGTTTCTACCTCTCAATCCTTCTTCACAGACTCCATACACAGACAGAGGAAGAGATAGCCAAGATGTGTGGTATGTTGGCTAGACACTTGAGATAGGGGGAAATCCGCTAACAATATTCAGGAATATTCGCCTGCCACCGGTTCGTCCATACCCCTCCTCAATCGCTGTTGGGAAGACAGCACGTGGCCATACAAAGGAAAGAGCACAGTCTGACAAAAGCTTAGACACCCAGATGTCCAGAAGTTCAGGCCCACCGCCATTCGCATGGGCAAGCAGGTCAAGCACCGCGGCCCCGATTGGAGTGGAAACCATACCGCCAACGTGCGTGACACACACTTGTTCAAGCATGTGACAACCTTGTGCTAAGAGGTTTCCAGCACACAATCCTCGTCCACGAGCGTCTCTCCATCGTCGGCATCGATACCGGCTCCCAGCCCATCTTGAACGAAGACCAAACCATCGCGCTTGCAGTCAACGGCGAGATCTACAACCACAAGATTCTGCGGAAACAGCTTGCGAAGCCATACCCGTTCAAGACACATTCTGACTGTGAGGTTATTATCCCACTGTATCAGCAATATGGACTTGACGCGCCTCGCCATCTGGACGGCATGTTCAGCTGGGTGCTGCACGACAAGAAGGAGGACCGATTGATCGCAGCAAGAGATCCAATTGGAATCACCACATTCTACATCGGCCGCTCGAGTCAGACGCCAGGTTCCGTATACTTCGCTAGCGAGCTGAAGTGCTTGCACCCAGTTTGCGACCAGATCGACAGCTTCCCACCAGGGCACGTCTACGACAGCAAGACCGACTCGCTCACACGATACTTCGACCCCAAGTGGCTGATCGAGCCATCGAGCGTCCCAACTACACCTCTCGATCTCAAGCTACTGCGCGAGACCTTCGAGCGATCCGTGAGAAAGAGACTGATGGCTGAGGTCCCATATGGTGTGCTGCTGAGCGGAGGATTGGACAGCTCGCTTGTCGCTTCTATCGCACAACGCGAGACTCTTCGTCTGCAGAAGGAATACAGTCGACAACGTGCGGCATTGTCTGGGACTAACAGCCCTACAATCAACGGCGTTGCCAGCGGCGAAATCCCTCTCCCACCACAGAGCGAGGAGGAGCTCGCAGGTATTGATGAGAACTACCACCTGAGCTCCGTCCCTGTGCTCTCTCAATTGAACAGCTTTTCAATCGGTCTTCCAGGCGCGCCCGATACTAAGGCAGCGCAGGAGGTTGCTAAATATCTTGGCACCCGCCACCACTCTTTCACATTCACCATCCAAGAAGGTCTCGACGCGCTCTTCGATGTCATCTACCACCTGGAAACATACGATGTCACGACTATCCGAGCTAGCACACCTATGTTCTTGCTCTCCCGTAAAATCAAGGCTATGGGTGTGAAGATGGTGCTGTCTGGTGAGGGCTCAGACGAAATCTTTGGTGGCTACCTCTACTTCCACGGTGCCCCAGACAAGAAGGCCTTCCACGAGGAGACCGTCCGCCGCGTCAAGAACCTCCATCTGGCCGACTGCCTTCGCGCCAACAAGTCTACCTCCGCGTGGGGTGTAGAAGCGCGTGTGCCATTCCTCGATAAGCAATTCCTCGAAGTCGCTATGAACATCGACCCTCAAGAAAAGATGATCACCAAAGACCGGATCGAGAAATACATCCTTCGTAAAGCCTTCGACACCGAGGGCGAGCCAGGCGCCAAGCCCTACCTTCCAAAGAACATCCTCTGGAGACAAAAGGAGCAGTTCTCCGATGGTGTCGGCTACGGCTGGATTGACGGTCTCAAGGACGAGGCCAAGAAGATGGTCACAGACGAGCAGATGAAGGAAGAGAACATCCGGAAAGACAAGCCATTCTGGGGCGATGACATCCCAGATTCCAAGGAGGCCTACTGGTACCGCTGCATGTTTGACGAGCACTTCCCACCATACTGCGCCAGCACGGTCATGAGGTGGACGCCGACTTGGAGCAAGCAGACTGATCCTTCTGGTCGCGCGATTGGTGTGCATGAGCAGGCTTATAAGGAGGGCCAGCAGTGAGTATCAGTCTTGTGCATGAGACACGTGTGATGGTAGATGTCTTCTTTGGCGCAGGTGGATTGCGTCGCTTGCTTTTTAGCTCTAGTTCGTAGCGCGGTGCTCTGTATGCGATACCCAGACGCAGACGACTAGATGTATGAAATAGATTTACTCAAGCCGCCTTTCCTGGCATCGCTCTTCGTTCCAGTTGGAAGACAGTTTTGAGCCTCAGGCCAAGAGATGTAGTCCGCGCGACATTCTGCCGTTGCATCGCCGTGGCTTCCATCTCTACTCGATCAACTTCGACAGGACTCCGCGACTACTCCGATACCTGTATCGGGAAATGTTGCACAGCACATATATGTGCACACATGGCAGACGGAACAGCTTCAGCATGTTTCCAGCGCGTCATGCAGTCTGCCAGCCTCGCGGCATAATGAGGCGGAGAGGCGTCCTGTTGTGCTACCCATAAGTACATGCTGTTGCCTGGACCACGAATCTTATCCATCATTCTGGCGTGCTGCCCATACCACGCGTGGACAAGAGGCACGAACTTCATCTTTCATAACGGAAACCGTGCAGCAAGGCCTCCGATAGCTGCGTTACGACCTCTATTTACTCTACTCCAAGCTTCCGAGATGCGAGGAAACTTTGAATTTCGATATGGCCATAAGTCGCCTATGATTGGCAAAATACACGTCTCTGAGCATGGTGCATGCTTATGGGTAGCACAGTGCATGGGGTCTTGCAGCCGCACCGCCTACCCTTTGAGGCCGCTTTGCACTGCCACAGCCTGGTGAGATATGTGTAATCTCAGGGAAACTTCTGGTGGCCGTTTACGTTTAGCAACGCGAATCTGGCCCAGGTTGATTTGGACTTCTTCGACTTCCGGTCCAAAGACAGCATCCGCACCGCCCTCAGTACTATAGCCTAGCCGTCTCCCTTGGGGACTATGAGGACTGATGATGAAGGCCATGTGAGTTTGTTAATTTTCTCAAAATGTCTGCACAAACTCGCGAGTATATCCCTTCAACAGCTGCCACCGAAGCAGCGTCGAATACTTTGAAAGGGGCCATCTATCGGCATGCCTCGGTCATTTTGTCCGGAGAGAAGTCCATCAGACTGGCCACGATATTACCTGGACGGTGGCCAGATCCAATTCGCGTCCAGCTGCACGCGGTCCCCTTTCTCGAAGAAGCAGAGTACGAGGCGCTTTCCTACGTCTGGGGACCCATCATCCAGAAGCAAACTATCTCGGTCAATGGATACTCGAATTTTGAGGTGACGGACAACCTGTTCAATGCTCTCCGGCGCCTACGATATCGCTTCAGCAAACGTGTCATCTGGATTGACCAAGTTTGCATCAACCAGGAGGCCGAGGCGATAGGAGCAATAAAGGAGAAATCTCATCAAGTGCAGATGATGGCCAATATCTACAAATGCGCGACATGCGTCAATGTCTGGCTAGGAGAATCATCAGTTGTCAACAACATACTCCTTGACACATTGATGAGTTCTGCACATTTTTATACATCGTTCAAACTTCTACTCCTGCGTTGCATTGGCCTTGGCAATAATCAGGACCTTGAATTCGAGCCCTGGCTGGCTCCATGGCACGAGCGCGTGTGGACGATGCAAGAGTTCGCTCTAGCCCGGAAGAGGTATATATGCTGGGGCAAGGCACGTGTTGCATACAAGCAAAATCTTCAGCGAATCGGATGTCAAGGTCTGGCGCTGCAGAATGCACATGCGAAGATGAGGAAACTCTCCCGGCCAAGAATCCAAGGAGCCGATGCCAGCATTCTCGACATTCATAGGGTTCTCATGCGCAGAGGAGAAATTGTCGCCACAGACGCGAGGGATCTGGTGTACGCTGTACTCGGCATGATCAACGCAGAAGAAGCAGCCTTGCTCAAAGTTGACTACGGACTGAGTCCGGCGCAGGTATCTGCCCAGGCAACCTTTGCTCAGATGAGAAGCGGCGGAAACATATATTCCCTGTGTGTTCTCGACGGGGACAATAACAAAGCAATGAGGTCGTCAGATCTTCCCACTTGGTCTTTAAACCATACTGACGCTTCTGAAGAACTTTGGCTTTTGCCGTCGTCTTATGAATTCTGCAAATTGGAGATTGACAGGCAAAACCTTTCTGTGGACAGCAAATTCAGGTTCTTGACTATCCACGGTTATGCTCTAGACGAAGTGGAGATGAATTGGAAAGGAATGCAGCAGGTCTCACCTGAGGGACAGGAAGACCAGCCTGACCGCCAGCAGGGGCATGACAACAGCCTCTCCATGTCACCACCACTACAATCCACCACACCTGTCACCTTCAATCCCGTTGTGCCAAAAGCGGTCAACCTTGACGAGACTTCTGGTGTTCCAGAGAGCTCATCTAACTGTCCAATCAACATTGACGAGGTTGGGAGAAAGAGTCAGAAAGAGAGGATTAGGACCCAATGGCCTACGCCAGTGGGCTGCTCTTTGGACCATGCGGACTGCTTGATGCATCACTGGATTGCGGCCACTGCGCAGACGAACCAGATTTTGGAGAAGGCTTTCCGAAAGCTTGAATCTTTGAGCGGGAAGGAGCTCCTGTCCGGCTACAGATCCCGCTTTGTAGAAGCTGACAGCGTATCGACGAAGGTCTCCAAGCTGTATTTCGACATGTCACGTCTATACACCGGGAGTGTTGAGCACAAGGGTGACATCAAAACGTGTCTCTACGAGAACACCTGTCGCTTAAACAGCACCAAGCTAGCCGCAAACGGCCTGTGGTCATTCGCGTCTCGGTACAGCCAACGCGACTTGGATCGCTTTCATCCGTATAATCCGAAAACCATTCGGCCATTCAGCACGCGATTCGGCTTAGTAGGCTTCTCACAACATGACACTGAGCCTGGAGATATTCTCGTATGCTGGGAAGGCTGTGAGCCGGTGCTGGTCTTACGTCCATGCGGAGAGAGCCATCTTTTCATAGGCTTAGCCTGGGTGGGAGACATCTTTCCTAAGAATAACACTGGGCCCAGGCGCCTCGATGTACAGAAGCGGGACTTCGTTATTCGTTGAGTTCGTGTGTATCGATGCTGGCAGACTGCGAGGAGCTTCTCGTGGCTGCTGTCTGTTCTTTGGGAGATCATCGAACGGCGACTTCTCGGCCTGAGGCACAGTTATGGCCCGAGCGGTGGTGCAGCGCATCCACCTCAGCTGAGCACTTCCCATCTCAACCATCACCAATGCCGCTATAACATTAGAGTACTGACTTCTAAGTACTATACGCTTGTTTGTTTCCCACTGACTCACGAGTTCAGCTCACCAATCAGTCTAGCAATGTCCAACCGGCGAAATGGGAGATGCCAGCCTTGTGGCTGATTCGACAAAACACTATCGACTCTGCTCGATATGCATCAACTTCGACATTCACGGGCTTCTCAAGAAGTCGTATGAGCGAGGACTCCCAGCCGCCGATGCTAATGCGCCTGGACACCTCGAGCGATACACGGATCTACACGATGCAGTCTCGAAGTTCTTCCTTCATCATGCCAACTTGACCAACTTGCGATTTTCCGCAAATGGTTGTGATCTCTGCTATGCGATCTGGAAAGCCTTCGAAGCAACCGCGCAACCACAAGAGCTTACCGATGAGAGCCTTGCCACGGGACTAAGTTCTGGTCAGATGTATCTTGGAACCTCCATGTGGGCGCCTGGATTGAATGGCTTGCCTTATGTGCAAGCTATGCAGTATGGACCGAGAGGGAGCTCACGAATACTGGCTTCATTTGAGGCATGTGCACAGAGAGGTGTGGAGCCGACACAGCATTCGCGCTTTTTGGCTCGGACTGTTTACAGAGACGCAAGATCGGAGGAGTGCATGGACCTAGCCGCCAGCTGGCTGCAGACTTGTCTGTTCGAACACACTCAATGTATGAGCCGTAATAGTCTGAAGTATCGATTCCCAACAAGGATCATCGACGTCACTAGCGAGCCTGGAAGACCCAATGGAAGGCTGATCAAGGGAGAAGGGCGCACTGATCAATGGGCCGCATTATCCTACTGCTGGGGCGGCTCAAGCGACTTTCTTCTCACAACGAAGAACTACGACGACTGGCTCGAGGCCATACCGAAGGACATTCCGGCAACATTTAGAGACGCGATCTATGTGACTCGCAAGCTTGGTATCCAGTACCTCTGGGTAGACGCTTGTTGCATCTTTCAAGACTCTGCCGAAGATTGGGCGTTTGAGTCTAGTCAGATGTGCGATATCTACAGCGGAGCGGTTGTCACGATAAATGCAAGTGCGGCACAGAGTGTATTTGACGGCTTCTTGCGACCAAGACCTGTTATCAAGGAGTACTGCCGACTCCCATGGTCAACGTCAGGGACCGTACTCTTACGACCAGGATCTGAGCTTGCAGACGCAACCTTGTCAAGAAGCCCACTGAGTGAACGCGGATGGTGTATGCAAGAAAATCTTCTTGCGCCACGCACACTGTCATTTGGCGGGCAGCAGATGACCTTCGACTGTGCAAATGGGCAGACAGATGAAGCAGGGCACGACACTAAGTCTATGGAAATTTACCGCGACAAAGGGTTCCTGCTGGACTTGCAACAAGAAGCCCAGAGCAGGAGGCTGGCGTTCATGCGACGACTGCCCATTCCATCTGTCGTTACTGTCTACTACCTCACGCCAAGAGTAGCGGTCACAGCTCTGCCCGGCCACTGGAAGCCATATCATTCATGGATGGCGCATCTTGCCAATCGCCAATACTATTTAAAAGGCCTGCTTGAGACAGCAGGCGGAAAGGATATGACGTACTACGACTATTGGAGAGAGATCGTGAGACGCTACACAGCACGAAACTTCACACGACAATCCGACACCCTTCCTGCTTTATCTGGTATGGCAAGAGTGTTTCAAGACGTGACTGGCGATACGTACCTTGCCGGCATTTGGCGGAGGGATCTTCTTCGTAGTCTCGCCTGGACGCGCGGACCCGTACGCAAAAAGCGCGAGAATGGATGGCTCGTCGAAGTTGAGCGGCAGAAGGAGTATCTTGCTCCTTCTTGGTCATGGGCATCTATCCACGGCAAAAGCACGATGTTCCCGAATAGCGATCGATCTCTGTTCATGCTCACGAAGACAGCCAAAATCATTGACGTCCGCGTGGAGCTCGACATCCCCAGCAATCCGTACGGCAAAGTCAAAAGTGGCGAGCTCGTTCTCAAATCCGCCTTCCTACCCATTGCAGACCCCGCTTCCGTCGATGTATCAACAACGAATATGCCTTCTTTCCTTGAACATATCCAGACACTCATCAACAAGAAGGACTCTCACCAGGGTTCGGAGTATATCCAGAAACACGTGCCTCACGAACACCAGGCCTTTGGACTGCTGCATCTGTTCACCTGGCGACAGATCCAAACGAGCGATTATATGCGAAGAGGAAGCGAGTACCTGTTGCTCGAGAGCTGTGGAGATGGAACGTGGAGACGTATTGGAAGTTTTGCGATCAATCGGAGTGATGAGGAGTATCCTCCAGGCAGTCGCTTCTTGGCGGATGTGGAGATTGGGAGGAAGAGGGAGGTTGATAAGGCGGGATGGAAGAGGAGGGTTGTGAGGATTGTGTGAAAGAGCTGGCAACGTGTGAGAGTGGTCACTTGGGATTAGATTCAAAAATCCGGCACGGGCTAGGCCTGAGTTCTTGGTTTCACATGTCATGTTTGTCACTAGCTTCTCCGGCGAGAAGCTTGGACTTCTACCTCGACAGCCCGACCCTTGACATCTGGCATAGTCGGTCTCGAACATTAGACGAACGATCTTCTTCGTAGCAAGTCCTTTCGGGCTCGCCACACGAAACATCCTCCATCCCTCGGCGCTTGCTTGGAGTGGACTACCCGCACACCCCCTTCCACGGGTGCGCGACCGCCTCGAATCGAGTCCGATCATTTTGACATCATGTCGTCTCGGAAAGCTGTCGATCAGCCCTCAAAGCCTGAGAACACTGAGTCTGTCCAGTCGGAACCCACAAAGTACGAACACGCGAGAAATATTCCACTTGATGATCTTCTTGATCCGACGATGGTGGCGATCAGCCTCGTTGAGTATGCCGAGGTTGGCCAGGAGGAGGGTGATAATGAAGAGCGTGATGGAGATAGTGGAGATGAGGAAGAGGGGGTTGAAGAATTGAGTAGTACCGATGGAAAGGATGAAGACTCGGAAATGATGGACGACTGCGCATGTGACGAGGGTGATGAAGAGAACGAGAAGGAAAGCGGGAGCAGCTCGAAAGAACAGAGTGAGCTCACTGCTGAGGTTCACGTCATGGAAGAAGCTGGCACTGAGGCGCAGAACGGTAACGCCGCTGCAGAGTCATCGAAGAAGAAGATGAAGAAAAAGAAGGTCATCACCGCGACGTACCAGGTCCATCGCGGCATCCTCTGCAATAAGTCCACCTTCTTCGCCAAAGAACTGTCCGACACCTCCCTAGACTCACAGAACCCTACCATCGACATCGAGTCCAAAGACTTCCTCCTCGAAGTCTACATAGGCTGGATCTACTGCGGCACCATCTACTCCGACTGGTTCCCACTCACCACCGCCACAAGCAACCCAAAGACCGGAAAACCCAAACCAACTCAAAACAATCCTGTCTCTTGGCCATGGAACTGGCTTTTCCTCCTCTACCACTTTGGCTCCAAGTACGATACACACGCCTTCCGACTCGACATCATGCGATTCATCCAACTCAAATTCCACCGCGCCAACCTGCATAATCACGAGAAACCCTCCCTCTCTCTCTGCAAAGCTTTCCTCGGCGGTAGCACCCTACCTCAAGACGACGGCCTTCGGCGCTGGTGTGTCGACTATGTTTCACAGTACTTTGATTTCGCGCATGCGGAGCGAGAGAGGGCGATCGGTATTGCTGAGAATACCTTTTATTGGGGTGGATTACCTGAGGTATTTGTTGCTACGAGGAGGAGGATGTCGGCGATGAGGTGTCAGATCTGTAAGAGAGGTGGGGTCTGTAAGAGTAAGGGTCACGATAGGGAAGATTTTCGGGGGCTTTTGGAGGGGGATATGTGTCGGTATCATGGTCATGGAGATGAGGGGGAGAGGGAGGTGTGCAGGAAGAGTTGGGAGGCGATGGTTGCCGGGGAGGGTGAGTAGAGCGACAGGAGCCTTGGATCTCGAAGTCGACTGGGCTTGTAATGCGGTGGCTCTTCTATGCGAACAGGACTTCCGTGAATTTGATGATGAGGTCATATGGAAGCGCGTTTGTATGTACTGAGCTCAATGAACGATCTGTGGATCTCAACACCGGGCTTCCTGCCTACATTAGAACATAAAATCTCTTTCTCTGCTCATGTTCATCGCAACCCCGACTCGAGTCTGACGCAAATACCGTAGCGCCCTTCCGAAAATCCTCCTGCTGCCTACACAACATGCCGCTCTCCATTACCCCATCAGCACCCCATAATTCTCCTACCCTCCAAACCCATACTTCCGCCCAAGCGCCTCCCACCGCATCCCACACCTCGCCCGCTCCTCATCATCATCAACATGCTCATGATACGCACAAGCATCAGCCACAACAATCGTCCACCGATCCTCCACCTCATGTCCTACCCTCGTACACACCCTCCCCCTCGAACAGCTCCTACACTCCTCCGCTCTCATCTGTCTCTGCACAGAAACTAAACAAGCCGCCACCACACGCCTCGGCAACGTCTCAAAGAAGGCGACCTGAGCAGCGCAATCATCCCCGTACTCATCCATTGATAAGTACTTGGCCATCATATCGACAATCCAACGATACATCCCATCCGCGTTGCCGGGCAGGTTCTCCAACGTCGTGCGTAGCCCGTCAAGACTTGGGAGAAGGTAAGCGCGAGGGGCGGTCATGAGGGTTTTGGTTTGGCAGATTTGCATGATTGCCATTCGGAAACCTCGAGTGGAGTACTTGTCGCTGAAGATGTAGAGGTCGAGGAGGAGATGGGACCAGGACCAGGTGAGGGGATTTGAGTCGTGGTTTTCGTCAGGAGCTTCAGCGGCGACGGCGAGGTTGGCGATGGCGGTGGAGCTTTTGCTGGCGCTAGTAGCAGTAGCAGCGAATGAGCCATCGCCTGGGTCGTGGTAGATGTCGTTTGTGTACAGCCAGGCTACGAAGATGCGGAATGTGCGTGGACGGACATCGGGTAATGTGATGTGGCGGGTTTTGGCTTCGAGGAAGTTGGTGCTGAAGGCGGCTCTGAAGTAGTCTGATTTGGCGACGAGGAGGGCCTGTGGGATGGAGAAGGTTTGAACGTCGGTTGGGTCGGACTGGTGGGAGACGGTGATCGTGACGGATTCTGAGTTGTAGAGGTTTTGGAGTGGGACGCGCTGCGGTGCCTCGTAGATGGGCGCAGAGGTGTTGATAGAAACACTGTTGCTTCTCTTCTGTCTCTTACGCGCTGGCTCCCTCGAGGCAGTCATTTTGGGATGCGCGAGATGCTTTTCTCAATCGGCCGGCACAGTGTGTTTGTTTTGATTGTCGGTGTGACGGGCCTGGAGATCGTGCGGCGCGGCCAGGTTCACGGGATCTCCCGCAAAGCTGGATGGTAAGTGAGTCCATGCTGGCGGGCCCAGCTTTTACGTGCACGAGACTAATCTGTACGTTGTGTATAAAGGCAACCGAGGATAGCAGCAAGACGGCGTAAGGATAGAGTCAGTGGCCTGACCAAGTCTTGGTGAGTCCTGGGGTACAGTCCCCTCGATGTAATAGCCCTTACATGTATCTATCGCGCGGCACAGAAAGAAAGGCCCATTTGCCGAACGTATTCTTAATAGATTGATGCCGTCTTGAAGACGTGCGAAGCAGTCTTTGAGGTGTGTTTGTCTCGTGACAACATCCCTTTGCTGGCAAAAATCTGCGCAACATAGGCGCGGTCAATACCGGCTTTGTTATGACTTGGGAAGTCAATACATTAGAAGTCGACAGCACCGCTCTCTGGATGGCAAATAAAGTATCGTCCGTCGTAAGAAATGAGCTAGCTGCCCTCATGGTCTTCGACACTCTGCCCGAAGGTTGACGATTGGGCGCAAAGAAAGCATTTGCAGCAATACGACCAAGCCTTTGGGTCCAGGAGGAAGTATATTAGCCATGGTTTCATCATTACGAGCCTAGTGCGACCAGGAAATTGTCGGGAGCTGTTGTTCTCCAGAAGAATGTCTTTGAGAAGAAGACGGTGATGATGGGAGGTGTCGCTAGCCATCTGCGCAATCGCGAAATGGCGTTGGGGTCGAGCGTGTAAGGTTAGCGATGGAAAGCTGAAAGAAGTCCAGAAGAGAGGCGAAGTTGCTTCTCTTTTCACGTCTGTGCACTGAACAGGCCCGTGCGCTCGCTCCCTCCGGATTTTGAGTTGCGAGACTGTGCCCAGCAAGCATCGTCACACCAGCCATCCTGTTTCATCCCCACGACAATGCCATCACTGCCGTCTCTGCCACGCGGAGGAACCGGTTCAACGACAACGATGATGACTTGCGCCTGGAAAGAAACGACGCCATCTGCAGAGTGCAAGTGACGTTCGCTTTACCTTTCCGTGGCGATGCGGTGGACCAGATCTACTGCACTCCGCACGCCAGCTCCCACATTTCCTTCGCAAGAAGATGCTATTCCGGGATGGAATAGCCGTGGTGGTACCGTACATCTCAGCCAAGACGACCTCGGAGCCACTGTCGTGTGACGGCCCAGGACCATGGTGGAAGGCGATGGCAAATTACAAGAATAGCCTCTGAAGACATGGCTTGGGTACGGTCCGATACGAACGCCAGAACGCCGGGCAGCCTTGGCTTAAAGAATAATGCGAGTAACATTCCATGACCCTCGTCGAACCCTAAGACATTCATTTCGATATAAGAGACTGGCACCTGCCCCGGCATAAACCTTCTGGAGACGCCTATACCACAACTCATCAATCGTTTGAACAGAAGTCACTAGTCCAACAACATTCGTTCCAATAACAACTCAACCAACATGCGCTACTCAATTCTTGCCCTCGCTGCGGCCATCACTGCTGTCTCTGCTGGCGACGACTGTCAGGCTACATACAACAAGTGCATTGCGGCGGGTACTCCGGAGGTCAAGTGCTCTTGCGACCTTACTTCGTGCTCAGGCGAGGACGCTGCCCGCATTCGCGATTACTGTGCCACTGCTACCGCCAACCTACCCACCGCATCTGCCAAACCAACGGCTGCCCCTTCAACATGCCCTGACGGCTCTGCACCGATTGCACCCACGATTGCCCAGCCACAAGGCCAGGACAACATCACCGCGTGTGCCAACTCGCTTGAGCTGGGCGCTACATGCGGAGATGGTAGGAAGATGATGATCCTTTGATGTGAATATCTGCTAACGTATCGACAGACAAGCAATGCAAGTATGGCGCTGAGTGCTGGGGCTCAAACGCCATGATCATCCGGGCTTGCGGTAACTTCAACGCTGGCTGCAAGGAGGACTCGCAGTGTGCCTACAACACTTGCAACAACGGGCTCTGCAACGGCTTCAAGGCTTCGTCTTCCTCTGCTCCCGTCACTGCTGCTGCCACTCCATCTCAGACCTACGCTTGCAACCCGGCGCACCAATACCCTGGAGGCGTTTCATGCATCAGCACTGCCGGTACTCTGGCCCTCGTCTCTCCAACTCCTGGCTTCGCATGCAACCCAGCTCACGACTATGGGTGAGTGACGGAAGATTATAAGCCCTCAGCTGTCTGAGAACAAATCACTGACCTCCCACAGATACGGCCAAAGCTGCATCAGCACTGCTGGCACTCTCAGCCTGGTCGGCCCAGCCGCCACCTCCGCACCAGCTCAAACCACCGGCGGCGCAGTCCCATACTATCCAGTCCCAACTGGCACTGCCGGCAACGCAACATCTGCTTTCCCAACTGGCACCGCTCCTGGTGCCCCAGGCCAAACGACGGGCGTTGTTCCTTACACTGGTGATGCGGTCAAGACGCTTTCGTCGATCGGCGCTGTCCTTGCTGGTGTTGCTGCGTTCATTTTGTAAATGGGGGTATTGTTGGAGTGACTTGATTGCATTAGCGAAGGCTGGCAAAAGGGTATGAGACAGGCTCCAGAACAGAGGCTTTGAAAGCTTGCACACACAAAAATGTACAATACCCATAATATTAATGAGATCAAGATCTAGCACATTATGACTTCTTCTGGAATCTCATTCCATATTGCACTACTTCGGGGTGCCCCGAAGTTTCGGATGGATCTTTGCGTGGTGATGCTGTTGTTAAACGATCATCCGCATAGCAATGACCGACGTCGGCCGAACAACAACCTCGAGCTGCATATTAAGCTTCCAACTCTTGCGTACCTGCATTCAATCGTACAATACCACCAATCTTGACAATGGCAACCCTCACCCTCGCAAAATGGGCCGTCTCCCTCCAACCCTCCTCCATCCCCTCCTCAGTCCTCAAATCCGCCCAACGATCCCTCTACAACTACATCGGCTGCACCATAGCCGGCTCCTCCCACCCAACCGTCCTAAAAGCCCAAACCGCCCTCGAAGACTTCTTCGGCGAAGCCACCTCCACCCTCCTGGGACCGAAGGATGGTAGGTGCAAATCCGCGGACTCGCAACATGCTGCTCTGCTGAATGGGATTGCTTCTCATGTTCATGATTATGACGACACGCATTTGGAGACGATCATACATCCTACGGGGCCGGTGGCGAGTGCGGCGCTAGCGTATGCTGAACACTATGGGGGCATCACTGGGGAACGATTGATCACGGCTTTGATCGCGGGGATTGAGACGTCGTGTAAACTCGGTCTTTCTGTGTGGCCGTCGCACTATGATGTTGGGTGGCATATTACGTCTTCCACGGGGAGTATAGGCGCCGCAGTAGCCGTAGGGAAGCTGATGAATCTGAAGGAGGAGCAAATGGCCCATGCCATAGGAATCGCGAGTACACAAGTAACCGGCCTGAGGGAATTCTTCGGATCCGACACGAAATCTTTCCATCCGGGTCGAGCAGCGCAGAATGGGCTCATAGCTGCGCATTTAGGGAGGAAAGAGTTTACATCGAGTTTGGCGGCTTTGGAGGCGAAGAGGGGATGGAGGAATGTCGTTATCGGCTCGGATAACGTATCACCTCAATTCGACAAGTATCTTCCGACTGAGAGCGCGGAAGGATTGGGAAGGACATGGGAGATCGAAAAGAATGCATTCAAACCTTTCCCTTGCGGGATAGTCTGTCATCCTGCGATCGATGGATGTATACAACTGCATCGCGAGATGGCGGAGAAAGGGCTGAAAGTGGAGGATATTGAGAGAGTGGAAGAAAGAGTACATCCACTGGTTGTTGAGTTGACCTCTAAAAGAAACCCGAGGGATGGGTTGGAGGGCAAATTTTCTGTTTTTCATGGGAGTGCAGTCGGCCTGATATATGGCAAAGCGGGACCCGCGGAGTATGCGGATGATGTTGTAACGAATGCGAAGGTCGTTGAGGTGAGGGATAAGGTTGATGCGAAGGCGGATGAGGAGGTAAAGTCAGATGAGGTTTTCTTGGCCGTGCATTTCAAGAATGGACAGAAGATTGAGAAGCATGTTCAGCATGCTATTGGATCGTTGGAGGTGCCGATGACGGATGAGCAGTTGAAGGAGAAGTTCGTTGATCAGTGTGCGTTGGTGCTGGGTAGAAAAGGCGCTGAACGGGCGAGTGATGTAGCTTGGAAGCTTGGTGGTGCTTCTGCTGTTTCTAAGGAGATTGGAAAGCTATGATACTTTTGCGTGGTACGGTCTTGCTGATGATTTCATGGAGCGACCTATATCTTCTTGCCAAGTCGTGCGGATGACCTCGTTGGCTTGGATGCCTCTTTCATCGGCTTGGGCTTAGGATCCGCTTTTGATTTCTTCTCATGGCCTTCGGTTTTCGATGCCTTAGCCTTCTTGCTCAAAGACTCTGGAATCTCGTCTTCCTCCACAACAGCCTGCGCCTTGCGCTTCACGTCAGCCTTCGCACCTCCCTTCTCACCACCGCCAATCTTCCCACTCCCCCTCCTACCCAGCACCCAAGCCGCCCTCTCAACCTCCACCGCCTTCACACCCCCCTCCCCATCCAATCTCTCCCTCAACTCCTCCACCTTCTCAAACATCTCCAAATACTCCTTCGCCGAGTACTTAATCCCCCTACCCCATCCCTCCCCTTTCCCTTCGTCCCAAAAACACCATCTAAACAGCTCATCCGAGAAGAACGGCGCTCTCTCAGGATCATACACACTCAGCAGAAGACTAGCTGTCGCTGGACCAATACCTTTCAAAGCCGTCAAGCTATTGAGACATGACTTCGCTGACTCTACAGAGCCATCGAAAGCTGCAAAAGCGGATTTGGTGGTTGATTCGATTAGTTCGGAAGGGTTGGATTCGACGTATTTTTTGAGGGCGGGGCGGAAGGTGCCGTGGGAGAGTTTCCAGTCTACGAGGGTGAGGAGTTGGTCTTTTGTGAGGTGGGAGGGTTTGGAGTTTGGAATTGTTTCATAGCGTGCGAGATCGAGGTCTCTTAGTTTTGAGGGCACGATTTCTTGGTATTCTTCTTGAAGTTTGAGGAGCGCGTCGCGGGTGATTGTGTCGAATCGGTGATGAGGTTCCATAGTTCTTTGAACTGAGATAACGCTTTGTTGATATGGGACTCGAATGATCTTCGAGCTTTACAGTTTGATGTGGGAGTATTGTCAATGACTGGAATGTATCTTGAACATTGACGTCTGATGGAGACGCGCTTGAGGAAGGTTCAATGGGTGCTCAGACCACCAAAGCGGCATCGGCTGATATCTTGTGGTCTGAGATCTGAGATAAGCTCTAAATGAACTGAAGATACTCATGCATTTCTCGCCAAAAAGAACCTCGTAGCAACTCTAGAAGTACAACTGGTGGCCGAGAGGTCTATCCAAGTTTCACTAGGAGTCAAATGGGACCTCGTGCTCAATGTCGTTGACCCTCGGAATTCGATCTAGCTTGAGCCCGCAGAATGCAGCTACCTTCTCGATCTAGACACAGAGTCGGTCAGTAATGTGCCCACGCTCCAAGCATCGTATGGACTTACGCATTGCTGAATAGTCTCAACATCCTCTGAGCTGACTCCAATTCTCCTTGTCCCTCTCAAATGCCAGCCTGACTCGCGAGGGGCGTTCTGCATTAAGATACCAGCCAAGACGATCAACTCGGTCTCCACAGGGCCAATGATGCTGTGGTCGGAAAGGTAAAGGCCGTACGTGATCTCAATAGAAAGCCACTCGAAGTCTTTGTGGCATGCAAGAGTGTTCTCCGTTGCAGCATGGTTGTGGCGGTAGATCTGGGATAGCCAGTCTCGACCCCGTTGGCGGTTTGCTTCTCCGGATGACCAATTTTCCCTAGCAGACTTGTCAGCTGAACCCTCAGAAGACACCAGCAGGATGAAGTTCTAGATACCTGGAGAAGCTGTAATCGCGGTCCTCCGGCCTCTCAACCCCGGCGATCGTGAAGATGGCTTCTAGCGGCTTGACGACTCCGACTATGCTGACAAGCTTGACCAACGCCTCTCTGAGTCTGCGTATGAGGGCCTTGCGTGAATCGGGGCCCGCGAATTCAGGCTTCGAAATGAGGTACTTGTAGACCTCAGGTGCAAGATCAGGATGACCACCAGAAGTGATGGCGGCGATGAGCAGGATGTACCACTTATCATCGCCGAGTGTCTTCGATGGGAAGTGTTGCTCGATGTCATTGATCAGAGCTAATGTCTGCTCAGGTGATGTTTCGGTGTGAGCCATGATGTTGCTGTCTCTGGAGGGACTCGTTTCCTCGACTTGTCGCCTGAGGGATTTAATGAGCTCTTATACGTGTGTCCTTAGCTAAGTGAGGCTGAGATGGTAGTGGATAGTGAAGATGGATGAATCGGCAAACGTGAGATCTGACCCACTCCAGCTCCGGTGACGGTGACCAGGGCGTGAGGAAGATGGTTTCCTACCTTTGGGACAACAAGAAATGTCTGTGTTGGTGGCAAGGCGGTGTTTGATGCAAGAGAGAGTTACTTGTCAGTTGATGAAAGTGAGATGGAAGGGCAAGGTGAATGTTTGCAATGCGGCCGATATCGCCGAGAATTGTGGCCTCAGGCCACGAAAAGATTCATGAATTGCGAGATAATGTATGCATACGTACAGACGCCTGTGGCTTGAAGGGGGTCTATCTGATCGTTTGGTTCTTCTTTCGATATTTACGTCCTTGCTGTGAGATGCCAGCCGCGATATCAGGTGTTCAGACCTTGTTTTCGATCTGAAACCCTGTTGAGAGGATCATGCTCACTCGCCTAATTGAGGCCTCAATCGTCTCTTCGCTAACACTCGCTCGATTCGAAAGATCCCCTCGTCGCTAGGCGCACTCTCCTTGATGCTGTACCACGTATTCAGCATCGGCCCCTTTTCAGGCCTCCTCGCGGCCTGCCCGATCGCACTCCATCCCAATGCTAATGTTTACGCAGCACGAATACGATCACTCGGTCCCGTTTTCTTTTCTCAGTGCTCTCATGCCTGCTTCAGTCTCTAGCCAGGCGCTGGCAGCGCGCTGTCTGTGGATCGAGGCGAAGGAGTCGCGCAGTGGGCATCAGCGGACCTTTCCTACTGTCGAACTTACGTCGCTCACCCTCTTGCTGGTGCAGCGCCCGTGCTGTATCTGTTCAAGGAGCCGCTGAATGGTCCTGAAGACTGGCGTGCAAGGAATTCTTATCGGTCTGGTATAGTTCTGCTTCTGTGATCGGTTCCTGAGTCACTCCACTCAGCGCGAAGACTTGACGAGGGCCATCCTGCCCTTCCGATCCTTCTCCACTCGGACAACATTCCTAGGCGGGCTCTTCTCGCGAATGATTACCTCCTCTCGCGGTCTTCGATCGAACAAGACGATCTCCTCACTCGCCCGTCTCCGATCGCGATACTCCACAACACTGTACTCGTCCCTGTACTCCCTCTCCCGTTCTCTGAACGCCCTGTCTCTTTCGTCGTTCGCAAGCGTCTCATATTTCACAGCTTGCTTCTCGGCCTCCAGAGCTCGAATTTCGTGGTTGATATCGTGTATCGACTTCGCAGGTCCACGATCGGCGAGGACCAGGGATCCGGCATGAGAGGCGCGGCGAGACCTCTTCTCTTGTTCCAGTTCGTTGATGCGATCGACCAGTGCCGCTCCTCGGCGGCTGGCATGCGAAGAGCGAGCAGAAGGCGCTGATGACACTGAACGGCTTCGCGCACTGCCTACGCTTGGCGCCGGAGGTACGCTGTATACTCGAGACATGTTGTCTTCGTTGATCCTGGTGGTGAATGGGTAGGAGGTTGGAGAATGGTTGGAGAGAGCGAAAGAGCGCGCCTACCGTTCTCTTCTTCTACACTGGAGGTACTTACCTCTTAGCCTCCGCGTCATGATTGCAAGGTCGCAACCAAGGCCATTGCGGGCGTTTCATTTGCGGTTCAGAAGCGTCGAAGAATCAGCCAGGTTGGAATCGTCTATGCGGCTTGACGTCGAAGGTTGAAGATTGGCTTTGGTGCACGTCATGGGGGTGTGCATGCGAGGCTTGGCGTCAGACGCCCCTGAATCGCGTGCATTCTTGCGACTTCACTAATATCTGCATGAGGTGCGAAAGATGTCAATGAGATGGTACCAAAGAGCAGTATGAAAAGCATGATCGAGCAAAGGGAGCTTCAAGATTATTCTCTCAAACTCTCCAGAAACGGCGATAGGGCGATCGGAACACCTCTGGCATGGATAAGCTTGTGGGATTGGAGACCTCACGTCTCCTCAGACTGAGAGAGCATGGTCAGAGGGCTGAATGGAGCTCAACACGCTTGCCCGACGGTAGCATCCAGATGAAGATCTCTCAAGCAATTCTTAGCTCGCGGTCTTGCAAGCCTCGTGATCTTCTCGCGTTAACACTCAACGAGAAGCCCAAGTGAGGTGAAATCAACCTACTCGCTACTTCCCATCCTCCGACAGAATCTTGGCCTGCCTGAAGCTCGATCAATATGGTAGGTCTGCGGACGGAGAAATTCCTCCATGGGCGACTTGCCCATGGAATACGTGAATTTGCGAAACACGAGAGATAGACCCATGAAAGCTAAAGAAGCTGCTCAGGAGTCTCCACTTGTCCCTTGATCTCTCAGACATTACTATTCTACGCCGGCCTCGAAATGGAGAGCGCAATTTGAGAGGCTCGATCCGAAGAAGGTGCTTATGAAGTTACCAAAGCGTCCTTTTCAGCACAAGCGGGCCTTGTCGAAATCGAGTATTGCCAAACGAGATTTCACGAAGCGAAAGTGTGGAGCCTGTGGACTCTTGAGCATGCTACACATTTCTACTTAATGTTTGGAAAATCGCTGGTACAATGGAGCAGCAATCACGAACATCATTGTCCATCTGCAGACATACGCGTTGACACGCGGCTATCACATGCGATGCTGCAGGTCGCATGTGCACATTCGTTTGCTTGTGAAAGTCACTCACTCACCGGCTTTGTGCTAGCCTTACTAGGGCTAGTGGATGCCTGTGCCGCTTCCGCCGCGCATATAACCGTTACGCATCTGTCGTACAACTTGTTTCGTTTGTTCGCACAGACATTTCGACTGAACTTCAACATCCGCCCCAAGGTTTTGCCTCACTGTCCGCTCCAACCACACTCAACAACAACTACAACAGTCACCAATACAGCCAATCAATACATTCAAGCACTATGGCTGACTCGATGGACTACGAGGCCGACCCGCCAATCCCAATGGCCGAGGTTGGCCAACTCCCTGCTGCCTCGACCGCAGCAGATGAAGACGACGCCGACGCCCTCGAGGAGGGCGCCGACTCTGCCCCAAAGCGAATCACTCGCAGTAAGCCTGCTTTCCCCCCTTTCATCTTCGTACCCTTCCCACCATATGATTATCTCCACATGCAAACAGCTGACCAAACAATCAACAGAGAAGCCAGTCCAATCCACATCCTGCTACGCCACACAGCCAGCAGAAATCCGCGAAGAAGAGCGTATGCGCCGCTGGCGCGTCTACGGCTTCGGCGTCGACGAATTCGAGCGCGCCACCATGAACTCCCGCGAGTGGTACGAGCTTGTCGAAAGTCAGAAGATGCTTCGCGCCCAGGAGCGAGATCATATTGAGAAGCGACTCCCTGCTCTCCGGGCGCAGCTGGCGAAGGCGGAGGGGGATCTGGCGAATATGAGGGAGGCGGATCGAATTGCGGATGAGAAGTATGGCGAGAAGTCGGAGCAGGGGAAGGAGAATAAGCGGAAGCTGGATGCTTGGCGCGGGTTTCTGAAGATGGAGAATGACGAGGTGCCGCAGTTCCCTGAGAAGAAGATTTAGGTGGTTGGTGAGCGAAATCTTTGCGAAAGGTGTCCTGTGGTGATACTAGGCCTGAGCAGCCCACGTCGCGGCTGGCGGATGATAGCAGGGTCTGAGAGAGTGAGAGACAAATGAAAAGCCTCTACAACTATCGGTCAGCTGCTCCCATAAGTTGCAGCTTCATCTATGGCGTCTCAATGGAAGTTGCGAGGTTGAGTGGAAGATGTGCGTGACAGTACAATGAAGTTCCCATTCTCCAATTCCAGCAAGCTGAAGCGAATTGAAAGCTTGTTTCGCCCGTAATAGCACACAAAAACACTCAGCACATAGTAAAGTCCAGCTCCGTCCTCACGTTCCCTCCCATACAATACGCTCCGCCCGCTCGCCCATCCAATGCCCGCATTTTCTCCTCTTGCCACAACCCCCACATCTTGACCGTGCTACCTCCGCTGCAGTGCATTACCTATCAATTCGTCCTACGATCGAACAACCATCCGTCGCACCACACCCTCGCGCCGGACCAATGGCTCTTCTCCACGAGCGTACCGATGAATAGCTTCCTCCCACCCACACTCAATCGCCAAAACGCTTCGACTCGGCGCCCGCAATAGACTGCGTGATGAAGGCAGATGCTCAATATCGACATGACCCAGTCGAGAAGACAGGAAATCTCGAGCAATGACACGGAAAGCGGCGCGGCGAACAAGGATGTCCTTCTCTCGGTACGGTGGAGGAGTTCTGTGACTAGTGCTGAGCACAAGCTGACGCTCCTGAGGTAGATCAACGCCTGGTCAGCGCAAATGACGGAACTCGAGTCCAGCGCGGAGGAGTTTACCGGAGATGACGTTCCAGAAATTCAGATACTCATATTGGTCAATCATATCCCAATCTTGCTCGACCTCGTCATCGACGATGAGGACGAGGCTTTTGATAGACTTGACGTTGTTCGGTCCAGCGCCTTTGAGGCGGGCGCAGAAGTATCCGAATGTGCCGTAACGGCCTTTCTGGAGGTAGACGATCCAGTCGGTGCTGCCGAGGAAGATGGGAAGGGACTCGTTTCGGATCTGTCGCGAGACGCGCGTGAGCGCTGGCCAGGGGCTGAGGATGTTGACGTGCTGGTCATGCTGGATTTCGGGCAGGGCGTATTCGTAGATTAGGTTGCGGAGCTCGGCCGGTAGCTTGAAGAAGCCGGATGTTGGCGGTGAGGATGGTGTTGGTGCCGCTGGAGCAGATTGTTTCCCTGGCAGGTAGAGCTTCATGTTCCTCGAGGCAGCCAATACAATGACTGCTGCGTGAACTTGTTGTGGAGGCTTCGAAGGGATGTCCCGTTGCGTGTGTGGCTCCGAAAGTGATGTTTTGTAGGGAGAGTAGTTTCGCGAGGAAGCTTGAGTCGGTTGCAGGATGGTTGAGAAGATTGTTGTGGCGAAGCGGGCTCGAGGTTGATAACGAGATGCCTCTCTGAGCACAGGCCAATCATAGCAGGACACCTGAGGCAGACGAAATTCGAAGTGAAAGTGGCAACCTTCCAAGGTAGAGAAGAGCTTCGCTTGAACTCTAGGAGCAGACCACGGAGCCGTCATCGCGGACCAGGCGCTCAAGATGCTCGAGCGGTGCGAGATCGTGCAGACAGGTCAACAGCATTCAATGCCCTCCAAATGGATACGCATTACAACTACACCGGACTCAACATAGGTCCGGCCTCACCCCTCTTGTCCATCCATTCTCTTATCGGTCCCCACTTCCTACACGTATGCGTGCCAGATCTTCCAAGCGCAATGTTGAATCCTTTCCAGGCGTACAATGGCGAAGGTGTAAGGTCACCCTGGCACATGACCGATTGCCTGATCCTGTCGAGGCAGTGTTCCATATGCGCCAGTTCCCACCCTTCGGGGAGCTTGACGCCTGCGCTCGCGCCATGGTGGTGGTCGGAGGTTGCACTGTAAAGAGACTTGGAGATTTCCATACGAACGGCGTTGACGCAGTGAAGCGTGTGAAAAACGTCTGGCCTACGCAGTGATAAGGGTCAATTGTCTGTCGTTTGTGCAGAGTGTGCCATCGGATCTCCTTACTCGAAATGATAGCTCCCCGTCTTTGGTATCTTTGTGAGCTCCGGAACGAACGGCGCAGCCTCTTCATCGGTCATAACTGGGAACTCGCCTATCCATTCCAGTCAGCTCATGTTCCCAGCTGGACCTTCCGCATCTTTATCCTACCATGTAACAGCCCATGCCAAGCATCATCTATCTCTTTGCTCGGAGGCCCAAAGTATTCTACAGCCGAATCTGGCTTCCTGATCGCAGTCTTCGTATCGGGATCGTACAGCAGCGCTCCGGTGAACACTCGCTCCTCATACTCGATCGACGGCCTCGCATCGGTCATATCCGTATTGTGTATGCAGCGTGGGAGAAGTTCAGGTCCTCTGTTATTTATTCTCCATGTCCCCACGTTGAACGCAATTGATATGAGCAGTATGCATACGTTCAAGGCCAGAAGAACGTGTTGCCGGATGTGTCTTTGTCTTTCGCTTCTCGGGCTCTTCAATGCTTGCCACAGACTGCCTGGCTCTTCTTCCTCCTCTTCGTGCGCCAGGAAGCGTGCTTTTTCCATTCTTGTCTGCTCCATAACCATTGCCCAGTCTCCAAATGACCCTTCCTCAGCAGAGAGATAGAGATAAGAAGCAAAACCTACTGTGTTCGTACGAGCTGAGTGTTAGACATGCTGGCGAGGGTCCCGGCACGTCCTCTCAAAGCCATGACACGGGCCTGGCTTGATGGATATGGCGTTCTGCTGTTCCCCAAAGAAGCATGGTACTAACGGTGTTGGGAGTGCTCCTGATGGTGGAAGTTGGACCGTGTGAGACAGAAAGGAGGTCGACGTTCTGGCCGGAAGAACTTCGGATCATGCCGAGCCAAGAACACTTCTCTCACCTGACACGGTAGCAGAAACCACATACATCAACAACCAAAGGATTACTTCCAATCGAGTCAACAATGTTATGAAGATGGAAGAAGACGACCTATGTACACTGGCATGCTCAGGCACGGACAGCATGTCCTGGAGGCAAGCTGTTCAGAAGACGTCTACTGTGCTTTCCCGGAATCCACCTTCGCCAGGAACCTCTCATCATCCTTCTTGACAAGATCCGCGCCCTTCTCAGCAACCGCATACGTTGTCGACATGATATTGCCCGAAACATGTCCTGGGAAGACCGAAGCATCAATGACCCTCAAGCCATGCACGCCCTTCACCCTCAAGGCCTCATCCACGACTTCTCCCATTGTGCAAGTGCCGATCAGATGGTATTGAGTCGAGATATGATTCTTAACATACTCCACACGAGCCCCTTCTGACTCGATGTTGATATCCTGCGGTGGCAAAATCCGCTCGCCTAAGCTCTTGGACAGGACTGGCTGAAGGCATACCTTGTCCATCCACTTGATGCCCTCAGCCAAAATCTTGGCGTCTGCTGGATTGCGGAAGTAGCCTGGGTCGATGCGCGGGTGGGCGGTCGGGTCTGAGCTGGTGATGTGCACTGTACCTCTGGAGAGAGGATGCTCAAGGCAGACGAGCATTGAGACTCGTTGCTTGCCTTTCGGTCTGAATTGGACGTGATCAGCATAGAAATATACCCAGGAACGACGAGTACTTACGGTGCTGCGAAGAAGTCAATCTGGTTGTCACCTCTGCTGACATCGAGCTGAGCGCCAATGCAGAAAGTCTGGATATTCGCAAAGGTTGGATCTGACAGCTGCTTCACGATGACCTCCTCTTGCGCCTTCTCGAAATCAGTCTTGGCCAAAGAGTTCTTCCGGATCTCGCTGATCGTCTGGTCAAGAGTCTCCTTATCCACCAAGGACGCATACGAGACGAAACCCATCAGCATTCCGGGCGACCCGAGAGGGCCATTGTTTGTCTTGTTGTACATCTCTTGCATTGCGGCTTGGTACTCCTCGCCGTGCAGGGCGTCAAGCGAGTTGATGCCATCCTTGAGATCGTACAGCATACCGCCGAGGACGTGGTCTTGAAAGTTCGCTCCTACACGGTCGTTTTTAACCAAGCATTCGACACCTGCAGCTTTTAGAACTTCTGGGTCCCCAATGCCTGAGAGCTCCAAGATTTGCGGGCTATTGATAACACCGCCTGAGAGGATCACCTCTCTTCCTGCCTTGACTTGCACCTTCTGACCGTTGTGGATGAACTCGACTCCCTTCGCGGTATCGCCTTCCAGCAACACACGAGAAACCAACGCCTCTGTAAGAACCTTCAAGTTAGGTCGATGAAGATTCGGTCTCAAATATCCAGTCGCAGCGTAACTCCGCCGTCCAGGATCGTCGGTCCTGTTAACAGCGGCCAAGCTGGAATAGAAGCCATAATGGTCGCCACTCCATGCATCGACCAGAGTACGATCCTTGCCTCCGACTTCATACGCAGCCTCGCAGAAGTCATACTCGAATGGCTCGTAGTAGTCGTTGAAGGAAGTATGGATTGGCCCATCAGTCCCATGATACTTCTCCTTTGCCCCGGTCGGCATGAACTGCTTACTCGGAGGCTCCTTCTCCGCGGGATCAAGAGTCTGATGTTTTCTGAAATACGGCACCATTCCATCCCATCCCCAGCCTTTGTTCCCAAGAGACTCCCAGCCTTCATAATCCCCTTTCGATCCTCGGACGTACATGAGGTAGTTGATCGCTGATGAGCCTCCCAGAACTCGGCCACGCGGCATGGAATATGTCTTGTTGCCAGCTGTGGGTACGGGCTCGGATTGGAAACACCAGTCGTATTTCTCGCGGCCGATGAGAGTTGGGTAGAGGGAAGGTGTGTAGATTTGCGGGTCGTCCATGAGATTCTTGCCGGCTTCAAGGACCCCTACGGTTACTTCGGGGTTCTCGGTTAACCTATAAAGGCGCTTTCAGTACATCGGATCAAGTTTCTGTATCGTGTTGCCTACCTGGCCGCTACGCAAAGGCCAGCCGTGCCTCCCCCAACAACAACATAGTCGAACTGCTGGGCTTGAAACTCATCGATGCTGCACAGCGCAGAGCCAGAATGGCTATTGGCTCCATTAGTTACTCCAGGCATGTTGTAAGTCTTTTGCACTGTTGCTGTTGGCTATTGATATATTGCAACGCAGCCTCGAAGGATGGCTAGGATATCTCACTGAGGCGACTTCCCTGCACTGTTGCAGATACTTATTCTCTTCGGCGCAATGGAGTTGGCGGCTGCTCATCACAGTGCCCCTCTCGCTTCCTTCAGCCATCTACGGCTCGTAGAGCTGGTACACAGCATTCCTTGGCTATCCAGCTTATAGCTCTGCCTGCAGCTGTTTCTCCGCACTGGGGGAAATCAATATCCGGGGTAATGTTGTAGATCTTGGTACAATAGTACACGAGATCTCGCATCAAGTTGGAAAACACCATCGATCAAATAGATCAGTCTGTGGTTCTTTGCCAGTGAGCGCTTGATGCTTGCCTCTGCAGTCTTCGCACACTGCATGTACAATCTGATTGCTTCACTGCTGGTCTCAAGCAGGTGGGTCGCTCGATCGAATCACGCTTGGTTTAGTTCAGTTCAATGCAATGCCAGGTGGCCCGCTCATAGCAGAACTTCGAACCCATCGATGCCTAGCTTGCTGTTGCGCATACCGTATGCCATGAGTGAAAGATCGAAAGGTGAAGCTCGACATGAGAAAGAGCGTCGAACCGTTTCAGAGCCTGAGGCGAATAAACAAGCCTTGCGCCACAAGATGAAGATCTCCCCGAAGCCGCTATCGAACTCAATTCTGACAGGCTCCTGGATCCTCCGCCTATATTTGGCCCAAGCGGTACCAGGTCTCCCTGCTCTTGTCACCGTCCTCTCTTCTTCTCCGCGAGCAGGTCTTCCGATATACTCTTCCGTTTCGACTGCATTTGTGCAATGCCTCAAGTTTCGAAGATTGTGATTTCAAAAGCTGAGTCGCAAGTACAGCAACAAACCTTCTCCAAGCCCCCTTCTACAATGCATGCGTGCATATACCACAATTTCCAGCCTCAGAATCTGCAAGACATGAGCAGCCGACCGTTTTCTCGCGCTTTCAGATGATCAACATGAGAGTCTTCCTCACACAGGCAAGTTCGCTACGATAGGAAAACACGACTCCGGACGATCGACAATACTCGCGTGAGAGTGAGGGCATCTCTTCATGTCGTCTATGATGCGAACCCATGGTCTTCGTTGGAGGTCGTTACGATTCCGCGACTCACGAGCGCTGCAGCTCTGCCGTAATTTTGAAGTATGGTGATATGAGGATGCAATGCACGGTCGAGATATGTACTGATCAGCATGAAACTCCGGGTATGCTTTGCATGTTCTAATAATCAGAAGCTTAGCAACGACTCTTGCGCCGTTGCGTGATGGTGTAGTTAAGTGGACACCCGCTCCCATAACGTCTCTGCATCAGCATCCTCTCTCGTCTTCCCCTTGCTCGTCGTCCAGCTCTTAGCCACATTCCTTTGCGATCAGTCACTCATTCATACTGTCATACACTCATTTTCATCACGCCAGGAAACTTGGACACTCCATACTTTCCTCTACCTCAAGACATAACATGCGAGTCAACGCAATCCTCCTCGCGTCGCTGGCCGGCGCGGCCATCGCTCGTCCCGTCGCCGATGTATGCTGCCCTGTCCGACACACACCATGCCTTCGCACTAACAGACCCAGATCTCCAAGAAGTCCATCCTTCCAGAAGATAGCCCAATCACCCCCGTCTCCGGCGAGACCAGCGAGCTCGAGAGCCTTGGTCTTGATAAATTGAACCTCCCAGTCATCAAGCGCCAACTCAACGAACTCACCGGCCTTCTGGGTGGTGCGAGCCCTCTCTCCAGTCTGAGCCCAGGATCATCGGGCGGCGCGTCCAGCGAGTCCTCCTCCCCATCGGAAGATCTCCCAGACTTCGAATCCCTCATCCCAATCAAGCGCCAGCTCAACGAACTCACCGGTCTCCTCTCCGGTGCTGGTGGCGCCAGCCCTCTCAGTGGCGTCACCCCCTCATCCACCAGCGCATCTGGTGAGTCGGTGGGTAATGGCCTTCCAGATCTCGAGGAGCTGGTACCGATTAAGCGTGGTCTTGAAGAACTCACCGGTCTCCTTGCCTCCTCCGACGCGCTTGATGGCAAGAGCCCTTCGTCTACCAGCGACTCCGATGAAGGCTTGTCAGCGACGAGTCTGCCCGGGGCTGCTGGGACCATTTTGCCTGTTCCTCCGACTAAGCGTGAACTCGATGGAGAAATTAGTGAGATTGAGAAACTCGTCGGTGCTGATCAGACGGTCAAGCGTGATGGTCCGCTGGATGAGGTGGTTGACAGCGTGGGGATGGCTGTGACCGGAACGAGGACTGTAAAGTCTCTCCAGAGTCAGTCCAGCGAGGGTGGCAGGCGACTAACAAGATTTACCTAGATCGGCGTCCGTGAACTCGACGGCCCCATCAGCGAGATTGAGAAACTTGTCGGTGCTGATCAGACGGTCAAACGCGGTGCTGCATTGCCAGTGGACGAGGTGGTAGACACCGTGGGTGAGGCTGTGACGAATACTAAGACTGTAAGTTCCCTTAAGACCTTTTCTGCCGATGTATTGTCTAACACGTTATGTGTAGATCGGCGTCCGCGCAGATGTTCAGTGCGTCCAGAACGGGGACGGAGAATGTGAGAGCAGTGATGAGACCGCTGAGCCAACCAACAAGAAGGAGAGCATTCTTGACGAAATCGAGGCGGCGTTTGAGGAGGCCGCGGCTTCGACTCAGGGCGCTCAGGAAAATTCTGGGGGTTTGGTCAAGAGATGTTTCGCGTAAGATGTCGAGGGTGAGATGCTGGAGACAACTTTGCTGTCAGTGATGTAGAAGGTCTTTGAGATGTGTACCACTATGGCTTGTGATGGTCGGAAGTCAGCAGTTTAGCTATCAAGATGTAACAATATGTCTTTGAATGTATGAAGGGTTGCAAGCGTTCCCATGTATGATGAGACCAGGATCTTCAAAGTCGAGTTCGATAATGATTCGTTGGCGCGATGATCAATCTTACAAGCACTGCGAGTAGTATCTGTTCAGAACAGAAGGTCAGCACCCACCAATCACCAGAGCTTTCTTGGCTGGCTTACGGATTCTGATACTGGCACTGCGTTCCAGGAGTGCACTGCGTTGGACCATAGTAATCAATCCCACCACATCGTCCATACTTCGGGACCGTTCCTGGGAAAGGTGGCAGTGGGAGACATTGACTGTAATACGGGTTCTGATATTTGCAGTACGCTCCAACAACGCACTGGCAAGGGCCGTAGAATTCTCGGCCGCCACATTGTGCGTAGAGCGCTGCCGCGGGGCCTGGATTTTGGCATCTGGCGAAGGGTGGTGGGAAGAATTGCCGTTTGGTAAGGGAATTCTTAGGTTGATCTTTCTCCGATCCGGAAGGCTGCATCAGCTCTGAAGGGCAGTCGACTTTGGTAAAGACGACCTCCTCGACAACCTCAGCGGAAGATGAATTGTTTGGTTGAGACTCGTTGTCCCTGTCGGAGCTGATGTCGTAGCCAGCGTTTTGGACAACCAAGACCTTGTTGGTCACCTCCTTCGCGAAGGTCAATCTAATGGCGTAGTGTGTCAGTACCATAGACCCGTTTCCTGATATCAGAGATCTCACTCCCAACATGATTCGAGTTCAAATTCTTCAGCGGCCAGATTGTCCATGGTGGCAACTGCTGCGTTCTCATTCTGCGGAGTGGCCGGGTTGTCATGACGGCCTCGGGGGACCAAGGCATCAGACAATCCCGCCTGCATGGAAACGATTAAGAGAGCGTTCAAGAGCCTATAGAGCGCCATCATTGCGCTCTGTTCAGAATGTGCGAAGGAGAAGATTGGAGGAAGAGCGAAGACTGGAACTTCATGTTGTATCTCACCGCACTCATATGCACCATGAACCCCTAGGCATGTTGGTATGAAAGCTTCCGGGTATGCGGCCGGGAGACAATTTCAGCTTCCAAAGCATGCTCGTTTTCCTAGGCATTGTCTTTAACAGGAAGGCTCGTATGTGAGTGTCATCGCGGCATTTGTACGAAGATGGGCAATCAGGCCAGAATCAGAGGGATGGCGATGTTTGTTTAATCAATCCAGCTGTCTATGTCTGACAGCACTGCCTCAGTCTCCCTGTAGGTGAAGGATGTTCGAGAAGAGATGGCAAGGGAGGGCTCAACCAGATTATAGAATTCATCTCACTGCCAAGACCGGATCAATTGACGGCCCGCTGTCTCCACTTTGTCTTGGCTGAGTCTCTCCGCACTCTTACCTCTTCCTCCACCTCGCAGGCTCGCACTGCAACGTCGCACTCATGACTTCCAAGTCGGCCGATCTACTACCATCCACAGACAGTCGCCGTCATGTCGGCCAACTTAGCCTTTATGACCCTCCCACGCGGCTACTGCGAACTGTGGAGTTCCGTAGTATCCTCTCCAACCTCGCCGAAGCGGGGACACACTGCCGTGAGTAGTGCTCAGTGCTGAAACCAATATAAGCTTCGGTTCCTGGTTCCTGAGAAATGACTTCCTCTCTTCTGTACCTGGAGCTCCTACAGCCAGGACGGCGTCAACATGCTGCCTCGTACACTAATAGCTGCGATGCTCAGCAGCTTCCAGCATGCTCTGCTAGCCAGCGCTCAAGATACTGACGTCCTATCCTTGGTCAACCCGCTCATAGGAACCACGAACGGCGGCCATGTCTTTCCAGGCGCGACTTTGCCTTTCGCCATGGCCAAGGCGGGAGCGGACGTCAACGTCGAGAACCAGGGCGGCTTCTCGACCGGAGACGTTACTGGCAACATTACCGGCTTTTCCCATATGCACGACAGTGGCACGGGAGGTGTACGTATCGCCAGCAGCAGAGCATATTCTTCCAGCAAGCACTTTGATGACAGCATTCGTCTTGAACTCCCTTGAGAGCATTATTATATTTAAAGTTTGCCTGAGCAGTACCACAGTCTGACAGCGCGTATGATGGCAGCACACGTCATGATCAATTCGCTAATATTGGTGCCAGAGCCCTTCACTAGGAAACTTCCCTCTGTTCCCACAGTCCGGCTGTCCAGACGACGACATCGATCAATGCGTGTTTCCTATCGATCTCAGATCAGTGCCGAGAGTCAATGGCTCTGCCGAAGCACATCCCGGATACTTTGCAGTAACGATGCAGACTAGCATCCGCACCGAGATGACGACTACCAACCACACAGCTTTGTACAGATTCAACTTCCCCGAGCAGCCGACTGAGAGGAACGCCACTCTGAGCCCGCTTATTCTGGCCGACCTCATCGATCTCCCCCAGTCTCGCATCAATGGGTCTGTGTCGGTCGACGAGAAGACTGGAAGAATCTCTGGCAGTGGCGTTTTCTCACCAAGCTTTGGCATTGGGTCGTACACTCTACACTTCTGTACTGACTTCTCGGGAGCCGACATCCGTGATACTGGTGTCTTCATGAACAATCGAGCGGGCACGCAACCCAAGAACCTCAGTGTGGTGAATGATGGTGTCAACAACTCTCCCGATATCTTACCGGCGGGTGCCTGGACGAGATTCGAGGCTCCTAAGAGCAACGGACAGATCCTTGCGAGAGTCGGCGTCAGCTTCATTAGTGTCGATCAAGCGTGCTCAAATGCAGAAAAAGAGATTCCTGACTTCGACTTTGATGGCACTTACTCCGCAGCTCAAGATGTATGGCGAGCAACCCTAGGCGCCATTGAGGTGACACCAGGTGGTGTCAATCAGAGTCTACAGACCGTGTTTTGGAGCGGAGTCTACCGCGCCAGCATCTCGCCTCAGGATTACACGGGCGAAAATCCTCTGTGGGAGAGCAGCGAGCCCTACTACGACTCCTACTATTGCATCTGGGATTCGTTCCGCAGTATCCACTCACTCATTACGGTTCTCGATCCGTTCTCGCAAATCCAAATGGTCCGCAGCCTCATCGAGATCTATCGCAAAGAAGGCTGGCTTCCAGACTGCCGCATGTCCCTCTGCAAAGGTTTCACACAAGGAGGCTCCAACGCAGACGTCGTTCTTACGGATACGTATCTCAAACTCGGCAAGCTCGCTGCAGCTCACGGTGTAGACTGGCCAACAGCCTATGAAGCAGTGCGTACCGACGCTGAAGACGAACCTCCGAACTGGGCCGTTGAAGGACGGGGTGGATTGCACAGTTGGAAGAACCTCCAGTACATTCCCACCGATGATTTCGATCCCTACGGAGTCGGTCCTTTTACTCGAAGTATCTCCCGTACAGTCGAATACGGCTACGACGACTACTGCGTGGCCGAACTCGCTCGCGGCCTTGGAAACATGGTCGACTACGAGAAGTATCTGGAGCGTTCGAGTTACTGGAAGAATATGTGGAAAGCGGACCAGAACAGCTCAATCAACGGAACCGATACGGGCTTCACTGGCTTCCTCATGCCGAAATTTCTCAACGGGACTTGGGGGTTCCAAGATCCTATCTTCTGCTCACCGTTACTGAATTTCACGTCTTGCTATCTCAATCCTGATGGGCATGAGACGTATGAAGGATCGAGCTGGCTTTACTCGTTCTTTGTACCCCACGATATGGCTTCGCTGGTCACAACTATGGGTGGACCGGATACCTTCGTCCGCCGCCTGGATTATCTGCATGAATCTGGATTGCTATACATCGGAGACGAGCAAGGCTTCCTCCCTGTTTTCCAGTATCATTACGTCGGGAGGCCAGGAAAGAGTGCGGAACGAGCGCATTTCTATATTCCATCTCAATTCAATGATACCATCTCCGGAATCCCTGGAAACGACGACTCAGGAGCTATGGGCTCTTTCGTCGCTTTGACGATGATGGGCACCTTCCCTAACCCGGGACAAGACATATACTTCATCACACCGCCTTTCTTCGAGGAAGTCTCTGTGACCAACAAACTCACGGGAAAGAAAGCTACAATTCGGAATGTTAATTTTGATGCGGAGTATGCGAATATCTATATTCAGAGTGCGACGCTGGATGGGAAGACATATACCAAGAACTGGATTGGGCATGACTTCTTCCTCAACGGCGGTGTCTTGGAGCTCATGCTGGGTAAGAATGAGAGTGCTTGGGGGACGAGAGCGGAAGATATACCACCTAGTGTGAGTACGAGTGGAAATATGACAGGGTATATGTATATGTGAGAAAAGGGACACCTGCAGCCGCTTGATCCCTTGAACTTCATGATTCTCAATATGAATTCATTCCACCCACATCTAGGGCTTTTCTATTCCGACAAAAGTAAAACCCCAACATGTGACCGTAGTCGTACACATATTTTCGTCCTCAAACCTCCCCAGCAAGCGTCTTCTTCACAGCCTCAATCTGCTCCATAACCGCACTCCTGCTGGTCCCTCCTTTAGCATTCCTCATTTCGACACTCTTCTGATAGTCAAACACTCCTAGCACGTCTTTCTCAAACCTCGCATCCACTCCTTGCAGTTGCTCAAACGTAAGCGTATCCATGGGTTTGCCCTCATTCTCGGCCAACGCAACCACGCGTCCAGAGATGTGATGTGTCTCGCGGAATGGGACGCCTTTGCGGACCAGGTAGTCGGCGAGGTCGGTGGCGAGCATGTCGGGAGAGAGGGAGCGGAGCATGTTCTCGGGGAAGATGGAGAGGGTTGAGAGAACGCCTGTTGCGATTTGAATCGAGTCGCCGACGGTCTTCACGTGGTCGAGCATGGGTTCCACGGACTCTTGCAGGTCTTTGTTGTAGGTTGATGGGATGCCTTTGATGGACATCATAAGGCCGGTCATGTGTCCGAATGCTCTTCCGGACTTGCCGCGGATGAGCTCGAGGGAGTCTGGGTTCTTCTTCTGGGGCATGAGGGAGGAGCCGGTGGAGTAGGTGTCGGCGAGTTTGACAAAGGCGAATTCGCCGGTTGAGTAGATGATCAAGTCCTCCGCCCAGCGCGACAAGTGTGTCATGAGCATGGTGCCCCATTGCATCGTCTCCACGACAAAATCGCGATCGCCCACGCCGGCCATGGAGTTCATTATCAATCCATCAAATCCAAGTTCCTTCGCGATAGCCTCGCGGTCAATGTTAAACGGGTTTCCGGCCAGAGCACCACATCCTAGCGGAGATTTGTTTATTCTAGCACGAACTTCTCGCAGGCGTTGCAGGTCAGAGGCGAAGAGGGAGCCGTAGAGGAGCATCCAATGCGACCAGCGGATCGGTTGGGCGCGTTGAAGGTGAGTGTACCCGGGCATCACGTGGTCGATTTCCTTCTCGGCGCGGGCGGCGATGACTTTGAGGAAGGCGATCAGGTAGCCTTCTAGGTTTGAGAGTTGATCACGGAGCCAGAGGCGCATGTCGGTTGCTACTTGGTCGTTTCGGCTTCGGCCTGTGTGGAGTTTGCCAGCAATGTCTTTGCCGATGATCTCCCCCAGTCGTCGCTCGTTGGCAGTATGGATGTCTTCGTCGATGCCGGGTTGGATCTTGAAGGTGCCATCTTCCCATTCTTTGAGGACTGCTTTGAGGCCTCGCTCGATCTCGGAGAATTCGTGATCTGTCAAAAGGCCAGTCTTGGTGTTTGCTCGCGCATACGCTATGCTTCCACGGATATCTTGCGAGTAGAAGGCGCGGTCAAAGTAGATGGACTCATTGTATTGGACCATGATGGGATCGGTGCCGCCTGTGAATCGGCCTCCCCATAGCTTGCCGGCTGCTGGAGCATCGCTGTTGGACGACATGATGACCGTTTGCATCAATTGACAATTCACAAGTACTGGTTGGCAGTCTCAATATAGAGAGACACTTCAATTGATCATGCGATGAATGCAGTCATCACACGACGTCTCACAAAAAGTTTCATTGCGGTTTCCAGGGCATTGGGTCTTATCTGTTATCGGCGGGCAGCACGGCCGAGAATGCGGCCGCACTTGCCGACTCTCTCAGTGAGTCTCCCAACTCTCGACTGCGACTCCATCAACATTCACTTACCGGATCATAGCGCGCATCGCGTCGTCACATGTGAAGTCCGATACGATGAGTGCACTGTGACCTCAGCCTCATCATATTTCACGCCCCACTCCTTCCGCCCATGCGATAACCTCCTACCAAGATGGCTACTACTGCTCAAAATACGTGGCACCGCCGGCTTGTAGCAGAGTCCAACGCGAAGGCCTGCTGGATATGCTTCAAGCCGACCTCAACTGTCCTAATCACTGTCGATAATTCCGACTGGTTTCATGTCTGTCCTGGCCACTTGACCGATCGCAAGTTCGCCATACCCAAGGATGAGGAAGACCTGGCCAAGAAGAAGAAAGATGAGGAGATTGAGAAGGAGATCGAGGCCGTGAAGAGAGAGTTTGCGGAGAAGATGAAGAAGAAGCTCGATCGTCGGCGTCAAAAGGAACACGAAAAAGACGGCAAGAAGGCTGAAGAGGAGAAGAAGAAAGAGGAGAAGAAGAAAGACGAGGAAGACGAGAAGCAGATCGAGAAGGAGAAGGAGGACAAGCTGAAAGACCTCGAGAAGAAGAAGGAGCCTGAGAAGGCGAAGGTCGAGGGACCGCGAATCTTCGAACTGCACAAGAGCTTCTTGCAGATGAGACAGCAACGCAAAGTCCAAGCTGCCGCTGCGAAGCGGAACCAGGACCGTATGCGCAATCCGGACTTCTTCCCATCAGTGCCCAAGGCACCTTGAAGGAGTTCTATTTGCAAGGTTTCTATCTTGGTTGCTCTTTCCACAGCCTGAACCCGGCAACGGAACGCTCAAGGACGAAGCATCTGATAGTCCGTATCAGCCTGGAGCCTTCCGGGTGTACAACTCGGCAGCCAAATCCGAAGCCTTAGGTTGGGAACTGCATGTGCATCATGAGCTTCATCTCGATATGCATACCAGCTAGGAGGTGTTTGGTTCGAGGTACGAAGCGACGGTCGGTCAACGTTGAGTAAATCTTTACTCCTTCGCGATTAATCTTTCCTCCTTCGCGAGTACGACTTCACATTCGCAGGATCCGTCGCGATCGCATGGTATAGCTTTCGCGACTGTAACCTCATAGCTCTCTTGCTTTCGGATTGGATACCGACAATCAGTCTCTGGAGCCAGCATGGACGCCTGACCGCTGGACACCACCGGGCAGCAATACCTGATTCCTCGCATCGTCGCAAAGGATCAAGTTCGCTTCACCAAGCTCCATGCTTTTCCCGCTCCCATGCTTCTTCGCGGTGAGCGCCTTGGCATCCGCCACGTCGTCGTCAGCATATCACAAGATCTTACTGTGTGACACAAGGTATTTCTTGGCATCGACCATAGCGCGTCTGACGCTATACCCGCGTTCCCACATGGACATCCTACACACGACACGTCCTCATCACAAATTTGGCATGAGGGCACACAGCAGATGCGAGCTGGGGTTCTGACCCATACCTCAATCCTGCCGTCGACTCCTAATCGGCCCGTGTCCGCTGCCGTCAGCTGCGCGCCTGCCCATACCTTATGCAGTCAGCATGACATCCATGTCTCACCAGCCACAGCAACTTTTGCTTCATTTTCTCGCACTGCGGGAGCTAATGCGAGCAGCTCGATCGGCAAGATGCAGCCTGCTTGGGAGGAGGGAACCGACGACGGTCGATGCAATCCCCAGCACGGGACGGATCGCTTGATGCGAAGAGGAGGCCTGAGACTTCGAGACAAAAAGGCCACGGTGGACGTCGTGTGTGGCTTTCGACGCAATGTCATGGCATTTTTGGCAGGCGTGAGCTTTGCATGGCCTCCGAGAAAGCGCGCGTTGATTCAGGCTTGAGTACAATTTGAGGGTCACGTGTCCAGAACAACGTTGGCGCTGGCTACATACATCCTGAGATCGCACCGATGTCTGCGAAAGGCCCCTCGCAAAGTCAGTCAAATGGTTTTGAAAGACTCGAATCGCTCCGGAATGCAGTGTATGCCCTTTTGATCGTGCCTCAGGGGCCGAAGCATTTGTGCCAAATTCGGGACATGTCCGAGAAGCCTGCAATGGGGTTCGATGTGCCTCGAGACATACCTGAAGAATATGGTGGAATTCTGGTCGCTTGAGTCTTCCTGTCCTCATGCAATTACGACGAGCGTCGATGCTGGCAGATCTGGACAAGCCGACCTCTGCCAAACTCTAATATGGTTGTCCTCACCGGCCGCTGTGTCCTCGCCTGCAAGTGATAATTTTTAAATCTCAACAGCTTGGGAAAATTCTGTATCATTCTTCTTCAGCTTCCATACAGGATAGTGGCCGTAACTGAGAATTCCCATCGACAAGAGATCGCCATCTTCTGGGGAGTTCTATTCCATTTGCTACGAACAATCCTCAACTTCAGACATGGCTTCGTCGACAGCACCAGACTACTTCAACCGATTATCTCCGGAGATGCTTGGGAACATCGCATCTCACTTGGACAACAGGTCGCTTCATTGCTTCCGCTTGGTCAATCGCAATTTGCAAGCCGGTTCCGCATCAGCTTTCGCCAAGCGCTACCTCAAGGATATGGGAATCAAGTTGACGGCCCACAGTCTGAGGGCTTCATCCGAGCTTTTGCGGTACAAGGACTTCGCCAGCTCCGTGCAGAGTATCACATTTCGGGAGGTACTCTGCACCTCGAAACCTCCTTCCCATCAGCAGAGTCTCGGCGAAGCTGCTGAAGTACGACTACTACTCAGGAAGGTCGTAGCGAGTCTCCGAAATGTCGCCTGTGTATTCTTGGCGGGATGCCGGCGCTGTCATTTCAGTGCCGGAATACCTGGTCGCTACGATGCAGCAGTCCTCGACGCGCTCGCGGACTGTCCGGCGCCAGCGTTGCGCAGACTTGAGATCGACTCTATTCGACCTTTCGCGGCTTCTCTCAAAGCGTTTCTTGCAACCCATGCCGAGGGCTTGAAGGAGATACAATTCCATGAGATCCTGGTCACGGACGGCTCATGGGCCAGCATTTTACAGATGATCCGTGATCACATGCAATTGGATTCTTTCCGGGCAACGAGCACACGCGATGCTAGTGCTCCACCTCGTTCAATGGTCCCCTTTGTGAGCGCAGGACGTGTGGACAAGTGGATTCGCGACCCCAGCACTAGAGCGCTTCAGACATATTCGCTCGTGGACGATGGTATGATGATGCGTGGTAGCTGGGCAGTCAAGGCTGGTATCAATAAGGCTTTTGAACTCAGGGGTTGGAGCGAATTCGATTCGACGATGCCGGTTTAGGGTGGTATTCCGACTGCAGACGGACACAATCCGAGAGAAGATCCCGTTGTCTTCCTTCGCTTTCGCAATTGGTGACAGAGCTCGCGTGAAGGTACTGCAAAGGACAGTCTGCGCTAGAAAGAGAGAGCAAACGCAGTCTTTGGGGATAGCAATCGTATCGAGCAAAGAACATGGAAGTTTTAACATCAGACGCGCCCTGGCAGTACGAAAAGGGAACTGACTCTGTCGCGTTCGACACTTGCGCCACGAACTCCTTAGCAACAGCACACTACTATCAGACTTTGATCCACATACCTGACACTGCTCGCGGACTACCTACATTATCACCGCATGCTAGCTCTGAAGCCGGAGCCATGGTCAGACTCGAAGCCTTGCCTCCGGAGCTCATAGGCCGTCTTGCTTCTTCCATGGAAGACGATTTGTTTCGCAACTTCCGCCTCACCAGCCAAACATGCCAGGCTGCCACCGCAAGCGTATTTGCCAAGCGCTATGTCGACAACTTCACGGTGAAACTCACACTCCCTCGCCTCGAAGGGCCACTCAAAATTTTGGAATACCAAGACTTCGTCCGTCGTGTACGCCTTATCACCTTTGTCGACGAGCATGTTCCGCATCAGCAGCACTTCGAGATGATCGCCGTCCGGGCACGCCAAATCCGCTCGCTTCTAAGCGAGATTCTACTCAAGCTACCACAGGTGGACCGCATAGTCGTGGAGAGTAGGCCGACAATCGGTTATTACAAGCGCTACCACGATGATGACTCAATACATCGACTATGCTACCGATGCGGCGAACACGGTGCAGCTGTCTTCCAAGCGCTCGCCCAGACACCTTTGGCGAATTTAACCACCGTCGAAGTCTATGGTGGTCGATATTCCGAGACCTATCTGAACGCCTTCCTTGCAGCTCACTCGGCCTCGTTGAAAACCGCCTTGTGCAAGAATGTGCGTGCCCGATGGAGCAGCGTCTTCGGGACCATACGCGACCAAATGAGTCTGCAGAGACTGGAAGTGCGTGAAGTCAGAGATTTGCGAGATTTGCCGGTTGAAGATCTTTGGTGCGAGATTGAGGGGCGGTTTAACAAGTTTTGGCGAAATCCGTTGATTCGAGGGATTGAATCGTACTCGCTTTGGGAGAGTCAGATGGTCATGGCTGGTGAAGAGGGTGTCAAAGCTGGGGTGAATAAGGCTTGCCAGGAGCTGGGATGGGCGGGGTTTGATGAGAGTTTGCCGTCTTGAGTACGAAGACCACGCGATCTCATATCCAATGAGCTGGAGTGAAACCCGCACTGGACTGCATTCGCTCTCAGACTGATGGACTTTGGCCTGGCCCGAGGACACGATTGAGCTTGGACACCTTCTGCTTTCCAATACCGATACTTCACGATATCATGGATCGTGCTAAACTGGGTGCCCTCATGCCTGCAATCATTCAACCTTTACTGTGACTCTTATCACGTGTGAGCTTTCCAGAGCTTCCCCTACCCTCACCTTGGACCTCGATGATCTGGTCTCTTCACCACTTCGTATCTGCCATATCATTTCTCACACCTACGATCTCATCATGGCGGCGAACATCCAGAGCCTGCCGGCTGAGACGATGTCTGCGATACTGTCGCACCTCAAATGATAGGTCACTCCACAATTTCCGCGCTTCTAGCAAGTTTTCCAAAAGGAGCGCCGCCTACCTGTTTGGCACACGATCTCTGAATATCGTCAGAGTCGAGCTGAGCTGTGCGGATCTTTCAATACTTCACAGCCTGCTTGAAGATCGCGATGACGACTATGATGGTAAATCCGGCGAAATCATGAGGCAAATCACTTTGCGCACGCTTGAGAAGGCTTACACGGACGATCCAGCCGACATACGCACTCTTCTGAATGGCATTATGCACAAGGCGCTCGAAGTCACGCATATGAGAGTCGATGTTGTGAGAGGTGCTTTCAGCAATCTCTTCCCCAGCGAATATGCTTCTGTGGTGACGGAGGTTTTGTCGGCACATACTTTACCAAAGCTCTCCAATTTCGATATCACTGTAGATCCGAGCTCTGTCGCAACGCTCGATCATATGTTCGCCCGCCACGCTGCGACACTGAGATCAATCGATCTTTCAGGGGTCACCATCAATGCAGGAGAACTGGTTCGCTTGCTCGTCATCATACGGGACTAAACTAATGTGGAGCATCTGAAGATGGAGTGGATTAAGGTCTCGCTTGGGTTCTTCTCTGAGAAGCCTTCTCTTGTTTTCCCTGAAGGCCGCAAGCGCCAAGATCGGGCTGTACGCAATCCAGTCACGAAAAAGCTTGAAGGAGTCGCGACGTATGTTTTCTATGAGAAGAGCTTTACGATGATTGGCAATTTGGCTGTCCGCATCGGAACCAACTTGATCCTCAAGTTCGGCGGATTGGGAGGTTATGATCCAGATCAGCCATCGTAGATCACGGGCGAGCACGGCTGACATCGAAGCTGCGCTTGGCCTCGTTGTTGAGGTAACTTGGACTTCAGATTCTATGCGAGTCAAATGCGAGTATCAGTCTGCTGTCTTGGTCTACGCCGACTCATAAGACCTTCATTCCCTCAAAATGCGGCGATGCTCTCGCAATGCTTGGTTCGGAATGCTCGCCGCCAAATAAAGAATATTGGGGATCACTGACAAGACACATAATGGCATTCAAGCAGGTCTAGAGGACAATGCTCCTTCTTCATAGCGGTATTGTCTCTTTGTGTACGGCGAACCATTCAATGGCCTTGTGATCCGCCATGTGCATCAATGCAACACTGCACCAGCATACTTATATGCATGCCTGAGGTCGAAATATGCCTTTCCTCACGCTCACTACGATCGTTTCTTCTACTATCGAACACTTCGGATCACAGTCCCGCACTCGAAAGCAAGACCATACACGACTCAGAAACGATATTTTCAAGACAGCACAGCAACCACACAACCACATCGTCCTCCACAATCATGGCAGGTAACAGCATCATTGAGCGTCTGCCAGCTGAGCTGGTACGTGACGTCACGGAAATGCTGGATAATCGCTCTCTACATGCTCTTCGTCAGACCTCACACACCATGCAAGCACGTACTCTGAAAGACTTCATCAACCGACACTTGAGCAAGAACAAGGCCAAAGTGCGATTAACCCCAAGGGATCTTCGCGGCTTCCTAGCAATCGTGAGCGATCCGAACAAGGAAGAAGTAATCAAGCGTATTGTGTTCGAGGAGCAGCAGCACGTCGGACAGATCGGATCCAACGGGCCTACGGCAATGATGTCGCCTAACTTCTATCTTGAATGCGGTGTTCCAGCTGCTGAGACAGATCGCCCAGCGACTTACCCACGCTCGGTTCATACAGATCTCTGGCAACTACTCGAGAGATGACGTGACTGCAATGCCCCCTCAAGAGGCTGATCAAGCTCTGAAGGCTTTCGCTGAAGTACCCATGCCAGGCCTCCTAGGTTTGGAGATACGCGGATCGGGGGTCACTCAGGACCACTTGATCGCTTTCTTGAACGCTCACATCAGCTTCCCTCGAGAGGTCGCGCTGTCTCATACCTGGCTGCACAATGGTAATTGGGAGAATGTCTTTGCCCACATCCGAGACTACACGCATCTGGAGCATGTATTTCTACACGGTCTCCATACTGCGCCTGTCATCACTCTACCAGTGCATCATATCTTGCGCGACACTGACGACGTGGAACGCTTCAGTGGAGCTGTTTCAGAAGAACCTTACAGGCCATATGGCAAGTACAAGCTGCGCCGTTCGACCGCTTATTTGTATGGCCGTCGTAATGTCAAGTTCGGACTTAACCAGATCCTGTCGTTGTACGGCAGTGAGCTCACGGATCCGAACATGCTCTGCGCGGATCTCTCCATCTTTTCTCCATGACCTGGCACTTTTTGGGATGGCTTTGTGGTCCGACCGGACGGTTCATTTGGGTATCAATAGAATCATCGAACTCTCTCCTTCGTAAGTACGTATGCACTCAAACATTGGTTTTAGTTACTCATCTTTCCAATTCAGATCCATTTTCCTCGCTTATTTACTCAGAACGCCCGCGGCTTCATCTCTGACTCCGAACGCTTGCCCTGATATGCTAGCGTGGCTCATGTCTTGCTCTGCTCCCTCCGATCTGAGACGTTGGTCGCACCTACTTCGCACTAGACGTCAGACACGGAGCGTCCATAACAACTCTCAGAGGCGCTTCAACTCTCTCTCTCTCTCTCTCTGTCTCGCACAACGACGACTTCACAAAAGCGAAATCTGACTTATACTCAACAACCGTCATTGAACATCACGTAAATTGATCGCGCTTAAAACATAAGTGAAGTTCATTAGAGCTTCCAATTCATGAAGCTAGCGGCTAAGCTGCGCAATCGGATGTCAGTATGCTCTCGAACGTGTAAAACGGACAGCACTCATGACCACGGCTGCAAGTATGCCTCTTACCTAGGCTATATTAGCTACCGCTTCTGCACCCTTCTCGGACCCATTAGTCTCGACCTGCCCATTGCAACGGCCCTCTAAAGCATCTCACGACCAATGCATGAGGAGACGAAGAAATCTCACCCTAAGCACATCAGAGGGATGATGCCTTTGTTCAAACAAAGGACGTTACGGCACGAAGTCTTTGTCCCCGTCTACAATGTGATTCAGGCACTAATTATCTGCCGAATGAATGCATTTGTGTCGTGCACTGGGAACCAATGGCACAGGACTCATGTTCATGCGAGACCATATGAGTCTCAACATGCTGAAACTCTTGAGGGTCCGTACGCCAGTACCCCACTGACACCTTTGTTCGTAGCCGATCCTCGCCTCGTCAAATCGGCTAAAGATCCACAGTCCGGTGAAATCGCACACTACGTCTTAACCCATGAGACTGCGACCATGACGGGCAATCATGCTGTAAAGCTCGGAGCTAACAAGCTACTTCAGCTTACGGGCAGCCCTCTCTTCGATCCGGCTATGGTTCAAGGGATGCGATTTTCGTCGGCCTCATGAACATAATACATTCTTGCGAGCGCCCATATTACGATTCTTGAACACCTTTTGCGAATCTCGGTGAATCAGGCTTGAGCCAAGACGATTCTGAGCCATTTCTTTTCGAATGTAAGTGTTACTGCACATTTTGAGTCTTGAATTGACCACACTTTCAACTGCCTTATCACATCCTACCTCATGCTTTAACATATCTTGAGTGTCTTATTTGCGATCCATAGGTTGACATTGCTGACTTTGCCATAGGAAGACGGCTACCCTCTCCAATCAGCAACTTTGTTGGCTGTCATACTCGCGAGCTATATACAAAGACCTTTCTCCACGTATATTGCCATTGTCCAGCAACGGGACAATGCCCTTATCCAAGATGCATAAAGCCACGCACAAAAGCATTCAGATGCGAGGTGAAGGCATCCACTCGAGCCAGACTGTGAATTGTTGCAACGCCCGACACCACGACATCGCGAGGGTACGGTATTTAAGAAATTCTCCTGCCCTGCCAGGATTAATTCCCTCTCTCACACGCAAGACCCAAGATCGTCCTACAGTCACGCTCACGCATACAGCCCAAACGATTTGAACGATATCTACACTCAATCATAGAGTCTTGGGCCAAACCAAAACGTCAACCGAACGACCTCAAACACAACACAGTCAATTCTGCCAATCACAGAATCCAGAACTTTCACAATGGCTCAATCACTTCTGATTTCGCTACCGGCGGAGCTCGTCACCGACCGCATCGCTAAATACCTGGACGATTACAGCCTTCACAACTTACGAGCAACGTGCCGAGACATGGACAGCAAGACGACCAAGGAGTTCATCGCCAGACACCTCGAGCATGTCAGAGTGGCACTGACAGTTGACTACCTTCAAGAAGCCATCCAAATGCTTCAATGCCAGGCATTCGCCAACGGAGTGCGGAAGATCGAGCTACTGGATCCACACCGCGCCCGAGCTCCTTTCACGCCTCTCCAGCAGAAGGATCTGGATGTCATCTTCGATCTCGTCAAGAAGCTTTTAAGCAAGCTGACGGGAATTGAATACTTCGATATTGAGACTGTTACACAGAACGGCCACGTTCCTCGTTCCCAGGCAGTGCCAGGCCCTCGAAGCCCACTGGCTGTACAGGCCCTTCGAGCTGCAAATGATGCTCTCCACGCCAAAGTCAAGACGTTCTATCTCATCGGCGGCAACTTCCAGCATGGAGACATCCACCGCTTCCTTACCAATCATCGCACCACTCTCGAGACCGTCTTCTTCAAGACGATTTGGATCAGCAATGGCAACTGGCCAGATATGTTCCAGTACATGCGAGACCATATGAGCGTCAGCCGGTTCAACTTCAGCTGCATGAGCAGCTCGTCCAACTTGTACGATCGTCTGCTCAACCGAGACGACCATATGGACACTGAAGTGAAGAGGAGAGTATATGATGCCAAGTGGGATGATGAGTTCGTTGGCGTCCTGATCGAGCGCGACGGTGGCTTCATGGACACTAGAGACGGTGTCAAGGCCGGGTTGAATATTGTGCTGAAGCTTCAACCAAGCCCGCTATTCGACCCAAGCCTGCCTCACTGAGCTTAGGTGAGAGGACTTGCATTCGATGATCATCACTCTGCGTGAATTTAAGGAATTTTCAGCTTTGGACACGGGAAAAGGCGTCTTCACGGGGCTTTGCAGATCGCAGCGCACACACTTCACCTTCAATTCGATTCGATCCTACCTAGTGACATTTTTGGGCTCGGTATGACACAGAAGATTGGCGTGGATATTCTTGGGGAAAGGGATATTGGCTCTTCTCTTCGTAAGTACATTTATCTTCATTCGAGAATACAACTTTCGATTCTAATCATCATGCTCCCGACATTTCCAAACTTCTGACACATCCATTGTAACTCGTTCATACCTGCTGACTACTTGTTTCTAGTTCTCGCAACCCGTCAAAAGCCAGTGGGCAACCAAATTGTTTGATGATTCTTTGATGATTTGGCACAAACCGATTCAGCGGAATGGATGGCTCAAATCCGTTCGTCCCAGCGAGACTTCGACCATACTCCTCAAGATCTCATGAAACATTGCCGTTGTCCTCACCAATGTCATTTTACAGCTTCGGCACTTCTCGTGCAATGCCATTGATCCTCGAAGGTACGGCTACTGGCAATACATTATCACGACACACAAGACCTTGGCCGACGTGTTGTGTAGATGGGGACAATGCCTTCACAGCATCCGACACCTGCTGGTGCTCACTACTTATCCAGCTTACTCCTCGTTTTCCTTGATCTTTCTCGACAAGACACACATCACAATCTCAGCCAACCAAGCGAAGCCGAGCACATTTGACTTCACAAACATCTTGTCTCCAAACTCAACTCGAAACCCAACCAAGCATTACACCATGGCACAACACAACCTCGCAGCACTTCCTTCGGAAGTTATTGGCAGCTTTACCAGCCACCTCGACAACCACTCCCTTCTCTCCTTGCGCGACACAAGCAGGTCACTCCAAGCAGCCACAGCCGATGAGTTCGGCAACCGTTTCTGCTCAAGTCTCAAGCTCACACTGATTCCTCTGGATTTCCAAATGACTCTCGACCGGATCTTGAAGTGGGACGATCTCGCCGCCAAGGTACGATCCATCCAATTCTCCGATCCGAGGCCCTTCCAGTTCGCCCCAGTGCTGGCTCCAGTAAACGCTCTAGCCACCCTCGACGACCTCCTCAAGAAACTCATCGCCCGCGTAACCAACCTCGAGTCCCTAACGATCAAGTCCCCAATCCGAGCCAATCGCCTCAACCCACTAGCATCCACACCCGAAGCCGCCCAAGTCCTCCGCACATTCTCCCAAGGCCCCATCATCAGACCTCTGAAGACCATCACATTCAAAGACTGCGACTTCTCCGGCGCAGAGCTCCAATCTTTCCTAACCGTCCACGCGGCATCCCTCAAAACCCTCACTTTCTCCAACGTCTACCTCCAACCCGGCGACTGGTCCCTCCTCATCCAGTTCATGCGAGACCACATGTCGTCGCTGAACAATGTCGCAATGCAGTTCTTAGCGCACAACAACAATACTCTGCCTGCTGGTCCGGCGAATGCCTTCGCTCTTCAGTTTAGATTCATTCCGGTGGGTGGCGCGAACGTATCGAGATCGATGAGAGATCCAGTGACGGGGAAGATTGGGGTGTGGAATTTCACGGGCGCGGGGGGGTTTATGTGTGGGAGCGAGCATTTCGTGAATCTGGGGTTGAATAGGGCGCTGCTGTTGATTGGGAGTGCGGCGTATGATGCGGCGATGGTGTAGGATCGAGAAAGCGTTGTATTGGCAGCCGTGATTTGAATTCTCTTCTCGATTGTTTTACAGGGACTTTTGAGGCGAACTGGTTGGTTTTAGTATGGATTGCATAGGATAGGCGCGCGCTTCTCTTCGATAGCTCCTGCTGGGGCTCGTGCTTTTCTGAATACGATTATTTTGCCAAAGACCTCACTTATACTTGACTCTTTTCTTACTCTCCAAATTCCTACTTGTGTACTGCTGGTGTTACTCACACTTTAGGCGAATGCGGTCCAAGTTCTGTGGTGCATGGTTATCAGATGAACTCATCACTCCCTAAAATAACATAATGAAATTGCGTAGCTGACAGAAGAAACTCAAACAGAACGCCTCTGCCTCTCACGCAGGCTTCTCGGCACAAAGAAACCTGTGCCTCCATTCCGCACGCAACAAGAGAGAGTATGAGGAAACGAGCCAGCGTTCTCACTTACCCTCCGACACCTTGCGCAGCGCCCTCCGCATTTCCACTCAATGCGTCTTGCCAGACCTCTAGGCAGCCGGGGCCGCAGGATACTGCTGCCAAAGATCTGCACATGGCAAGAAACAGCAAGAAAAGATGACCTAGCATACTCACTTACGATTCGATCGACGTCGATGCCATTCTGGATCCAGTAGCCTTTCTGCTGAAGCCTCACGACTCCTTCTTTTAGTTCACGTTCTCTCGATTCGATCCATATCCATGTCTTCAGCTGGGTCATCAGGTAAGCGCCCGTTAAGAAGCCGGGTGCGCACAATTTGAGCTGGAGTCTTTCGTGAGGAATCAGAAGTTGCGTTCGAGCGTGCACGAATCTCTTGAGAACTGCGAGCGAGGCATCTGTGAGTTCGTAATTCAGTCGCGTCTTTTTGTCCGCGCCCCAGTAGCATCCGGCATCCGGCCATTCCATCCTGAAGACTCGATCAATCTGGGCGTAGCCGGGTCGTTGCCACGATAGTCCGTGTTTCAGATGGAGAGGCGGATAGGAATTGCTATCGCCTTGACCTTGAACAGCAAGCGGGTGAGGAGGGGCGAGGGCGTTTGGTAGGTACTTGTGCCAGTGTTGTTCCTCCTTGGCTCGATCAAGGGGAGTCGTGTGGAAGGAAGTCATCTGTCTTCGTTAGCACTCCAAATCGACTGCATGGGTGGATACACAATGATAACACGTACAAGCACAAAATCGATGCTTCCTCGAGTGTTCTTGTTCCTGAAGACCACGATGATAGGATGCCGATATGCTCCGGGTTCCAGTGGAGTGCGGCTGGATGTGCCTCCTTGGCCATAGTCTGTTAGGTCCTCAACGCGATGATCGGATGTTTGAGCCCGGATTCGATAATGTGATTCCTCCACATACCGCTCTTCAGGGAGCCACAAGATCGCGCCTTGGTGGACTTGATGGTCCAACGCCGCATTCAGCTCAACATCGTATTCCGGTTCGAAGTCCATCTTACAACTAGTATTAGTATTAGCGAAGCGTCCAGCGCGTTCGTCCCGTTCCTGCTTTTCGTTCTGATTCTCCAGATCCGAGATGAGGAATGTTAGTGCTCTTATACTGCCGCCAGTCCCGCCAAAATCTCAGTCTCTGACACCGTGCAGTCCAAAACGAGCACGTTCGAGTGTCATGTCTCTGAAAACAATGACCCTGTTCGAGCGAATGTCTTGTTGCCAGCAGAGACTGGGTGACTCTCGCGTGAGACATGCGTTGGATCTCTCTCGAGGCGCAATGCCACTCGAAGTAGTGCTGAGGAAGACTCCGACAGCATGAAGCCTGAGTCTTCTGTCGAAGCGCTGCTGCAGGTGAGAAAATCTACCGCCCCCTTATCTCCGCATGTGCTGCTTTTCGAGAAGATACCGGCTGCGACTCAGTCAGTATGGAGATTGCGAAACCCATCGAGTAGCCGCAACAGGTGTGTACCCCTCCCGCTACATCATCTCCATGGGCGCTGTTTGCTCGAAGGGTGCCGGTCGTGACTCCAACAGCATGGAGATCGAGCATCTCCTCGAAGCAAAGCCCCAGACCCCACCACAGTCTCCCAACTTTCCAGTTCCGGCCAGAGCATGCGCAAGTCGCACCAGCCCACATGGTACGCCCTCGCCTGACTTCTCCAAATGCCTCCAACTCCACGCGCCGCCTCTCACAAGCCGCCAGCGCGCGAGCATACCGTGGGGTGGACGTGATGAGCATGGTCATTCGCTCCTTGGGACAGAAAGCACAAAAACGCGCCAATTTCCACCATTCCTCCCTCTCCCATACACCCCACTCTTGTAACCAAAGTGCGACCCAAATCCACTTTGAACAACATCAGCATCCAACCAAGTACCTCCACCTCACTCACCAAAGGCTAACCAACCTCACACGACATCTATCTCCACAGACTGACCACCTACCAAGCTACCCGAAGCGACTTCCGGTAGTTCAAAATGCGTGCTGTCCTCGGAGCGGTTTTGGGACTGGTCACGGCCACTATGGCTCTCCAAACCATGGTCTGCCACTATGCCAACGATAACGGCTACTGCGATTTCAGTAGTCAGGACATCACCCAATGGGAGTGCTGTCCTGGTGTCGACAGCGGCGAATGCTGCAATCCCAGCGTGCGCAGCGGCAACGCTGGCAAGTACTGCGGCTCCGTGTCCCTCAGCGCCTTAGCACCAACCTGGATCGTGGATACTTATGGCAGCCGTGATTGCGACAGGAATCTGATTTGTAGCTTGGAACTGCCGGCAAATTGTCCGACAAGACCATTCTGTACAGGTCCATTGCCTCAACATCTCCCAGAATGCAGCACCAGAGTCACCGATCAGACAGACTGGGCGGATCCAGCTCCTGGAAAGTCGTATTATAAGAACCACCCAGACTACAAGCCACCCACTGGCCTGGGTCCCAGCGGTAATGCGCCATTCAGGTCAGCTCACGGTGGTAGCGTAGACCGTCGAGGCAACAATGGCGAGGGAAGCAGCAACGCCAAGCCGCAACAGAAAGCTCCGGCGAAGTGTAAGACCGCGACACTCGTGGCCTACAGGACGGACAGAGGCGTCACGCGGGAGATTCAGTTCTCAGAGAGCCAGGCGGCCGAGGTGGGAGCGCTCTTGGACAAGAAAGACTACGCAGCTCTCGCCAAGTTCCCAGACAGCAACCCAAGGTCGGACAACTGGAACAGAATGATGAATCCTGGAGCGTATCCGGCTATGATTATGGGTAACAAACTTCCGCAGATCAAGGAGACGAAGGACAACTCGAAGCTTTGATGATGGCATCTTGCATGCGGATGAGCATCGAAAGGCATGGCCAGAGGCAGTGCGCGCGAGAGCGACGGCATGACTGCATGATTTGATGACCTGTGATATGTTAGCAATGGATTGGCATGGGACACTCTCGACTCTGGAACGACTTGAAGGATTGACGACAAAAGTGGCACTTGAATTTGATGATAGGGCATGGTGTTCTTAACTCGGAATTTGGTTGGAAAGCAAAGCAGCTCAGCATACCTCTGAACGGCATGGAGCTTGTATTTACTCATGAGGAGCGACTTGAAATTTACGGAGTTGGGGTATAGTCCATGCGTGCCTTCTCCAGTGACCAAGTGACATCCGTGTGCTCAAAGGCAAATTTGTGACCTCGAGAATGTAGACAATCGTGCGAGAGTGCCAAGTGGCGAGGCTTGTGGTTACTTGTTTCCCGTCTCTGTCCAGATTGTGAGATCGTATTCAATGCGAGGCCCGATGTGTAGACAAGGCGTATCTTCGGGAAACCGGGACGCTCGCAGCTCAATAGCGAGACCAAGGACCGAGCTACTGGAGTCGAGATCAGCAGCACACCAGATACAGCTGTCAAAAGAGTGACAATTCTGGACAGGGAAGGCAGTGGACAGGCACTAGCGCTGAGGTTGGCCGTGCAGGTATGACTGATTGCAAGACCAGGAGCTCACACATCTATCGTCACGCAAAAGACCTGAGGCACCTCCATGGTGGAATGATGAATAGTGCTCCTGAAGTCGCTCCCCTTAGCTTGGTATTAGATTGATATGTGATCTTGTCTTCTGAGGACAGGTCGGTCATAGCATCAGCTCACAGCGAAGAGGATACTTGCATCTTGTGTTTGACCTGGCTTTTAGCGAAGATGCAACTCGAGAAGCATTCGGGCCCGAGAAGAAAGCGGTCGCGATATGTGATATGCCTGGCCCCCTGAGAAGATCAACAGACACCTTAGCAGGACAGGCATCAAATGGCCAGTCGTACGAGGACCTCATCCCTCGGAACTCCTCTTGCAGTGCAGCCCACTTTCGCAGACGGTCGGAAGAGGATGCAGGCAGCGTGAAGGAGAAACGTGCCTGATAGGAGAGAGTACGGGTGAAGGACGGCACAGGAGATGGCGTCTGCTCGTGTGCCTCAGGACTGCGGACCGCTTACGTCTCGTCTCAGCTGGGCAGGGGTGGCGAAGCTGTGTGGCGATGCTCCCGAGGATGGGGTCCAGGCGCGTCGTCTAACCGCGAGCGAGGCAGCGGTGCAGCCAGAGGATGGCGGACGGCGAGGCTGCAATGGCTGGAGATGCGGCGCGGTGGCCAAGATGGGCTTTGAGGCCGCCGGTGCCTGCAGGCAGGGGCGATGGAAAGCGAAAGAGAGGAGCATGTGCAAGAGGTGAGGAGACGTGAGATGGCCGCCAAGACCGACGCTGGGATCGCCCGCTCGTCCCAGCTTTGGGTGAGAGGCTGTTGCCGTTGTTGCTTGCGCCTTCCTCACCAATCTCGACAACCGACAACTGGCAAACTACTTCCCTCTCTCCTTCCAGCACACCATCGACTCATCGTCCATTGTCTGCAGCAAGGACGTCCGCCGCACCTGACGCATCTCAGCACAAAGCGCGAAGTCCGATCAGTCGCTGATTCGTGCGGTGAGCGCGCTCGGAGGCCAGCAAACACAGCCAGCAGCCCAAGAGCGGCGCGAGAAGGCTTGGCCTGAAGGTACGAACCACCTCCGACCACCTCAGACCTCAACTCCTCCTTGCAACCCATACGCCATCCAATCCACCACCACACTTGCACCATCACCACCGCCGCTGCTCACACTCTCTACGCCGCGGCACATCAACTCCCTCCCAGGGCCCTCATTAACCGGTCGCGCAGATGGCGGAAATCCGTCGCAAGCTAGTCATTGTCGGCGACGGTGCCTGTGGAAAGACCTGTCTGCTCATGTAAGCCTCACCCGCCCTCGACACCGCACCGTCCAGTACTGATGCATCCCGCAGCGTCTTCTCCAAGGGTACCTTCCCAGAGGTTCGTCGCTTTTCCCACCGCCCCCTAACCGCCGGACCGCGTCATCAGCGCCGATAAGGCGCGCCATACCCGACCGAGATATACTATCCGTTGCAATGCACGCATCCACTGACACTGCACCGTACAGGTCTACGTCCCAACCGTCTTCGAGAACTACGTCGCCGATGTTGAGGTGGATGGAAAGCACGTCGAACTAGCGCTATGGGATACGGCTGGCCAGGAAGACTATGATCGACTGCGACCCCTTTCCTACCCAGATTCGCATGTCATCCTCATCTGCTTCGCCATCGACTCGCCGGATTCGCTTGACAACGTACAAGAGAAGGTATGGACATGCTCACGTGCCTCGTATAGAGTACACAATGCTGATTGGCTGCGCGCAACAGTGGATCTCAGAAGTCCTCCATTTCTGCCAGGGCCTGCCCATCATCCTCGTTGGGTGCAAGAAGGATTTGAGATACGACCAGAAGACGATTGAGGAGCTCCACAAGACCTCGCAAAAGCCGGTGACACCAGAACAGGTAAGTCAGCCTGCATGGAAGGATGAAGCTCATCTGCATCTTCCACCCTCATCCACCGTCTGCTAATACGAGCCCCGTCTAGGCTGAGGACGTCCGCAAGAAGATCGGTGCCCAGAAGTACCTCGAGTGCTCTGCCAAGACGAACGAAGGCGTCAGGGAGGTCTTCGAGCACGCCACGCGCGCAGCACTGCTCACACGGAAGAAGAAGGAGAAGAAGTGCTCAATCTTGTAAACTACCATTCTCGCGCATGTCATAATCAGCCTCGATAACCACCGTCTTCCCGCTTGACTGAAACGATAACGATCCACACTACACCCGAACACTCGAACCTGGCCGTAACACAAACCCCAACACCAACAGCTAATTGCAACTACGAAGAAGCTCGAATGGTGCGATCAGGAGCACAAGAAGAAGAAGAACACCATACATGATCTGGAGGAAGCGAACGAAGCGAATGAAGCAGCTTGAGTACCCGGTAGATGGATGCTCTTGATGACTTTCGAAGAACAAGAACAGATGATTGAGAGGGAGGACGATGCGGATGGGACATTGGGAGTGGGCATCAGCTGGCTGAAACCTTCTTTAGTACTCTTTTAGTCAGGCCGGCGGCGTGCTCTGGTGCATTAGAGTCCCTTTTATCATGGCAATACTTTGCTGGCTAGCGGCGTTTATTGGTTTCGTTCTTCGATAACACAATTGAATGTGGTGCTTGCAAAGAACGATCTCCACACCTATTCTCAAAGGTACAAGCTGAGTCAGGCTGAAGTGGTGAGTATAAGCAAGGAGGTCGTATTCCTCCGCGTGGGGATGAGAACCACTGGAGTTGATGCATCTCTCTTTCTTCAGCCCTACACATTTGGTGCAGTGATTCCTGCCAAGTATTTGAACTCATAGCCCATACTCTACTGCCTAGGACCTAAAGGAGCATCGAGTCACATGCTGACTTGAGCTTACATACGTGTTGGACGCGTGGGACGTAGCACTCACTCACTACAGCAGTCACCGGTTTGGGAATACTGGAGACGACGCGAAACGTGGGACAAGCAGTTGCCTTCATTCGTAGAGCGGAGAGAGTGAGCACATGTATGACACGCGCTGCCTTCTGAATGTGAACGCCTTTGGCATGAGCATATGCATGAGAGTGAGCGTGAAGTGAGCCTGAGAAACGTGGGTAGCACGTGCTCCTTTGATCTGCTGGAACGAGCAAGACAAAAAGGGACCGTTTTCTACCAATTACCTTCTCCTCTGAACAACAAAGAACAGCGTCACGGCAGTCCATACCAAGCTTTTTGCGAGTATCCAATCTCTTCGAGAAGGCGTGAGGGTCAGGTTACTTATCTGCGTCTCCTGAGCAAGCTGCCAGGCCAAGGGCACGACCAGGTCATCCGTCATTCAGCAAGGCACGTATAAGGCTGAGGCAGGGTCTAGACCGTATACGCAACGCGTGGTGGTGTGGTTGTCTTCTCTGGGAAAATAAGGCAGAACAACCAGCTGAGCGGCAGTCGACAAGCAGTGCTGCTTGCTGGAGAACGGAGAGCATCTGCATCTGCATCTGCAAGCACTTGCAAAGACTCATGTGCTAGGAGAAGTTGCCTCTTTCACAAGCTCGGAGCGAGCAGAAGACAAACTCCGACTCAGCCCGTGCACTTCCGCCGAATGAACCGCACTTCCGCCACCACCGAGACCAAAACTGGAACTTGCACACACGACCACCCTTCGATTTCGACCAGACCATGAACGCGTAACCGTTAGTGAGGCAGACAACACACACAACAACAACAACAACAACAACAGTCGGTTTCAACAACATCTTCCAAGCTTGACGGACGGTCCACGCGACAGCGCGACATCCTCGTGCTTGCTTGAAGCCTCAAGGAAGAAGCCTGGAATTCAAATCAGCTTCCCGTCCAACCTTACCTGACGCCTCTGCGTGCCAACCAACCAACCGATCCGAAAGAACGGACTACATCATTCAACCCGCGCGGTACGATTGGGAGGTTCCGAATCCGCCGACCGCACACTATCCAGATAATCCTACTCAGCTGCAATCTCTGTGTTGCGAGTTGAACTCCAACATCCACCACTCTCCGCCTAGCCCGTCGACTCCGCTAAAACCGCATTACCACCACCGCGACTCGACGAGCCTACACGGTACAGCGAGAGAACCAAGAGCCTGGGAAGAGTCTGTACAGGTGGAAATTCTAGGCACACGAGCAGATCTCGCGCACCGCTCTCGAAGGCTCTTCTTCTGAAGAAAGGTGCGAAGGGTGACTTGGCTGCTCAGACCTCCTTCAATACCTCGAGAAGACGAACCATACCATACCAGCACAAGAGGACAAGGCGGCGTAACAGCAATTCTTCTCCAACAACCTCTTATTTTGACATGCTCCTGAGTACCCTCCAGTACCAGCAGTCATCATGTCTTTACCGGTGATCTGAGCGGTCCCTGCAAAGGTGAGTTGAAGCACGTGCCCCGCGCGGAGGGGTGAGGATTGAGGACATCAGCGCATGCGCGGCGTGGCATTGAGGACAATAAGATGCTAATGCCGTAATTGCAGGGCGGTCGTTCGCTTCCTTCACCAGACCGGTGTGAAGACAGTGAATACAAAATCAACAAGTCTTTATAATACTCGCCATTCGACCATTCTTCGAATCCGCAATTCGCAATCCGCAACTCGCTCGCACGCTTTCTCGCCCAGAATCGCAACAACCGCACACCTTGGGCGCACTTCCGAAGTAGCAGAATCGATATATCGAAAGAGAAGAGATGCCGTATCTTCGCGATATCGGTTTGAAGGGAGAGGGGGAGGAGGTGCCACTCGTGCACAGCGCGTCTTCGAACAAAATGGAGATGCTGAGCGTTGAGAGGATTGAGGCCGAGCCGACTTCCTCGCGGCCTCCCTCTCCTCCGTCAACACGCGGTACCACACCTTCTCTGTCGATTGGGCCTTGTCCGGAACGCTTGCAGCCCTATTTGCCGCCTCCGAACTTTGGCACGGTCATGGACGGGAGTATCTTCCGAAGCGGCTTTCCGGACGCTCGAAATGTGCCATTCCTGCGAACGCTCCATCTGACATCAATCTTGTGTCTCGTCAACGGTGAAAAGAGCCCGCCCAGCCGAGAGTACCTCCTGCTGTCAGAAAACGAGGGTGTCCGCAGAGAGGTCAACGTGGTAACCCCGAACAAAGAAGGCAGATCAGCGACCCAGTACGACGAGATCTGCGCCGCGGTGCTATTCGCCATTGACCCATCCAACCATCCTGTCCACATACACTGCAACCAAGGCAAGCATCGAACCGGATGCGTTGTCGCCTGTATCCGCAAATTGCAGCAGTGGCCCATTGAAGAGGTCATTGGAGAATACATCACTTATGCGGGAGAGAAGGCGCGACCCGGTGATATTGCCCTGATTCGTGCCTTCGACACGCAGGTGTTGTTTGGATACGCGCAAGCCAAGAGTATCGGGCGCTCCGATAGCGTGACCGACGCCTTCGAGCTTGTTGAAGCACTTCCGTTGCACGAAACAGCAGAGTCAAAACGGAGCAGCTTCTCGAGTGGAGAGGGACTATACATGGCGTCGCCTAAGCCACTCCGGACTCATGGAACGGCGTCTCTCATCGATCCGGCGCTCGAAAATGCCTTTGGAGCGACCTCCGGCGTGTCCATCACAGAGGTCACGGATGAGATGGATATTGACGAAGGGGATGGCGACATCGCCAGAATGACGTCTGAAACCGTGAGCCTCGCCGATCTCGAGATGCGCGCGACTGCTCCATGCCCGATTCGATAGCGATGGGCTGTCCAGCGCTGTCGGCCACGCGTGCGCTAAGAACGAGCGATTCAAACAATGCAAGGCCGACGAGGCCACGCACGAGCGCTTCAGCACCCCGAAACGGGCAACAAGCCTTCGAGAACGCAGAGATGAGCGAACGTACGGAATGAACGGACCACCCTACTTCCTCCACATAATCCACACATTGGCCTGCCCCTTTTCCTTACTACGACTACTACAACAACACGACGGGACCTTTTTACTACTTTTTGGATGATTAGCGAAGGCGCTGGTGGGGTTCAATCAATAAATGAATTTGCTTCTTTGGGATGGGAGCATGGATGGATGAACACACGGCAGCAGCAAGCAAAAGCGGACGACCATTTTTTATTGACAAGGGCATGACCAAGGTGTGGTAGGATTGTTGTAGTATGCATGCATTGGAGATGAAGTAGAGACAGAGAGAAAACAGTACCCCTCCATATGGAGATGAGGGAATGAATGCAAAGACTCGAGACACTGTTGAATCGGGGATTTTGAGTGCCCGATTTCGTTTTCACTTTCCAAAGAAGGACTGCTTTCTTATTGTGAGATGGGATCCAGGGGCCTGTGCGCCTTGCTGCATCACGAGGTAAGTTTTTTTAAGAAATGTAACGTATGTGGGCATTTCAAGCACGATTGGAAAAGCAGTCTATCAAGCAGCAGCTCATTGAATGGCCGTGACTGTGCAATCGAGGCTCAGACAGACAGGGATAGGGATTGTTCGTTTGAGCAATAGATGATGCTGTGTGGCAAGGGAAGGTAAGAGAAGAAGATAGAGATGCTTGGGAAGATGGAGAGGCGAAGGAGTTGTGAAAGGGGGAAGGGCGATGCGTCTATGGACGTATTTGTCTTCTGTTGTTTGCCATTCTATTGTGAACTTTCTTTCTGGAAATGATTTTTGTCTCCGATCTGAGCAAGGAGATGCTGCCGTAGAGGTATGGGTCGTTTATGTACGAGGCAGGTCGTAATGAAGCTCCAGACGGAGGTGTTGGTACAAAGAAGGAGTACAGGTTTGAGGATATAATCTTGATGAGGTGTATGAAAAAGGTGCTGGAGGCAAGAAAGGATGCAAGACAGAAGGCGCAAAGAAAGGACCTCCAGTCACCTGCTGTATTCAGTAAGTCATATAGATAAGCATACATACCCACGTGCTCCATCATCGTCGCACATTCGTCCTAATCGACCGTGCCTCCCCGCGGCTACAGGATATTAAACATGCAGTCTACGGCTCAGGCACAGTGCATACAGAGCGTCTCCAATCGCCAGAGCGCTCTCCCGCACTGCGTACGTACCGTCGTTGTGCTGCGAAGCAATAGCCTCGATCTTCAGGACCATGCAATTCGTCCTAGGATATGTAGTAGCCCGCAGTAGCGTTCAACAATAGGCGCCTACTCCGGCCAACTCCACTCTTCTCGTTCCTCGCTCTCCTATGCTTGAACGGGGTGCTTCCGAGGAGGAGGTAGGATATGTACCCGCCGTTGATGTGTTGTTGTTGACGGCCTTGACGTGGTGAGTGTGCTGGTGTCCTTGGCCTCTGTAAGCATACATCCTTCAGACATGGAGTCGGACATCGGCGTGAAGTGGTCCCAGGCGCGGCGTGGTGTAATTCCTTGGCTTGCATCTATAATCGGCCTTGGCGGTGCGGTCCATCTATCGAGCAGGTCGTTACGGTGCTGACTCCGGCGCATTTTCTGGCGTGGTCTCAGAAGCTGCGAAGGCCGGTCACTTGCAACAAATGCCGCTGCGCTGGAAGAATGTGCCGGATATAGGCGGTGAGCTGTGCCGCCTCAGTAGTATGTAGTGTCTTCGTTTTAGGAAGCAAAGCGATATCCGATCCTTCGAAATTCGCTTGCCGGTAAATTCATTTCGTTGAACAGTCCAAGATGTCTTGAGGCAACTGCCGTATGACCATACCTTAGCTCACTGGTCGTGCTGTACGACGTATCTGCAAAAGGCAGTGTACTCCGCAGGATATGCAGTCAGTCGATGCAAACTGCAGTCACAGAAAGCAAATACGATGCTTGGTTGGTAAGCCAGCAGCTTGTCCTGCACTCCTCTTCGCAAGACCCCAGAATGCATTGTGGAGTTCTTGTGATATTGGTGGACCTGTCCCCGTTCATGCGAGTCCCGCGTGAATTTGCAGCAGGCTGCGCTGGAGTGGGTGGTGTCACCTCAAGCTGCCACCAGCTCAAAGTGGGAAGGAGAAAGGTGGGTGTGAGCTCCGCTTCGGCGTGCGCGATGCAGGAATGAGGGATGGCATCTCTCTGAAATGTTTTACCGAAGAATGCTGCTCTTCTGGACGGTCGATCCGTTGATGGGCAAGTGTTTCTCCGGCGTGGACGTTCATCAATCTGTGTTGCAGATTTGCAGAACCACGCAGCGGCGAATGTGCGCCGACTCCGACGATGTGGATTGTGGTTCGGATGGTGACCAGGTTCGGAGACATGGGCGGTGTGGATGGCAAGGGTATAATAAGCCCTTGTCAAGTGTGGCTCGTGCTAAGGCGCCTCTCTTCAGAGTCACAGGAGCTTGTCGAGACGTCAATCTGGAGTTGATGTGCTCCCATGATGAGCCAAACTCAAGCGCACTGGCTGTGGATTGTCGCTCACTCAGAGCGCGCATGGATGACGACGCAATCGCAGATGGGCTTGGGCTTGTTGGGTATCTCATCTTGGTCGCGCTCAGCTCCGAGTTTGAACGGCGAGAAGTCCCGTGGCTAGACGCCGTGGAACTGCCAAATTCTGGGCTTCTGGATGAGATTCACCGAGATGTCGGATGAGCGATCGGCGCGTCAGGAGACTTGGCCGTTCATATTTTGGAAACGCCGCAGAGTCTTCAGTGTTCGAATCGTGCTTGGATCGAAGGCCATGATGTCCCGCGCGATGGGCTTCGTGGATATGCTTCAAGATCCGAGCACATGCAGAGGCGAGCGAGGCAGTGGCATCTTCCTTGTATATAGACGTGGCTGTTGGATCAGGAGGAGCGCTGGCTCGTGCTTTTCGCGAAGCTGATCTGAGAAAATGGGCTTGCAAAGGTCATGACAATGCTCGTGAAGTCTTCACTTGAGCCGTTGATCAGTCATCTTCACTACTGAAGGATCAAGCTGCCCGAGCAGTAAAGGCCGCTCTGTCCTTGACGAAGAACATGGTACAACGTCGAGCGTCGAAACCACACGGGATCTTCAGGTAATGCGGATTGCAGAGACATTTGTCAAAAGTAGCACGCCACGGTATTTCTTTTCGGTGCAGTCGACTGGGGTGATGGCTGCGCATTCTTGCAAAGTCGGTCCCAGGTCCGAGGTGGACTGAGTCAGTCGTCGTTCTGGTAATCTATCCCGCAGCAAAAGCACCGTTGTCGTATGGACATGTAGCCCTACCAACGATACCACATGGACTCGCGTGGAAGGACAAATCGATCGTGATATGAAACTTACTGCAAGTCATGTGTGTCACTATCCAGTTTTCAGCAGTAGTTTCCTGCATGTAAGGTGGAAGTTAACAGCCGACGTCGTCTTCTCAGACGCTGCCAAGATCGATTCGGCAGCTCGTGGTGGTGAGCATACGTAAAGTCTTGCGTCGACGCATGGGATTTTCAGCAAGAGCACCTCATTGTCCAATGGCTTTGCGCAATTTCGAGTGACGGCTAGCTGATTGTTGCAGCAATGTCAGACGCCAAGTCATTAGTGCTGCGTGAAACGCCACCGCCTATGGAGGACCAGAAAGAATGCATCCACGACTGGCGGCCGAAGGCGAGTAAAGTCGGAGATCGAATGCGCAAGTCCAGTGGACGTTATGCTGTGTGATTCCGTACAATATGTTCGTCATTTCCAAACACATGGACTAAGGCAGTCAGATCTGTGAATGGTATAGTGTACGATGCTGAATCCACCTTTCTTCTATTCCAAAAGAGGCCGGTTTGCACCTGGTCCCCATACGACCGAGGTGATTGAGCGCACCCAACCAATTCTTGGTCGGCACTTGTGCTACAGCGTCGAGAGCGTCGGAGAACCTCACATCAACCGGTGTAGTGAGCATACGGACACGAAACGTCTCACAAGTTTTGCTGTCCCGGACCTGGTTTCCTGCTGATTGCTGACGGTGGTACTCGAATGCCCATACCCGCAGCTCCTGAAGTTCTCGACTTCACTTCGTCGATCTTGCCCTTGGCAAGGCTGATTCCGGGCACCACCCAGTCACCACAGCTGCACTGCATTCCCTGCCATGCGTACTTGCCCACGTTCGTCTTGCATTTCGGACACTCGAGCCGTCCATCCAGTTTGCCTTGTTCTAGCTCCGGTCGCATCCAGGAAAGTGGATCAAGGAAGTAATGGGCGCATGCGGAAGATCCCGATTTCGCGGCAGCCTGTGCGCTCGCATCTTGTCCTTGACTGGGTGTATGATCGAGCAGATATTGAGACGTGGCTAGTGTGCGCCTGAGAGTGTCAGTCAAGTCTAATACCTTGGACAGGTGACTTGCATACCTGCACTTCCTGCAGCGTAGTTCAAACTCTCCGGTCGCCGTGCCTTGAGAATGCTCGTCTTCAAATCTAATCTTCTCCGCTTCTGGAGCTTGACCGCAAGCCCGACTGAAGGCAATTTCCTGATGATACAGCCATCGCTGGTATGCAGGCTCGGCTTCAATGTTGATGGGAGCACCCATTTGGTGGTAGAGCTGGAGCTGCTTCCAAAACCCTTCATTAGGCTCACACAGAGGCCTATTCTCGCGGATTCTCGCCAAAGCTTCGTCTGGGCTGATTCCGTAGCGATGCATCAAGAAGGCGCAAACGCACGTGGCGGACCGCGACTTCCCCATGGCACTGCATTGTCAACATTGGATCATTGGTAGGTTCGTCATGGCCAATCGATGGGACGGGAATATTCTGTTGCCACTTTGACAGGCGGACATAGAGCGGGTGTGCTGGAAACTGTCATGTGATGTGGAAACCTGGGCTTGCCATGCTGCATAACGCCGCAGCCACAAAAATCCTGGCTCTTGCTTCGGAGTACGGAGGCACGAAGGTGCAAAGATGACGGAGAGGAGGAAGGAGCAAGCTGTGAACTCACCAATGCACAAGCACACCTCCACCTGCATCAAGCCCATCCTGGATGAAGCGATTGCAGTCCTCAAAGTGCTCTAGCAGGTTCTCGTCATCGACATCGTCGACTTCTACAACCTTGTGCTTGTAGTTTTGGAATAGATCCTGGTCCAGAGGCAGCCTCAAGACGGAAAGGACATGCGTGATGCCGCAGGCCTGCAGGGCGTCCTTGCGACGAAGGGTGAAGAGACTACTCGAGCATCAGAGTCTAGATGTGGCGGAAGTGCGGCCGGCTTGCAGCACTAACCCACCGATGTACAACTGCACATCGCTCTGAACTTGGTCGAGGATGGCCATCTAGCCTCCGGAGCGCGGGCGAGAGCGCCGTGCGTTGAGATGGGTGCTGGAGACGGCGGCGGCGGAGACGGGCGTTGGGTGCGGTGGTGTGGGAGACGTTGTTGTGTTTGACCAGGGATATTTCTGATGCCCACATCTCGTGTTGTGTGGTTTTCCCACATCATGTCTGTGCTCTGCGCTAGTCCCGTAAGGCTGAAGTCTGTGAGCGCTGCCCGTGCCGTGAAAGTTTGAGACACCGCGGGTGACGGGTGACGTTCAGGCCAGCAGTCGACTCCGCAGTCGCAGACAACATGGAGACTGGACGTCAAACACCCTACCGCATTCAATAATGCGAGCTCTGCTGCTTGCATACGGGCGGCCTGCTGATTGACCGTGAGACCCTTGCATAGCATGCAGAGGTGGGAGTGTTCCCCTGGCAGCCCGAGCGGAGGCAGCTGCAAGAGCACGCATGCAGAGTTGTAGTTGCATGGGGTGATAGGTGCAGAGCCTTCCGGTCGTCGCTCCAGCCTTGCAAAAGGACTCACGCAGAAGCGTCCGCTAATTGAAGTAGTTGATGGCGCTGACGGCAAATGCCTGTACGGAATGCAGCATGGCGAGGCGACCGGCGAGGATGCTCGCACCATCGCATTATCGTTAGCAGCGAAGAGGGGGAAGACAACGCTCTCCTTCAGATCTGCTATTCTCCGAGCTCCACTACCGGTCGTATCGCAGCGAGGAGACTGGAGCTCATCATCATGAAGTCGTGGGAGAGTAGTGGGAGCGACAAAGTCAGAAGTGGACGGCCTGGAAGTCTCACTTGCCATTATCCGATTCAGCCCTTGGTGGACCCGGCTCGTGCTGCTTTTCAGACCTCAGTAGTGCTCGAGGAGCTATTAGACATTGGGGTCGTTGTTTTCAGCCTATTTGTTTTATAGTTCCTCCGAGGACGACTCAACATCATCTTTGGCATTGCCCTCTGCCGGATAGTGTGAATGCTCTTCCCAGCAAGGCTATAGGCCAGCCGATCCAGCTGGGCGGTGGTCACCGGAGCTGGGCTGCAGACAGAAAGGGCCACGAGGAGCAATCATCCCTGCTCCCTGTCTTCCGTTATTATTACGGCGGCAGCCCTAAAGCAAGATGCAGCGGCTCTGGTGCAGACATGGCAAATAGGCGGGGACGAGATGCCGCTTTGCATGCGGCTCAAACCGTGTGGATGTGGGAGTCGAAGAGCAAGAGATGCGGTGACGGCCTGCCAGCAGGGACATGGAGTGGTGGGCTTGTCATCGCTCGCGTTACACCAACCACCTCCAGCGTCGTGTCTGTTGTGCGCGATCTGCGCGGATAATTTACAGACACACGTCGACGCTACTACTGTAGTCTGCATATAGCGATGCTCAAGCTGCTGGGTGAAGATGGACGTGCACGCCTAGCTTAAGTCTCGGGATCGAGGAGACGACAGGGTCCGCTCTCTTCTAACGAACTAACTCTGCGAGTCTCTGCCGTTGCACAGGGTGGGATTGAATTGCCGTGCCAGACCGTTGCACATTATTGTTGCTGCTGCACACACCAGAGGCGGACGAGGCGGACTTTGTGGACAGGCGGCGTCCTTCATAACAAGGCGTGTGCGAGCATCCGTCAGGTAGGCTGCGGCAGCGAAGCGCCCTCCTTCAGATCAATCCTTTCCGCCTTCCTCCTGCAGTCCTGCAGTCCTGCACCTCGTCTCTTCTTGAACAGAACATCGCACGCTGTGCCCCATCAATATTGCCTCCCGCTGCGGGCCGACGTCGACTCACGACACTCCCATCTGTGAAACCACTCAGCACTGGCGATTACAGCTGCTGCTCATCTCATCCGCGCCCTGGTCCTCCAAAGCCAGTAAGGACCTGGTGCTTGTGCTGCGAGGGGTCCAGGTGTCGTTTAGTGTACCCTACTACTACCTCTAGCTCTACTACATCGAGTGTGGCTGTGTCTCCCGTGTCGAAGAAACTGCCTTGCCTGCAGGAAGCAGAGTCCACCACCACGTCCGCTACGCCGGACGACCACCTCCTTCGTCGCGCATGGCCCGCAGGTCGTCTTGGTAGGGCTGCACTCACAGCACTGGCTGTTGCTGCTGCTGCTGTCGCCCACACTCTCGCCGTGCTCGCATGACCTGGACTGCGCGCCGGTCCTTCAGCTTGCCTGCTCGCCCATTACCTATTACCGCACTACGCTGCTCTGCTCTGCTGCTGCTGCTGCTGCTGCTTTGCGAAGTGCATACGCCAGCCGCCGCGGTTCCATTAGCACCACCAGTCCCATTACACATCTTGTCCTGTAGCTAGCTGCGCAGTGCTGGGTGTGCGTGGGTGTTGCTTGCACTGGGTCCGGGAGCTGGTACGCCATCAGCGCTTTCAAGCGGCTTGCCACCTCTGCTGAGCTGTGCGGTTTTGTGCTCGGCGCCTCCAAGCCAGTGCAGAGTGCAGACCGTCTGGTGGTGGCAATTGCCTTCTGACACGACCGCGAGTGGAGCTTGTGTTTCGCTCATGGGCGAAAGATGTCAAACCCTTCGATCAGGATATCGCACCCTCCGCGCTTTCAACACCCGCAGCGCTACCCGTCCGCAGCACCCATGGCGATACCGAGAGCGCACGAGGCTCCTCCGCCACCGTTGCCTCCGCCCTCGTTCATACCAGACCTCGCCGCCGGCCACCATGATCCAGGCTGGCAGTGGGGTAACGACCCCAATGGCGCAGACTTCGGCCGGCCCGCCTCTGTGAAACCGGGGAGTAGTCTGCTCGGGGGAGGAGGCATGATGAAGAGCTTCAACGGCAGGGCGACGGAGAAAGAGCAGGAGCATCCGGTGTACAACAGCACTGCCGCTGCAGACTTCGCCCGCCGAGGCAGCACCATGTCCTGCCTCTCGACCGCAACCATCACTGGCCCGCAAAGCGAAATGGCAGAGGCAGAGAGTCTGACACCCAGCGACGACGGCAGCTTGTCAAGGCCTCCTTCAAACTACAGGTACGTTGTGCATTTCATCTAGCTTCCATGTGCAACCTCGTGTGGGACGTTACTCAGACCAACCACTGTTCAACGAGGCCGCACAACTGCAAGTCCATGGCACCATCATTGTTCAAAGCTGGAACAAGAATTCACCTTCAGCTGGCTTTGGACATTGTGTTCAACGGCTGTACCACAATCCACCTCACCAGTCACAGCTTGTTCTTTGACATGGAAGGTATTAATGGTAAACTGCAACGAACTCGCACTTTCCGGCTCGATGCTCCGCACCATGTGTACGGCGTACCAGAGTGTCGGCTGAGCAGCGTAAGGCAATAGCCCTACCGAGACGTGGTTCCAAGTCTGGGTCTCGGATAGCTCTGCTTGGTTAGACGTTCGGACGGCACAGCCGCCATCGTGAATCATGGGATCACATCAACCAACGAAACGCCAATACATTGATTTCCGGCGTCTAGTGGACACTCTCGGCAGCCTGGTTCCCCGTCTTTTTACATATTCCCACGATCCGCAATCTTTGCCAAACATGCACGAGCAATGCTGACTTTACGTGATGCCAGACTTCAAGGCGAAAAGCAGCTGGAACAGCGGACCCTGGAAGAATCCTCCAACACATACGACAAACAATTATTGAGTCGGATCGGAGGACCATCAAATGGACCACCTACACCCAAGCGAACATCACTGTCGTACGGACCTGGCAGCATGCAAGAGACCGCGCAACTTGCGCACGCTGAGAGCGAACGACGAAATTCTCAGCTGAGACCCCTCTCGATGCCTGAGAGACGCCAACAAGCTTCGCTGGATTCTCCCGCTAGCTCGCGATGGCCATCCTCAGGCGCCATTTCTCCAGGATTCACTGGATTCTGGCAGGAGCACGGCCCACCCGATAGCCGCACTGCGCCATCACGACACAGCAGCCTGACGTTCGACGACAGCATATCGCAGCGGGGCAGTTACGATGCATCAATGTACATCCAAGAAGATTTGATGGAGGATGGCCCCATGAGCAACCTCAACATCCACGACCGCCTTGATCGAAGCCCTGGGTCAGACGAGTATGCGAGGGCAGGAACCAAACGGCGCGCATCTTCACCCCCACGAGATCCAGCACGAGAGGAGCGGTCATCTGTCAGCAGTGCCTCAGGACACAGCGAAATATTTCACAGACGGTCCATACAGCAGCTGCCAAGAGCATCTCCAGTGTCCAGGTTTCATCCGAACCACTCTTCCGTGTCATCAGCGTCGTCTTACGGCCCGCGGCACGGATCTCTCGGGTCCTCACTTGGCGTGGCCAGTATTCCAAGTAGTGCCACCAGCTATGGATCAGGACGGATATCTCCTGGCGCCTTGTCCCCTGCAGCTTTTGAACCGGATGTCAGAATCCATTCGCAATACGGAGGCCCCAAGCCGCTCAGCCCGAATCCTACGACAGCTAACCTGCCGCATCAGCGGACTCTATCGGAGAGCACACAGGGAGGACAGCCACGGCGTAGTCCCGCCGAAAGCAGAATTAATTCGCGGAATGGTTCCTTGTCTCAGGTTCAAGGCATGTTCATATGCGAATGCTGCCCGAAGAAGCCGAAGAAATTTGAGTCGGAAGACGAACTACGGCTGCACGAGTCGGAAAAGCAATACACGTGCGCGTATTGTCCGAACAGGTCAGCATCCCATTCGAATTTCAAAGTGAAAAGCTGTCCACGCTGACATTCACCACAGATTCAAGAACAAGAACGAAGCCGAACGCCACCAGAACTCTTTACATTTACGCAAGCACAGCTGGTCGTGTGCCGCGCTCGCTGGTGTTGAAGCGGCATACCACGGCTCACTATCCGGCACTGGCCGAGATGTCTGCGGCTATTGCGGCGAAGAGTTCCCTAACCCACCGCAATGGGACCTGCGTGCTGAACACTTGAACCACGTTCACAAATTCGGCGAGTGCAATCAGGCCAAGAAATTTTTCCGAGTGAGTTGTGGACCCGTTGCCTGGCTTGTTCTCATTCAACTAACTTCTGACCAGGCTGATCACTTCCGACAACACTTGAAGCATAGCCATCAAGGCACTTCTGGTCAGTTATAGGATTTTACGTGGCATGGGAAAACATTCTGACTTGATGTAGGGAAATGGACCAACATGCTTGAGATAGCGTGCATGCAAGACGAACCGCTCCCGGAGAAGCGCGTGGTCTCGCAAGGCGGTCAACAAGCTCCACCTCCGCATCCTCCGCCGCCGGCATTAATGGTGACAACTTCTGGACTGTCGACATCACAACAAGGAAATGGAGCGACGAATGAATCAAGTTAATGTGTGATGCTTCACAAGGATTAGAAGGGCTCCGCAACATGGATTGGACTTCTGAAATGCGTACTATCGCTACGACACTAATGACCAGCATTGACCGTTTTGTTGAGAACGAAGGATGGAAAAGCATTGTTGACTGCATCATGTACGCATGGCATCTCTTGGACGAGCAAAGCATGCGACTGTACGGCGTTGTCTCTTCTGGGCCTAGATGGACGCTCCAACATACATGTACGTACTTTTGGGAGCAACTTTCGTGGACGGTTTTGTACCGGCTTGGCAGCTTAATGTTCGCCTATAGCGTTTGGGACAGACATCGGCAGCGCTGATGCAACCACCAGCGTAAGGCCAACGCTGGCTGGTGCGATTTTCGCCTCGGCCAATTTATCAGCTACCACTATGATCTGATCAAGACTGCTATCACGCACAAAACTGTTCATCTTCGACGGCTCTCATGCGTCCACTTAGGCAACCATACCCAACTGCTCCTCTGATTCCTGCGGAGAACTGCTTCCGTCTTCCCTTCTTGGCTTGAAGAAAGAAGGCCTTGGAGTCCTGATCAGCCACACCTGCCCCACTATTGACGGGAGAGGAGTAAGGCCAGGATTGTTGCTGACGCTTGCGGGAAGGAATGAATACGCCATGGGAAAGCTTCAGCTGCGTGAGCACTTGTCTCCCACGCAGCGAATAGCAATCTACCAGCAAGCGAAACGATGAGCGGTATGTGTACCCTTGTAGGCAGTTACTATAGTCTGGAGGAATATGATTATAGCAACGTTGCGAAGAGAACCGTATTGACGGTATGTTGATTGTCTTTGGAACGTGATTATTATCAGGATACGACTTTGCGTCTCTAGGGCTGAGCCCGTACAATGCCACCTTGCCCAGCGTACCTGTGGACGACTGAGGTCGGATCCACCAATCAGAGCTGCGCAGCATGTGAACGCCAACATCCTTGCCCGCTGCTGCATATTGCGTATGTAAGCAGACGAGGCTCTCACGTGGCCGAAACTCTTTCTCTGCGGACGAGACGGACGAAGTCTTGGAAGCTTTTTCTTTTGACTTTCGTTTGGCGGTACGAGATCAACTCTGCACAATTGTGTACACAATATTTCCGCGGCCGAAGCATCTGTTTTCTTTGGCCTCGAAATGCCAGGTCGGCTTCGTCGGCTCACTAAAAACGCCACAAGATCTCGGGATTCGGATGCTTCTTTGGCTCGTCGCCTTACAAGGCGGATGGAAGAACGGAACACCAAGACACTGCCCGACGGCAGCTTTTCGCGGACAGAGCATCATCCTACGATCGACAGCGGCGGCGCACAACGGCAGCGGGATGGAGGTCCTGGAGAAGCCCACCCGGAGATGTCCACATGAAGGAGCTTACAGACGACGGCATTCGCGGTAATCCTTCTGTACCACCTTCCTGGAAAGAGATTACATGCCTATCCTGAACAACGATTTCGTACACCGCCTGGGAGGAAGCCGAAGGACGAACACAACGTCTCCCGGTGGCAGGCACAATCAACAGCAGTATGCATGCGCGGAGGCCATGCACTACACGTCACAGGACGATGAGGAGGACACGCTTCATCAATGCCGTAATAGTAATGCGCTGATCTAGACGCGCATACGCGAATCGCGGCTAGTAATGTTGAACTCGCAATCCCACTCCAAGAAGAGCTCGTCTTCTGGCACCACTCGAAGCAGCTGAGATCGTATCACGCAGGAACACGAAAACATCAAAAGTCAAAAGCGTTGCGCGATGTTCAAGAAAGCGGCGGCATGCAGACGCGCTGAATCATCAATCAGATTAAAAGGATCGAAGAGTGCGGGATGTCTCAGTTACGTGCTCCTACTCTGTCGGCTGGCGTGCTCGTAAGGCTGCGAGACTGGTGGACAAATATTTAAGGCAGAACGGTCCGGCCCAGCTCTTGCGGATATGCCACATGAGGCTGCCTGTATGTCTCAGCCTTTCAGCCTTGAAGAGCAGCGATCACAGGAATGGTGGAGCTCCTTCATCTGCAAGACCTGCGAGTTGCGCAAAAATAGCTGGATCGGGAACAGAGCTTGACCTCCTTCCAGCCACAGGGACCCAAGGCCATCAACAGAGTTCGAATATGTCTCAGATCTTAAGGCGCCCTATCACAAGCACATGGATTCTGCAGGATGAAGATTTCCGGGCGTACGGAATACTATAGCGAAGCCTGGAGCCATCCGAACAGACTAACCCTCACTTCAGCAGGTCAGAAGGATCAATGTGTTGATCACAGGAACATCAGGCACTCTCAAGAACCTGCCGGGCCGTCTCATAAGGCACGCAGGTCTCTTCTCAACACACTCCTTCCCGAACACCCAGCACTCGGGGACCCCGAAAATCGCAGATTTGAAGCTCTGGAGCTGGACTGTCAAGATCAAGGCATGAAGCAGACCATCAATTCTCCGTTGGCCGAACCCTATAAATGATCGATTCCTTGTCGAAAACAGAAAGTTGTGCGAAACCTCAAATCGGAAAAGAATGAGCAAAGGCATGGAGGAGATGCGAAATGATGCAAGCATCATCATGATATTATTGCGTTCCGGACAACGGCTCCACTGTGCCCAACTACTCGGATGTCCACGATCTGGAGAAGGGACTCCGGGAGATTCTCCGCCCTACTTGGGCTTGGTACGCGAAGGATGCTGTCGGCGATGCTGTTTTGTCCAGACCTCTGAAAGTCAATGGCAGAGCCCCAATGCCTGTGTTGCTTTTCCCGTCTAGAAGAACGACGTCAGGGTAGCATAAGTGACATTCTCGGTCATGACTTGTCCAGAAAATGGATCCGCTCAACAATCCTGCTGCTGTTTGATCTTCACATGCAACGCTCAACACTTCTCACAGACTCGCTTGCCTAGCTCGTGCCGAAGTGCTATCAGCGATCTTGAACATGGCGCTCGAAACGGACGATGATAGTCGTTCTCGAAGGAGCTGGGATCGCGACGTAACAGCATACGGGCTTGTCTGATGAAGCAATCCGCTGGATGCGTCGCTGCAGCTGTTCACCGTGACTTGCTTGTTTGCGAGAGAAGCTATCTGCCATCTGATGCTCAACCGAGAAGATGCTATGCTGCCAGCTGATCCCAGTTCCCGTCTGGACTGGCTCTTTCAAGCTGCTCACCCTACGAGCCCAATTGTCCCGACTCGCTCAAGCCTGAGACTGCTTCTGGTCTCGGACTCACAAACAAAGACAGTCCACACTACGAGAGACATAGTGGAGGGGGTTTCAATCTCCATGTCTTGGAACGTACAAAGTCTTGAATCGGTCTGCCAGCGAGGTTAGCACAGAACGGCTGCTATATAAGACTCATAGCAGACGCACTTTTGCTGTAAGTAGGAGCTTGTTGAGAGATAATCATGTCACGGAGTGCAGCGCTGGATCGCTACACCCATTCTCTCGCAGTACCCGAAGATCGCGTATATCAAGGCTCCATCTTGTATCTTCCACGCAAAGATCTGGTTCAGCAAAGCCATAAAGCCCGTCGCAACAATACAGCAATGCCGGTGCGAGTGATCACTCTCCAAGGAAGGCCGCGAGGTCCCCAACACGGTACCTACAAGCACTACATACTAATCTTGTCGAGATCACGATCGAAGCCGGACTTCGTCGATTTCGTTACGGTAGGTCAATGGCCACCGCATTGTCCAGGTTCACGACTGACAATTGACTACAGATCACAACTTTAGGCGGCCGCTCACTGACACAGTATTGTCCGCGCGAAGACGCAGACTCTTGGCGGAGCTATGAGTACTATCTCCCAATCGCACCCGCTCCACGCAATCCACTGAGTATCACCAGAAATTGGAGGAATGCTCCATATCCGCTTCTTCACTATACTGAAGGACTTGGACAAGAAGTCGAATGCTACGTCAACTTGTTGGAGATATACACTATGAGGTGGCAAGACGCTCAGCGCTTACGCGGCCAGAGTGTCACCTCAGATGTGCGCATGGAGCTTGACAACGCTTCCATGAGAGCCGTCACACGGCTCGCGAACGACAAGCACAATTGTCAGCCTGGAACTCAGCATCGAGGCGAGCGACGCGCCGGCGTCTCGCAAAGATAAGTGTGAAGGCAGGTACTTCTTTCATTTTGTTGAAGAATCATCATCTCTCCTTGTTCTATCTCATTCGCTCTGCAAAGCGTGCAGGCCATGCAAATTGCATCAAGCTGTCACAAATGTTCAATGTTGCAGAAGCACAATCTTCTTCCCACGGTACCTAGCCTACCTTGACCAAAACACCATGTCGATTTAGACCTTCGCCGGAGCTGAGATCAGGTGTGCTCTGACGAAAGTATCAGTCGAAATATCCATCAGTGTCTCGGACGCTGAAAAGATATTCAAATGCCACTAGATGTTCGTAACGGGATACTTCGGAGCGTTAACAGATACCTTCACATGCCTGTCAAGATCGGCCCGAAAAGCTACGACATTAGCTTAGGACCAACCTCACCTGAGCACGACCATCGAAAGAACACCTCCGCAAGAGCACCGCAGCACCCCGCATTTCCCCAGAGATGTGAGAAGCATAGGTCCAGGCGATCTGCCCGCAGCTCAGGCAAGCGTTAAATAAGTCTGGGCTCAAGGTAGTCCACGATGTCCACGGATCGATCGGAAAGCATTGTGTTGCCTCAGACAACCACGTCGATCAGGACACAACTGCGAAAGGAGCACAGCATGAAGATCTACTTCTCCGCATACGTCCGCATGGAGATTGCAGGGCCCTGAAAGAGGTCTTGATCCCTGTTACGTTCGACGGATCGAAGGAGACATGGGATATTTTTGAACAGCATATGACAACTGCAAGACTACCTCGCGGTGGGAGTACAAGCAACGATACATACCTGGACTCCAAGCAACGACACGTATCACTGCAAACAGTACTGCACGATAAACAAAGATGTCATCCAACCGCGTCTTCCAATCCTCCGTCCTCTCCCTCCAAAACGACGTCCCTTTCATGCTTGGCCGCAAAGCAGCTGCTACCAAGCCATCGACCAAAACGCCACTGGATCCCATCGCTGTTGCACAACTCAAAGCAAAGGCTGTTTCGAAATCGAGTCCCAGCTCTTCTTCAGCCATATCCGCCTTGCAGTCTTCCAAATCGGTCAAGCCGTCTTCAACGTTGCCTGCAGCGAAGTCATTGAGTGGGATCGACCCAAGGACGAAAAGCGCACCATCTCCATGCATGGCTAGGGTTCCCCACGGGGTTGGAGAGCAGAGCGTGGAGCGAGCGTATGGGAAGTGATGATGTGCAGTTGCTAGACTGGGAGATGAGGACGAAAATGGACCGGAAATGGATTGGACAGGCGTGGTGTCATTTCTCCTGTCGGTGGGTTTTGACGACTGATCCTGCGAATCATTCCATGGATTTGGAGAGTTAGGGAGGAGAGCTCTGGATGCCAGCTAGTTGTATGGAAAGATGCGGGCTCATGGCGGAAGATTGCAGATATCTCCTTGTACGGTTTCCGAAAGTGTTGGTCCTCCCGTTTCATCCCATGCATGCAGGAGCGGTTTCGTAGAGATTCGGAACAGTAGTACAAGGGAGCTTTAGGATGGTAGGATCTCATAAGTGTGCTTGTGTTCGCCATATTTCGGCTCATTATTTCAACGTTGACACCATTCAATCAGCCGAGCGTCACGCACATCGTCTTCGACAAACTTACAATTTGGAGTGTTCTACACGTCTATCATCAAAATCAGCCGAACTTGCTCTCGCCTTACCTTACCTTCCGACTTCAATCGACCACGCTCATCTGAAGATTTCTGGCTTGGTCAGCCTTTACCCACAAGATACCTACCTCGTTCTGTCGTCCATCACCAGTCGTCCGAATCCAGCATTGCTGGCCAACTTCAATATCAAGCATCAAACGACAGACACCTCACATCGACAATCTTCTGGCAACCCCAGTCACTACAGCATGGCACCAGTCAGATACCGATACATCCCCTCGCACTCTTTCGAAAACCAGTAAGCACCCTCTCTGCCTCGCTTCCCTCTCCTGTCTCTAACCAAGCTTTCAGATTTGAGCCTCGCACCTCCTCATCTTCTGCAGTTGAGCTCTACGCAACCCAGATGAAAGCCAGCGAAGCCCTGCTCAAGCGCCAACAGTCTCAAGCTACGGTCTATCAGACATTGGTGCAGAAGTTGATTATTAACCAGTGGAGGAATGTGGTGGAGAGGAAGAAGCAGCTGGCTTTGAAGGTGTTGATGGCGTTAAGGATGAAGGTGGTGATGAAGGGTATGACCGTGGTTGAGTCGAAGAAGTGGGTTGATGAGGTTGGGGAGTTATGTTTAGTTTCTTGAAACGCCGACGTTTTGGGAGAGAAGGGTAGGTGTTGTTTAAACGTTAGAAAATGGAATCTGTTGCTTTGTAAATGCTGTCTGTATCGTCGTCGCCCTGAGTCTCAGTTCTACTGATCTCGTTACCCCGTTACAAAATATCCTTCAGGCCGTGCTTCGTCCGACCTGAGACTTAACAAGCGGAATCTTTGGCTACTTGGAAAGCTATGACTCCTTAGACGTTCTTTTGCACTTTCCACTGTATCTTGTACTTCTTGCTCCTTCTCCTGTGGACCAAGCCTCGGACCTGCTGTAAGTGTCGAAAGACTAGTGCCTGGGGTTGCTAGTGTAACCCATTCCTGTTCCTCACACGCATTCCAAAGCTGAGGATTCATCCTCAGAAGCTCCTCCACTTCCTCGATACATTGTTGATGCCACGGACATCGGAGCCACTCGATGCAGCTCTTTCGGCCATGGTGTTTCGCATAGTCCAGTGCAGTCCAACCTAGTTGGTCTTTGATGTCGAGCCGTGCGCCGTGCTGTTGCAGGAGGCGGAGCAAGCCCAGATCTCCGTCCCGAGCGGCCATCATGGCTCTCGTCATGCCTGTCAAATTCTTGCTGTTCACGTTCGCTGAGTGCTTTATCAGAAGCTCAATCATCTCTGCGCTGAATGTCAAAAATATCGCTGTGAAGTCGGAGATTTCGCAGGCCTCGCGTGGCAAGGGCCTGTTGGGTGTCCATCGCGCAGAAAACGTCTTGTCGACCTCCACGCCTTTTGCGAGTAGAAATGCGACAGCGCTCAGATTTTGATGAAGGATGGCTGTGTGGAGCAGACTTGCGTTATAAATGGTCATGGTGACTTTCTCTGCAGTAATGAAAGGTGGCGGATGCAACGGTAACAAGCTGTTCCAGGAAGGTAGGTAGTGCGTGTATGTTTCTGTCAACGAGCATCCTCTCTCGAGCAGGCTGTTGATGATGCCAACATTGCCACCTGTGCAAGCGGCGTGCATGAGTTCCTGTTTATCTGCGAGGCTGGCTCGCCAGGCCAGTAGCGTGTTGAAGATTCGCTCATGACCGCTCGCTGCTGCTGCGGTCATTGGCGATCGTCCCAGACATCCCTCGGCATCGACATTCGCTCCAAATTCCGTGACCAGGAGCTCAACGGTGTCTTCGAAGCCTCCCGCGCAGGCGATATGGAGCGGTTTATCCCCAGACTCATCATCGCCCTCGCAGTCCAGATCTGCTCCGGCGAGCAGTAGGTGTCGCACGCGAGGTGTGTGGCCAGCGGCTGCAGCCTTGAGGAGGTCTTGATTGAGTTTGTCCCGCCTTTCCCGATTCACTGGACTCGGACTCCTCCATGAGTGGTGGTACGAGTTGTAAACGTTGCCGTTGTGCTGCTTCGAGTTTCCGCCAGCTGAAATGCCAGTGTAGTAAGACTGGCGCAGGCTCTCGGCGTCCATGTGATACCATCACGCCAAGATATTTTGTGTTGTTGGCGAGGCTGACGGCTCTGAAGATGTCTGTGTAGATTATATTCGTCGACGAAAACTGGACAACGGTTTGGAGAGAGGATGCAGCCTGATGGCGAGGGATGAGGCTGTTCAGCTGCAGAGCACCCATGTCAGTTTCCAGCCAAGCCATTACCGAACCAATGTGATACTTATCTTGGCCATCTCATCTTCCCGCCGCGCTCAATGGAGGCCGCCCACTACGTATTTGGCTTGTGCGAGTCACGAGATAGACCTGAAAAGAAAGCGCTCTCTGAACTTGGAACGTGAGCTTGCCCTGAACATAGTCATCTGTCGCATAAAGCTTCATACCCATCTATCACGTCTCCTCACTGCCTCTCGTATCCCCTTCCACATCCTTACTATCCTTCCTCTTCACCCCCAACATAATCTCATCCACCTTCCTCCTATTCTCAAGCGCGCGGACCGTCTTTGCGAAAAGACACTTTCTCCACACCCACATTCTCATTCCCCTCCGCATCCTTCTTCAACTGATACACATACAGCACCAGTACATCTCCCTGAACATCCATAAGCACAAAGCTCGGTATGTTCCCTTCCTCCTCATCCGACTCGGGCAATGTCTCGTCTATCCATGATATTGCTCCTGTGGCTGAGCCCGGGTTGACGAAGAACTTCCCTTCCATCTCGTATGCTTCGAATTTGCATGTTCCGCCCCAGCACAGCACATCGACGTCCATTTGGCGGGCGGCGATGAGGAGGGCGTCGGGGTCGCCCGGTGGGATTATGGAGTCGCCATGGGTGAAGCCGATGCGGAGGTTGCCGTGCGTGACGACCTTGCTGAGAGCTGTTGGGATTGGAAAGCTTCCGCCGCTTTCTGTGGGCGGTTGCTGGCCTTGTTGGTAGGGCGCGGCCGGTGCGGCGGTGGTGGAGGAGAGCGGGATATCGAAGTCGCCTTTGACGAGTTGGAGGTCGGGGGCGAGGTTGCGGAGGAAGGAGTAGACGCTGGGGGAGGTGAGGTTGCCTAGGCAGAGAATCTGGCCGATCTTGCCGGGTGTGAGGAGTTTCTTGAACTGTTGAGTCCCTTAGCAGTTGTTCAGGTGAAGGGGTATGTGTATATATGTAGCGTTGCCTACCTTTGCCGGGATGTCCTGCCAGCTATTAGCCTGGCTGTCTCTCCATTGCGGTGTTGGACCTCCTGCTTACAATCGCGCGGTCAGGTATGAAGAGGTCAGAGATTACGAGCACCAGTCTGGACGACATGTTGGATTGTGTGTGGCAATGGCGATATCGAGTCGCGAGTGATGGAGTTGGAGCTGACCTTCCCTCAGGCACCTCTCATCCCCACAGCGGCAGCTTCCCGTCGTCAACGTTCAATGGCTGGCAGAGCCGCACGAGCCAGGCGCGTCCAGAATTGCTGATGACCGGCAGATGAATGTTTCGCCGCTTCTATGCAAAACTCACACTCAAGTCGATATTGTCTGCCTCATTCCGCTCTCTCTCCGCCATCTACAATACCCACACGATTGTCCACAGTACTCCTCACGCAGACGAGAAAGGCCCGGAGAAGGAAGAGATCACTGTTCAGGGGTGTCTTGCGCTGGCATCCAAACTCTCTTGACTCCGAAACGTGACACAGACGGGGGATATATCGACTCTCCAGCTTCAGGACAACATCAAATACGCCTAGGAGAAGTCTTCTTTCGCAGAAGCAACTTCAAGGCAAAAGATTTTGCGGCCAAGAGGCTCTCTGCAGGAACAGTCTTCGCCTGATAGGCCATACTTTCACCCCGACGTAATCCTGGCTGCCCCGCTGTCGAGACGGCTGCTGCGGATCGGACGAGCACCCGGTGTGCCCCTCCATCTTAAAAGGCCCCAGATGGCTCCAAAGGACAGACTGCAACAGGTCTCGAGACATTTCAACTATTCCTCAGCTCACGACGTACCATTGAATACTCCTTTCTCATTCGAGCGAGAGTCCAGCAGGATAGTTGACGAATTTGCTTCAACCAGCAGTCCATACTCTGGAGGATCCGAGCAGAAAAGAGACTTGTCTACGTCAGCGATTTCATTGCAAGAAGAGGGCAAGAGAGCAAAGCCAGCAGCCACGAACATGTCGAACCAACCACCGCACCCAGCGCTCCTGATTCCAGGACCGATCGAGTTCGACGATGAGGTTCTCCAATCGATGAGCCATTACTCCGAGTCCCACGTTGGACAACCCTTCGTCAACTGCTTTGGCGAGACGCTATCCATGCTACGGAAGCTTTTCCAAACGACCGATGCGAACAGCCAACCTTTCATCATCTCTGGCTCAGGAACGCTAGGATGGGATCAGGTGGCTGCCAACTTGACCGAGCCTGGCGATGAGGCATTGGTCTTGCACACCGGCTATTTTGCCGATAGCTTTGCAGACTGCTTTGAGACATACGGCGTGAAGGCCACTCAGCTCAAGGCACCAATTGGCGACCGACCCCAACTACCTGAGATCGAGAAGGCATTGAAAGAGAAGAAGTACAAGGTGATCACCGTCACCCACACGGATACGTCGACTGGTGTGCTGTCAGAGATCAAGCCACTTGCCGACCTCGTGAAGAAGGTCTCGCCCGAGACTCTTCTCATCGTCGACGGTGTTTGCAGTGTCGGCTGCGAAGAGATCCGCTTCGACGACTGGGGCATCGACTGCGTCCTGACAGCTTCCCAAAAAGCCATTGGCTGCCCGGCTGGTCTGTCAATCTTGATGGTCTCCGGCCGTGCCATCCAATCCTTCAAGAGCCGAAAGACGCCTCCAAATTCGTACTTCGCTAGCTGGAAGAATTGGCTACCGATCATGCAGAACTATGAGGCTAAGAAGCCCTCATACTTCGCTACTCCATCACCGCAATTGATCCACGCTCTGCATACATCTCTGACGCAGATCCTGTCGAGGCCACTTGATGAGCGTTTCCAGAAGCATAAGGAGGCTAGCCAGAAGGTCAAGAAGGCTGTTGCGGATCTTGGACTCAAGCAACTTGCTGAGAAGCCGGAGAACCAGGCTAATGGGTGAGTCCAGTGTTTTCATATGAAACGTGAGCAGCATACTAATTATATCCCAGCATGACCGCAATTTACCTTCCAAACGACCTCAAGCCTCCAGAGGTTCTCCCCAACCTGCTCAAGAAGGGTGTCATTTTCGCAGGTGGCCTGCACAAGGAGATTGCCGCCAAGTACATCCGTTTCGGACACATGGGCGTTTCTATCACCGACCCCAAACGCAATGATATTGACAAGGCTCTTGTGGCATTGAAGGAGGGTCTTGCGGAGGTTGGATACAAGGCATAAGCGGCAGACTATGTTTGTTGAAATGTTGATGCAAGGCTGATGAAGGATATACCAAAAGCTGAAGACAACCCAGATTATGTACGTATCTAGTGTACACCCGAACATGCACATTGATGTTCAACAGAAGCCTCGTGTCACCGACCTTGGAGGTGCCTGTGCGACTTTCCCAGATCGGCTAGTAGGGTGTCACAAGCACCGCCATTGACTGCCAATGCCTCAGCCTTGTCGCGATACTGACAATACTCCCAATCTTCCAGATCTCAACTTCGTCGCCAACTCATCCGAGAGCTGATCAATCAGCATGCCTGCCAACAGTGCCACTTCTGCGACATCCCCATCGAAGTCCAAGCAGATACAGTGTTCTACATGTTTCAAGACCTTCACAGAACAGAAAAGTCTCAACAGACATCAGCGATCAGTCGCGAGGTGTGCAGCGCCAGGAACAGTCGTGGTCCAACATAGCTGCCATGCCTGCTACAAGCAGTTTCCCCGAGCGGATCTTCTGATACGACATCGGAGGGAGACGCACTGGGGCTTGAAGCGGAGAGAAGCCAGAAAACGAGTCAGTGACGAGAGGATTCAAATTCGAGAGCAGAAAGTCATACCATCCGGCACCTTGGAGGTTTCGAACACGACGACCAATTCCTCTCGTCCGGAGCAAGATCTGCCACCGACTACAACCAGAGACATTCCGCTGGCTGCGACTCAAGACGAAAGCCCGAATCAACTAGCACTCGCTGTCCAATATCAGCAACCTGCCAGGGAGTTGGAGCTTCTGCCTAGGGCTAAAGCCATAAGTCCTGAGAGCGCAGACGTCCCGCCATCCACGGTCATCTACGAAGCTCACGATCTCAATGATGATTCGTGGTTCGCTGCACTCAATGAATCTCTGTTTCCGGAGAATAGGAGCTTCGATTTAGGACTGGATGGCGATGCGCTCGGCGATGTCGTCGACTGTGATGAAGACTACTTTGGGTCATATAATCCTGAGGAGGCTGATAAAGATGCACCCTCAAGGCAGAAGAACTTATCCGTGTTTTCACCACCTCATACAGCTTTCGAACCTACACTGGAGCCTCCTCTTCCAACAGAAGTAAAGCCGCCTGTCTCGGGGCGTTCGGAAGCTGAACAGTCTAGATTGCAGCGACATCTTTCGGGCATTCAAGAAGAACAAGCGGCCAATCGAGAATTGATACGATGGTACCAGGCGAGACTTGCTGACCGCGACGAGCCATACCGTCAACGTTCCGTACCACTTGTCTCTTACGGCTCTCTACCTTTGGAAAACCGGAACGCATGGTGTGACCGTGTTGCTGAACCCGTACCCTCACAGGCGACGAAGGCTGCTGTCCCTGTGCGGAGGTCTGCACGCACGTACACTGCTTCGAGCTCAACGTCAACTATCAGCCTGGAGTTCCTGTCCTCTGGTGATGATACTTGCGAAAATCAATCTTCGCAGAATGCTGCGATGACAATCCGACAACATCCGCACTTGCGACACCCATTCGAGCAACAAGAGAACTTGTATCCCGATCTTCCAGCAATCGAGCCCGGAGATCCAGGCAATCTTTCGATGCCACTGGCATCAGAATCCACCTCAACTGCGGTTTCGGGGCTCGCAAATGGCTTTCCAGGTCTGGATAGTCGTCGTTATGAATCGCCTAGACTCCGAAGAGAGGCGCCTGAAGCCCATACTGATGATGAAGATGGCGACCGCACGCCTAAAGCCTCCATCGATCTAGACAACACATCTCGAAACTACATGTCAGTAATCAGTATTTCACATGTTGGAGCAATGACTAATGCAGTACACAGTTCTAAGCCAGGTTATTGGCAACCGCTGGCCGATGGCAGTTGTCTGCAGCTTCATGGTTCGATCTCTACAACACGCCATTATACGTATCTTCCGGTTCAGCCCTCTGCCGCCGACGAGGATCGCGTGGATCAACCGGTAAAGGAGAAGACATCGAAACGGTCGATCATGGGTATAATTAGGCGCATTGGAGATCTCTTCAAGAAACTCAATGTTGGGGACGATAGCAAGTAGTTATCGTAGAAGGATTCAAAGACTTATCAACGAATGCGTTCCATTAAATGCTCACGGTTTGATCATTTCCAGATCTACAGCCTTATCCAAGTTTCTTTGCTTGTCTTTCCTTTCCTTCCCATCTCCCTCCTAACCCTCTCCCTCTCATCCCGCACATACCTCTCACACCACCCCATATCCTCCCTCCTCCACACCATCATCGAATGACTCAATAGATACCCATACCACTCCTCTTCTGTCTCTTTAAGCTTCACCGCTCCTTGCACCCTCCTCACCCGCCTACTCTCTACATTCCAAACCGCAATAACCCACTTCAATTTCTCTCCCATCCCCCTCTCCACCCTTTCCCCCTCCCATTCCTTCACCCCCACC